>CM032159.1:5048269-5652655 GCA_018901935.1 Pugionium cornutum
ATTCTATTCGATTTGATTTTGTTTGCTATGTTTTTTATAAAATTATATCACGGATCTTTCTATTTGGGTTTTGAATTCTTACTTTCAATCATCGATTTGGAACGGAAAGTGTCATTTTTCCTATGAATTTTATCCGGTTGCAACGATAATTGATTTACGATAATTTTCGAAGGTTTACGGTTATGGCGGAAGAACACACACTTCAAGAACCCCGATTATGCGCTAACAACTGTGGCTTCTTCTGAAGCACCGCAACACAAAATCTCTGTTCGAAATGCTTTCGAGATCTCCAACACCGACAGGAAAACTCATCCTCCGCTAAACACGCCCTTAACCAAACCCTACCCGCAGCCGCAGACGCAGACGCAGACGCTTCAACCGTTTCTTCTCCGGGTGGTGGTGGTGCTTCTTCCTCCGTATCACCGCTTCCTCCAGCCGATCTAACACCCGTTCCGAAAGAAATCGGCGAAAAGAGACTCAAGAAACGAGAAGTGACTGCTCCGGAGGAGGATACGCCGCCGCAAGACCCGAAAAGATGCTTGACTTGCCAGCGGCGCGTGGGTATCACGGGATTCAGATGTAGGTGTGGGTTCGTCTTCTGCGGTACACACAGGTACGCGGAGCAGCATGAATGCTCCTTTGATTTCAAGCGGATGGGGAAAGACAAGATCGCTAGGGCTAATCCGATCGTGAAAACAGAGAAGCTTGAGAAGCTCTGAAAGTTTGTTCGTTGGTTTGACTTTAAGCAAGAAGAAGCCTAAATGTAAATAAAATTTCTTATCTTTTAAGCTTATTTGATTCTCAGTTGGTTTATTTATTAATTGTTCTGTTTATTAATCATATATTGTTATTTTGTTACAGGAATTGTTAGTAACCCGGTTTACCATCAATCATATATCATCTTCTTCAACGTATTACTTATTCTGTGTATCATTGCAATCAATGAAGATTTTTCTTCCTTCGTAGTTTTTAGTCTTGATTTGCCCTATTTTCGAACTCGCGGGTGAATTTCTAGATTGGGATCTTTCTTTTGGGTTTGAACCATGAAAATGAGCACATACAAGCTTCGACGAAAGTACTAATGTGAAGAGGGAGGGGTATGAGAGAATGACAAACGGGTTGGTTTGCTTTGTGAAGAGCTTGATACCCCTAGTCATCAATTTGCAACATAAGAGATCGAAGCTTCAAATCATGGCTTTGTTTATGATAAATTTTACATTATTCAAATTATATATATATATATATATATATATATTAGATGAAATGTTTTTGTGTAGTTAAATCTTATAAATTGATTTTTTAATCTGTATAATTGTTTTTTTTTATCACAAGTTAAAACGATATCGTTTTGGTTAAAGTGCAAAACAACGTAGTTTTAAACTGCATTTTCGTCTATTAATTGATATGCTGAGTCAGCTGCCATGTGTCACATGAGTCAGCAGTTTTTCACATTTCATTGACGACGTTAAAAATTTCGTTGAAAAATGCACTTTCGATATAGTTCGTATAGAAAGTTCAAATTATATCATTGTTCATGTGGTTCAACGTACTGGTACTAAATTCAAATTGAAATGAGCACGACGAGAATTGTTCACATTGATAAACTCTTTTTCCAAAATTTCTCATCTCACTAAACTTATCCGTGCCAATACTTTAGTTAAGATATCTGCTTTTTGTTCAACTCCCGGTACATGCTCCACATCAATAACCTCTTTCTCAATGCACTCTCGTGTAAAATGGTAACGTTTATGAATGTGCTTACTTTTACCATGAAATACGGGGTTCTTGGTGAGAGCTATTGCGGACTTGTTGTCGATCTTGATCACAATGTTCTCAGTCTTCCATCCAGTAATCTCGCTTAATAAATCTTGAAGCCAAATTGATTGTTTAGCTACCTCCGTTGTTGCCATGAACTCTGCTTCACACGATGAGAGAGCAACTGTATCTTGCTTTTGTGAACACCAAATGATTGGTGATGTTCCAAAATAGAATATGTGACCAGTCGTGCTTCTTCCATCATCTGGATCCACATTGTGACTGATATCACTGAATCCTATGATCTTCTTTGTTTTTTCACGGCCAAACTTCAGACCGAAAGCAATTGTTCTCTTAAGATATCGAAGTATGTGCTTCATTATGTCACCATGCGATTTACGAGGGCTTTGCATAAATCTGCTTGCAACTCCAACAGAAAATGCCATGTCTAGTCGCATGTGTAACAAGTATCGCAAGCACCCTATATTTCTTCTATAACATGTAGGATCTATCTCTGATTCTTCTTCAGCCTTTGAAACTTTTAATCCGAACTCCATAGGAATTTGTGTCGGGTTACACGTTTCCAAACCAGCTTCAGCCAAGATCCTTCGTGCATAACCTTCTTATTTAATCTCGATTCCATCTTCTGCTTGATATACTTCAATGCCGAGATAATAGGTGAGCTTTCCTAGATCAGACATCTCAAACTTGGATGACATCCCTGTTTTGAAGTCACCTATGGCTTTGAAACTATTGCTGATCACAAATAAGTCATCAATATATACAACAACAATGAGAAGGCTTCCTCCCTTTTCTTTGCGATACACGGAAGTTTCTTTAAAACACCTGATGAATCTCATTCCTTTCAAGATTTGATCCAACTTTGTGTTCCAAGCTCGTGGAGCTTGTCTCAAACCATACAAAGCCTTTGAAAGCTTGTACACTTTATGTTCTTGACCTTTCACTTCAAAACCTTCAAGTTGTTCCACATACACGTCTTCCTCTAATTCTCCATGTAAGAACGATATTTTTACGTCTAAATGGTGAATCTCCCATCCGTGTGATGCCGCCAAAGCTATCAATAGTCGTATGGTTTCAATACGAGCAACTGGTACAAAGACTTCATCAAAATCTATTCTTGATTCTTGTACATATCCTTTAGCTATAAGTCGCGCTTTGTACTTATTGATAGTACCATCTGCATTCTTCTTGATTTTGAAAACCCATTTGAGACCAGTGACTTTGATCTCTCTTGGTTTTTCAATCAAAAACCATGTTTTGTTTTTGTTAATAGAGTCAATCTCTTCCAGGCAAGCTTGTCTCCATTTGAACAAGTTCTTTGCTTCCTTATAATTCTTTGGATCATCATCTATAGAGAGCAGGAGTCTCTCGCACTCTATAGAAGCTTGAAGGACAAAGTCATCAAGGTAGCGTGGTTTTCTTACTTGGCGAGTTGACCTTCTTAGCGGCTGCTCTACTTGTTGTTCGTGTGCATCATTCTCATCACCCTCATTGTTATGAGAATCTTCATTAGCATCAGGATCCTCTCTTTGTTTGAGACTTTGCTCATTGAATTCATTGCTCTCTGTTTCACCCTGATCATGGTTTTGATCATAACTGATTACAGTAGGTCCTTCTCCTGCATCTATAACCTCACCCCATCTCATGTGAAACATCCCCGGATCCCTTCTTGCTCCGTCTATAGTTTCATTCCAATTTCAACACTTCATCTCATCAAACAACACATCGTGGCTCACCACTATTTTTCTTGTTGTCGGATTATACAATCTGTAAGCCTTAGATCCTGGTTCAATCCCAAGGTGTACTAATGATCTTGACCTATCATCCAACTTCTTGAGGTTTGTAGCTTCAATCCTCGAGTGTGCAAGACAGCCAAATACCATTAAGTGATATAGGTTTGGTTTCTTTTTTCGCAGATATTCGTAAGGGGTCATATTCTCAAGAGCTCTTGTAGGTACCCTATTTATTACATAGGTTGAATGTCGAACTGCTTCTCCCCATAAATAGTTTGGTACTTTCATTGCTTTGAGAATACTTCTTGTCATCTCCATCAATGTTATGTTTCTCCTTTCAACTACACCATTTTGTTGCGGTGTGTAAGGTGCCGTGAGATGTCTCTTGATTCCTTTTATTTCACAAAACTCGTGAAATTATCTTGATGTGAACTCACCTCCTCTGTCGGTTCTAAGAGTCATGATCTTTTTTCCATAATCTTTCTCTACTAGCTCCTTAAACGCCTTGAATTTTCCAAATGCTTCATTTTTTTCTTTTAACCACATGTATCTTGAAAAATCGTCTATAATAACAAATATGTATTTGTTATGAGCAATGGATGATGTTGATCGCTTTGATTTGTTGATTGTTGTTGTGAATAAGATGTTCCTCCTCTGCCACGTCCTCTGTTTCCTCTGCCTCCATTTCCACGACCTCTTCCTCGCGATCCCGAACCACTTTGTTATTCTGAATTTGCATATAATAACTTGGCTTGTGAGTCTTCGTGATTCTCCTCATCGAGAATTCGTTCTCCATAAGCTTTGAGTCTGCCTATTATATCTTCAAATCCGGTTGTGTTTAGGTCTAGAACTTGTTTGAGACATGCTATGATTTGAATGTACTTGCTTCTTGGTAGACTATTGGGAAACTTCTTCACAAGTTTTGTTTCCTCAATCGTTTTTCCAAGAGAAGTTGATTTTGACGCCATCTCCGAAAGTTTTCCCGCAAAGCTATCGATAGTATCCGTATCCTTCATCTTGATTCTTTCAAACTCAGACATTAGGGTTTGAAGTCTTGCTTCCTTGACACGGTCTGCTCCTAGGTGACGAGATTTGATCGCCTCCTGTATCCTCTTTGGAGAGTCTTGTTCGCCGAGTTGCAAGATAAGAGTCTCCGGGATAAATTGAAAAAGTAATTCTATTGCAACATCATTCTTGTGGGATTCAACTGATCCAGGTTCAATCGTTTCCCACACCTTATGAATTCGCAACAAGTCCTCATGGCCCATACGGTATAATTTATTGTCGTTAGCATAGGGCATTGAATTGTAGAAGGAATAACTTCCTTCGGGTTGGAGATGATGTCTCCCATGACTTGATATCGTATGATCTTCGTGATCAAAACTTCAAGCTTAATTAATCACCTTAAGCTCTGATACAAATTCAAATATTTAAAAGAACACTCTTAGCTTTATATAAGAATAACTCTCTTATTGTGTTTAGAAAACAATTTAAAACTAAACACTAAAGCTCTTGTTGTGATGTGTTATAACTCAACAATCACACCTATATATAATATTAGCACATCTTTGCCAATTCCTATATTGATTAGAATTAGATAACTCTTAATCCTAATATATTTATTTAAATTAAATTTAAACATATCTTATATCCTAACCAATATTGTTAGAGATATATCTTAAACAAATCTTTGAAGCTTATCCAACAATATAACAATTTTAGAGAAAATACACTTAGAAGAGTTACAATACAAACCAAACTGTTGAAACTCTCTCTTTCTCTCTCATTTTCTCTCTCTTTATAGGAAGCTCTCTCACGGCAAAATCTCTTTGTTTTTCCTGCCTCTCTTTTTAGGGTTTTATGCAAAACGATTGGGTTTTATTGGATTTAAGAAGATTAAAAAGAATATGGGATAAAACCCACAATTCTACACCTTTCTCTTTAACTTCATCTACGCCTATGCAATTTCCGGTGGCCCAATTCTAGACGCCCAACTTCCCATTTCGGCCCGTGGTATATAAGGCAAGTGTTACTTTCCTTAACCTAATTTTCCCTTCCCTTTTTTCGGCTTGCCCCCCCCCCCCTTTTTTCGGCCCTATCCTCTGCCATACCTCCTCTTGCATCCATCCTCACACGTAACTTCTGACTTTTTTCTTTCCTATCACTGATTTAAGTATAACCCAAAACTAACCTATTTTTTTCTTTGTCTCTGCGAGATCGAGACACCTATACTGATGTTAC
The DNA here is from genome assembly GCA_018901935.1 of Pugionium cornutum. Lineage (NCBI taxonomy): Eukaryota > Viridiplantae > Streptophyta > Magnoliopsida > Brassicales > Brassicaceae > Pugionium > Pugionium cornutum. Next base: position 5,054,020 of record CM032159.1, read on the forward strand.
CTGGAGGTCTTCACCTCATTCTCTTGAGGGTCTTGAGTAGTTCGCAACAAAGCTGTAAATTCAAATCAGGTATCTCTTTGGTAGCTAGGGCTTCTCGAACTTTGCTTAGGTGAATCTTAGGTAGAATCACACCGCTTTTATCAACAATATTGTAGAATCTATCAGTTCCTAATATCTGCAAAGCTTTATACAAAAACCTTACTTTAGCTTATATGCTCAAACTCCCTTTTCCACTTCTGATTTTCTGCAAATCTTTTGAACCACTTTTCTTGTGAGTTTTACAGCCAGAATCCGTCTTATTCTGTTCAGCTACAATTTCTCTGGAGTCTTCAACACAAAATTCTCCACCTTGAACAGTTGAACCTGCCTTAAAACCATTCAGTGTAGGTCCTTAAATTAGATTTCTCATTAAAAGTCACTTTCTTTGATTATCTATCCAATAATTCGACCTTTTGTGTAGTTATCTCCTTACTCACCTTCTTCGTTCCTGACCTGATCCCTGCCTTGCAAATTCTACCTTGAAGATAATACAACCCTTTGTTAAGTTTTCCAGATATTACCTTCTTGTTGTCTTTATAAAACTACAGTCCCAAATCACCTCTTTGATAACAACAACCTGATTTTTCTAACAAACCAAATGAAATCAAATTTCTACTCACTTCTTGCATGTATTTCACATCCTTGAGTATCACCATAGAACCATTTGAGTTCTGAATTTGAATACTCTCTGTTCTTTTGATGTAATTGTGAGTGTTATTAGCCATTAGAACTTTACCTCCATTGATTTTTTTGAAGTCAAACAAAACGTCTTTGTTTTGTGTGATGTGGTAAGAACTTCCTGAATCCATTACCCATTCATTTGTGTCTTGAGTACTAGCTGTTAAGAACACTGCCTGAACATGCTATGCAATATTAGCAGATTATGCACGTTCCCTCTTTGAGAACATTATCTTTTCCAATGTCCTTCATCTCCACATATGAAACATCTTTTGTTATTGTTATCAGATTGTTGCATTGACTTAAATCTGTCCCTGCTCTTCGATCGACATCTTCATGTGCTGTCATTATCAAACTGATTGTTCGATCTACCCCTTGATTCGACATACAAACCTTCATCTTGAGAATTTATTACCTTTCCACTTTCCATTAACTTTCTTTCCTTAGACTTAGCTGCTGTTGTGATCTCATTCAGTTTTAAAGTATCTCTCCCATATTTCAGGGTTTCCTTGAGTTGATCGTACCTGCTGGACAGGGAACTTACAAGTAAAATTGCTTGTACCTCTTCTAAAATATCAACTCATATATTGTTGAGATTTGTCACTAGCATTTGAAAATCGTCTACATTGGTATCAGTGTTTTTGGAGTCATCCATCTTGAAAGTGTAGAACCTCAATTGTAGGTAGATCCGATTCGGAAGAGATGTCTCCATGCATAACTTGTTTAGGGTAGACCACATGGTTGCCGCTGTTTCACACTTAGAGATTTTCCTGAGTATCTGATTCTCCACGTTCAAAATAATCAGATCCTTAACCTTTTCTGATTTTTCAAATTTTACCGGATCAATCTGTGAGCTAATGCCTTATATGCCTCGTTTTGCCTCTTCACCAGATTTAGTTTTTGTAACCGCTGAATCATTGAGCAACTTTTCATCTGTTAGGATATCTTTCAACCCTAAAACCCCAAAATAAGCCATCATTCTCACTTTCCATAGAGAAAAGTCTTATGTCCCATCAAACCTGTCAACCTTAACCCGTGAACTCATCATTAGGTCTTCAATTCTGTTGTGCTTTTGAATTTTCCAGCAATCCCAAAACTCTTGTTTCCCAACACACGCCTTGCAATAAACCTGAACGCCCTGATACCACTTGTTAGGATTTTAGGATCTTTTCTCATTGCCTTTGGTGTTGGTAAATATTGCTTAGAAATAAGAGCGCACAATTTGATTACTAAATTCCCACTTAAGTTACCTCTCAGGTAGGATAGGCAAGATATGTCTCCTATAAACTTCCACTATAAATCTGATGAAACTTTTACAATATAACAAATTTAGAGAAAACACACTTAGAAGAGTTACAATACAAACCAAACTCTTGAAACTCTCTCTCTCTCTCATTCTCTCTCTCTTTGTAGGAAGTTGTCTCACGGTAAAATCTCTCTGTTTTTCCTACCTCTCTTTTTAGGGTTTTTTCAGGATTAATTTCAAACCTAAATTTCACCAACTTTTATATGAAGAACATTAGGGTTTTATGTAAAACGATTGGGGTTTATTAGATCTAAAAATATTAAAGAGAATATGGGGTAAAACCCACATCACTTATAGGGTGATTACCATATAGTTCACCGAGCCTCAACAAATCTAGCCGATCACTTGAAAAAAGTTTTATGCATCTAAACAAGCTAAACATATTTCATCCATATGACATCTTGATTCTACGTATCATTACGATGGAAATTGAATTGTTACAATACTTTTATTTATGGATTAGTTTGATTTTTTTGTTATTTGAGCCACAACAAACTGGTTCAATAGTTTAACATATTCATAACATATTCATACGAATATTTAATACTATCATACGAGAGAATGTAAAGTCGAATTTCATACTTTTACAATGGATGTAAAAATGTTGTAATCAGTACCTCAGTTAGTTCCTTCCGTGAGTTTGACTTATGTGAATCTCACATTACTTAAATACGGGAGGAATGTTGGAAATTTTAAGTGAATCAGTACAATATTTCAAGTGCATCGTTTCAATATTTCATGTGAATTATTCCAATATTCGAAGTAATTCTTTGCAATATTACAATATGTTAACTTAAAAATTGCAATGTTTCTAAATTTGACAACTTATAGGCTCCAATATTTCAATTTAAATATTCCAATATTGCAATTGGAATATTAATTTTTTTTAATATATAATCATGAGAATTCACAAAAATTAAGAACACTAAAAGAGAAAAATTACATTTGGAAAAAACACATAAAAACACTAAAATTCTATTTGTTTCTCTTGTATCTTAGTATAGAACAAAAAAGAATTTTGGTTGTCTTATCCCACAAGAGATTTCGTAAAACCCAAACTTTGATATAGATCAAAATACTGTTCTTGAAAAGATGTTCTCATGCATAATTGAATCATTATTTAAGCTCACAATTTACATCAGACCCTTGTTCTAAAAAACCTAATAATAATCTTATATAATAATAATCATTCTCAATAAAATTACACTAGATTTTGACTCACGTGTTGTGTGGAAAAAAATATTCACACATAATAATTAATTATTTATTTTGTTAATATAAATTAAATATACATATATATAATTTATCTCATATTTAAAATAATTTTCTAAATCTTTTAATATTAATTATAAAAATGAAATACATAATAAAATTAGAATATATAAATAGATTTAAATTGCATGTATCTTGTATAAATTGTATATGTGATAAATATTCAATTAAACTAAGCTTTTATTTTATATTTTGTTTAACTAATTTTTCAAAATTTATATTTTGTTTTATATTTTATTTGTATTTTATGACAAAATACATTGTATATCGAAATATTAGGGATTTACATATAATATATTATTTAATGGTAGTTTTTGTAAATACTCTAGTAAATTATGTCTTAGGTAATATTTATCTAAAGGTTCTCTAATAATATGACACATCAAAATGACATATTTATAAATTATACGTAAACATAAGATTAATTTATTAAAATGATTTTCAATTAATATATTAGAGATAATAGTTTCTATATTTGAACCCGAAACATATGCTGATGTCGTTAACTAGCTAAAACCATACTTTGTTGTGTTTGGTAAATACAATATGATTGGTGTTTAAGATTGCATTGGTCCATTAGGATCACAAGAAACAAAAAAAAGGTAAATAAATAAAAGATTAATGAGAAATCTAATCAATATAGACATCACAATAAGATATAGACATCTCATTATTTAACCATTCAAAACATCAAAACATCCATCAACATAGAATTAAAGATAATAAGCCAAGTTTATTCAAATCACAAGCATAATTCATATCAATTTGAACAAAACATAAAAAAAAGACATATAAAGATGACAGAATAAGAGATATTATTCGAGTACGAAAGAGTTAGTTACGGTAGTGGATAGGCCAAAGCTAGTTAACGGCGTCTAGCAGCGGTTTCGCGTTGGCAATTAAAGAAAACTGCAGCGACAGGGAGGCCAAGATCGTTTTCATGTGCAAATGTTCGAGTGTTGAATTGGTCTCTATATGAAGGCACAGACACAACACTTCCTCTCCGATTCTGCTTGAATAGCAAATACACAAATCGGTGGATTCCTATGTTTGGTCTTGGCATCTCGTATCCTATTATCTCATTTCCTGTTTTGTATTAAAATGTTTAGAAACTAGTTATATTGTCAGAATATCTTTGTCAAGCCAACATTATTATATAAGTGTTAATATTGGTGATGTATCATACAACGACTACACTAATTATTTTAATTCACTAATTTAAATCAACTATATATATATATATATGACTTACCGAATGACACATCGGTTGTCCCTGGAATATCAGTCACAATCCTGAGAATGATCATTGCAAAAATGTTATAATATAATTATACATAAAATCATGTCTCTTGAAAAAATTTGAAAGAAACAAATATTACCAGTGCAAGTGTTCCCTTAGATAAGGATCACTAGGTCCAGGAACATCAGGATCAGTCATAACCTGTTTTAAATATTCGACATTCACGAACATGTCATATCTTATGTACATAAAGAAACACATCTGTAATTAACTAATTCGTTCTTCAAAATAACATAACTACTTAAATCTCATGTTGTTATGTACATAGAGATTCAAACAAGTCTCACTTAGTGAGAAGAAGAAAGGTTTTGTTTATGAGATAACTTTAGACTGACAAGATGAGACATTTTCTCATGTGATTGTGTGAGGGTTTAAGTCCTAAACAATACATATAGTAAATAGGATTTTTATATACACAAAAGAGAAATTCGTACCAAAGTGAAGAAAGATCTCATGTCACCCCCATGAACTTCAACTTTAGGTTTGTTTGTAACTGCAGAAGGGTAAAGTTCATGGCCATTAAAGACTTTCTTATCAGAGTTATAAGTCACTGTCATTTTCACTGCCTGCAAACAATTGTCCACAACGTCTCCGATCACTCTCCCAACCAAAAGCGGGTCTGGAGAAATCCGTGCCATCTTCTTTGCTAGGTTTAATGTTATGAGTTTTAAGAGATTGTGTGTTGGTGTGGGAAGAGACAAGCTTTTGGATTGCTTTAGTTCTGTTTTGGGGATATGTTAGTGTTGATTTTATGAAGCATAAAGTGAGAAGAACATGTATTTATAGGATTTAATTAAGAGAAAAATGGGTGTAATGCATTTTGATTTGACGTTTAGATCAAATGAACTTCGAGATTCATGAATTGCATGCCCTTCTGAACAAAAAATATATTATATATATACTTTTGTAGATGCTTTACAGAAAAGAAAAAAAAACATTTTTTATATCGTACATAGATGACTTCATATACCAAATTGTTTTTGAAAAGTTAGGTTTTTCTGAGCACTTTTCTTTTCGTACATTTTTGTCATCTACGTAAACCTATAGAATTAAATTTATTTTTATCCGTGTTTTTTAAATTTTTTAACTGCATAAATTATATTTTTTTCATAAATTTTATAAATTTCTGTAATTACACAAATTCGTTAATATTTACACATTAATTTCTAACAAAATGAATTATCTTACGACTAAGTATTGGGAATGTAAGTCATAATTTTATATTTTTCTTGTCAATCATACTATATCTAATATATTAATTGAGAACCATTTTAACAAAGAAACATCATCTCAGGTGTGATTTACATACGTGTCACGCTGACGTGTCACACCATCAGATCATCCTAAAAAAAATATTATCTAAAACAATTTATTACAGTATTTACGAAAATAGCATTAGAAAAATATTTAACGGTATAATATATATAAATCTATAATATTTTGACATAAAGTATATTTTGATAAACAAGGCAAACACAATATATAAAAAAAATATTAGAATTTTTTTTTAAAATTTATCAAACAAAATATAAAACAAAAATTTGGTTTAATTGGATATTATATCACATCTATAATTCCTACCTATTTAATAATATTATCTATCCAAAATATAGATAATTTAAATTTATTTGTATAATTTGATTTGATTTTCTATTTTATTTTTCTAATCAATATTAAAAATTTTAAAAAAAATATTTTAAATATCTAATTTATATTTATTAAATAAACAATTAATTATTTTTTGCACATGATTTAGATCTAAATCTAGTATATAATGAAATTATGAAGAATGCCAAAAGTGATGGGGTAGAGTTTATATAAATAATTTCAATTGGCAAAGATTAAGATTCTGTCAGTCTGTTCGTCTGATAGTTTGTTGAGGGCAAAAGAAACGAAAGAGTCCCTAATATGTGATACCCCATAAGTTCTAAGTATAGTATCCATGTGAATGTTTAATGGTTGCATGTCAAAGATAATTTATGTTTGCAAAAATTCACATTCTTTGTAACCATTTGCCAAGAAAATGTCGCAATTTTGGAGAGCACTGAATATCCAATGCCTAGGGTTTGTTTCATATTTCTTTGAAACTATTTGTTTGTTAATAAGTTCATGTTCTATTCTATATTCTATGCTAACCATATTTATGCTTATTGATCAATACTATTTTCTGGTTCGATAATGACATCAATGAGTCTTTTATTTCATTGGTTATTCAATGGAGCAATTAATTTGTTAACCATGAAAGATAATAAGAATTCATGTTTTTGTATGTTGTTGAGTCGATTTCCAAAATTCATTTCGTACTAAAATTGTATGCTTGGAGCTAACTATTTTGATAAGTCCACTTTTAACCAAATTATTTTCTCGAATTTTAATATTTATTTGAAAATTTTGATTTATAATAATTGAAGTAGGAATTGATCTGTGGTATTCGAAAAGTTATTTACTTATATTTTTTAATGAATTTAATCAAATATTTTTAGTTTAATATATAATTCAATCGATTACTGTTAACTATCATTAGGTCAATACGGTTATGACTAGAAATTGTTACAATTACGTAAAAAATATGACATGGTTAATATTAAGATTTATATTTTTATAAAATAGAATGAAAAAATAAAAAAATAACTAACCTATTTTTAATTTTTTTTTAATATTTTTATTTGGTAAATTGATTATACACAAATTTTCTTATACCAATAAGTAGTGTTATATTTCATTTTATCTTAAAATAGTTACGGTTAAAATGTTACGGTTTTAACTATTAGTTTAATTATTGATTAACCGGTTAAAACTAACAAAAAAATATTGATTAAAATGTTACCGTTTTAACTATTAGTTAAAATACAAACCATAACTCGAATTTCATAATGTCGAAACTCAAATCGATTAAATGAATTTTTAGCTTTGTGGTCGGGTTTAATGATTATTTCGCTGGTTAATGAAGTTAGATTTAACCTTAAATTTAAAGGAAAACGTTAATAATTAACATGTATGATGAAATCGAATAGTTTATGCAATATAGGATAGTATAAAAAAGATTTATGTGAGTTTATGTAACAAAAATTCATGTAAAATCAGGTTTAAGTTATAATGTTTGTGTAATTGTCGAAAGTAAACTCTAAAAACTGTGAACGATAAAATGTGTACTGTCGAAAAATTAACTAATCACAAATCAAACCCAAAAAACTAACATATGGTCTTATATAAATTTGTAACAAAATTTTTGATGTAAAAATAACTAACATATATTTGATTAAGACTAATAGTTTAAACTAACCAAAAAAATAACTATTTATTTCAAAACAAAATATTTATTTTTATTTTTTTAAGTTAAAACAATTATAGTTTAAATAAATAAAAATAATTATTTTTTTAAAAATAAATAGTTAATTTTTGATTAATTTAATAAAAATATTAATTTTCTAAACAAATTAATATGAGTGATACATATTATAGTTTAATTATTTTAATCTATTTATATGCTTATTTGAAACTGATTTTGAGAATGATAAATCATCATAATATTATTATAAATAACATATTATAATAAAATTATTTTATAAAAATATTTATGATTAATATATTAACTTCAATATATGACTTCATTGTCTTCTCTTTGTGCACCTATTGAAAAAATGACCTTTTTCTTCTTTACGACGTATGGCGATGCTCTCTCTTAAATAATTTTTCTTAATATAAATAAAAAAGAGAAAAAGCTAAGTTGATGATGGCACCAATTAGTGCATTTGTTCTGTTTAAATAATGGCTAGAGATGAATATAGACTTATGCACATTTCCCCATTTTGTCATGTCTATTTATTCTCCATTCTGGCACACATTTTATTTTTATATTTAAGATTTGTAAATCTATCCACTTGCCTACTATAATTTTCTTTTCATTGAGGATGACTTTTCTTTCAAAAAAACTACTAAAATATAGAGATGTATAGTGTAACAGATCAAATTATTAAGGACTCTGATGATATACACATTTATGCATCAAAATATAACATATTTCTAAAGAAATATTTCTTTAGAAATGATTTTGTAAACATCTGTTTCATCATTATTTATATTTTGTACAAGAAATCTCATCTCTAAATTAACGAATTAAGTATTGATTGCGGTAGTCGCTAATATATTATTTGATAAATATTTTAAAAAATAAACTTTATCTTCACGTATGATTTATAAATATGCCACTCTAATGTGTCAGACTATCAAAATATTATAAGATAAATATTACATAAAATATAATTAAACAATAAAAAACATTTGATTTTTATTGACGAGTTGCTTTATAAGTTAAAAGAAGAACAAGCTCTCTCCTCGTAGCTATGTACCTATTTAGCAATTCAAATTTAAACTATCATTATATTCATATCCGTTTTGTACAGAATAGAGAAAAATAATTTATATATTTAATTAATTATTTTGTAATTATAAATTGAGTAATACTCTAAAATAGTATCTGTTCAAGTTTTTCTTCCAAATTTAGCATCTCAAAATTAAACTCTCAAAAATAGCACAAATACTTATGTAAAAATACTTATTTATTTTAAACAAATTATATATAAACTTAAATTATTGTATTTGGGTTCATTTTTTCCAATTTAGAGTTTAGTTTTTTTCTTTTAAAATATAGTTTTAATGTATTTTAATCTTAAATTTGTGCTATTATTGGAAATTTAAACTAATGATGCTATTTTTGGAATAAAAACTTAGAAATGTGCTATTTTAGACATTTGCCCATATAAATTAGATATGTACATAATTTTTTTTAGTTAAAATATATATTTTTAAAATGTTTAATATTGATTATATATAAATTATACAATGAAATGGGATTATATAAATGAATTTAAATTGTCTCTATTTTGGATAGATAATTATCAAATAGGTAAAAAATTATAGATGTGGTAAATATTTAATTTAATCAAAATTTTGTTTTATATTTTTTAACTAATTTTCAAAAAAATTAATATTTTATTTTATATTGTGGTTGACTTATGTCAAAATAAAATATTATAGATTTACCTATACGATATTGTTAAAATATTTTTTTGATGATAGCTTTTTATAAATATTGTAGTAAATTATATCTTATGTAATATTATTTTAAAATATTGTAATGATGTGATATGTGAGCATGATATATTTGTAAATTATACGTCGATGAAATTTATTTATTAAATATTTTTTAATTAATATATTAAAGATTTGCAGTTTTATACTAAGTATATATAAGTTTCCACGTCATGAATTTGATATGAATTCTTTTTCAGTATCCTTCTTTAGCACTAAGAATGGAATTTGTGCCTTAACATTTTTAAAGATATTTAAACCTATGAGTGGACAAGAAGTAGTAGATTACCTATATAAAATATGCATGGGATTTCTTCAATTAATTAAATATCTCATTACAGAAAATTTTCAAAAAACAATTAATTAAAGGAAGAATATCTAATACATTATCTGTAATATATTATTTAAGAGATATTTTAATAAAATAACGTTAGCATAACATATTATTAACAGAAATGTCTGGTAACATGGCATCACTACATTTAGTTTCAAATAAATATATAAATAATTTTAAATTATTACAATAATTACATTATATATCATTGTTATTAATTTGATTAGATAATAAATATATTTTATTAAATTAACCAAAATATATTACTAAATTCATAAAAATAATTATTTTTATTTTTTTTAATTTATATATACAAAAATTAATATTAAAATAATTTTAAATTTTATTTAAAATTATATAAATATTTAATATATATTTATTAATAATATTATATAATTTATAAATATTTTTTCTTATAAATATATAAATCTAGTTTTATGTTATTCCAAAGTGTCAGTGTCCACCATGAATCACAGCTTTGCTTAGCTATGAGGAAAAAAGATATATTCTCTGTTAAGGTGTGTGGATATATTTATTGCAAAGAATATATCCCAAAACAATTATTATTATTTCTTGGGGCTTACCATTTTTGGAAATTTTAATGTTTGGCGAGTCACAACCACAATGCTTTTTCCCCACAAATACAAAGGCTGACAAATTGTGTATTGTCACTTCAATTTCAGAAAGAGATTCATTTTTCTCTGTCACACTTTTTTATATACTTATAATTTATTTCCTTTTCCATAAAAAGACAATGAAGTCGACAAACAAGATTTGAGTTTCCTATTATAGAAACACTGATTCCATCTATTTGTCTTCAAATTACACGTTTAAACTGTACTTTGCATGTCATCGTGATAATCATTTTTCATATTAAATTATCTTAAATAGTAATTTTCTATAGTCGAGCATATGTGACGCTAACAAAAATATTAAAAGTGCAACATGTCATATTCGCAAAGCTTTGTTAGAGAACTTTTTTTTTTAAATATGATCTTTAAATGGAAAACAAATTTCTGGCCAATAGAAAACTCGATTATTTTTACGTCAATTAGCTATTGTTTATTGGAAATTTCGTATAGTATAGCATTTTCAAGACAGTGTTGTCTCTACAATTTGAATTATTTAATTCATTTCTATTGTATTATATATAAATCATATGTTTTATTCAATTTATTCAATTTTTGCACAAATTATTTAAAATATTTTTTAAATATTTTTTTTATATTTCTAAATGATTCTGAATTTCTCGAAGATTATCCATCTTTTATATTATAATATACAATTAATTCCACATATAAAATTAATTACGAATTTGGCGGTTACTACGTAACTAATTCTTGACCGTTACGATTATTGTTCGTTATAAAATAATTAATTGTTTTGACTGTTACATAATTAAAATAACCGGTTTGATTTTTTTTGGTTCACCTTGGTCTGGTTAGCGGATTTTGATTTTGGAGTTAAAACCGGTACCCACAATAAGCTCCCAAGTTTTATGAAGCGTCGATTCGGAAAACTTTACTTATATGAAGATATTATTTACATCGGTTTTTTGCTCCTGCTGATGTCATTAGTGTTTTTGCTCCTACTGATGTCATCGGTGTTTTTGCTCATGCTGATGCAGTCATGGATGCTTGATCATTGTTTCAACGATTTTCATTACTAACATTGTTTTATTTTGTCTTTTTCATGCTCGTTTTATGCTAGCTATCTTATTTTCGTGAGGTGTTCCTCGTTTATTTAACTGTTGTGTATCGATGTGTTGATGAGAAGTTGCTTGCTTTATTCATTCCCCTTTTTTCTTGCAGAATTTGATATTGTCATGTCGAGTTGCACTGATGTATTATTTTACCAAAGTGTTGCTCGCTTATCTAACGGCCATATATCCGTGTTTTTAAGAGGAGCTATTTGCGCCTTTATATATATATATCCCTTTTACGGTTTGATTTTATCGCGCCGAGCTGTGTTGGCTGTATTAATTTACCGAAATATTCTACGTTTATTTAACGGTCATATATCTGTGTTTTTACGATGAACTGCTTGCGTCCTTTTATGTATATCCCTTTTAGGGTTTGATTTTATTGCGCCGAGTTGTGCTGACTGTATTAATTTAGCGAAGTGCTCCTTGTTTATTTAACGACCATATATCCATGTTTTTACGAGGAATTGCTTGCGCCCTTTTATGTAGATTTCTGAATAATTCTCTTTATTTCTGAATGATTTTGAATCTCTCTTTACATGAAGATTGTCCACTTTTTATACTATAATCGTAATTAATTCCAGATAGAAAATTAATTGAGGATTTAGCGGTTACAACATAATTATTTATTGATCGTTACAATATTGATTATTGGTCATTACAAATTAATTAATTTTTTTGATCGTTAAATAATTAAAATAACCATTTTAACTTCTTTTTGGTACATTTTGATTTGGTTAGCGGATTCAGATTTTGTGATTAAAACGGGTACCCACAATGATTCGTTAGTAAAACAGATTTACTCATAAGTATAGGCAACGTAATTGGACATCCATGAAAAGTAATATAAAAAATAATTATAAATAAAATTTAAAATTATATAAATATTTAATTTATATTTATTAATAAATAATATTATATAATTTACAAATATTTTTCTCCACCGTGGATATAAATTTAGTATATTTATATTATTTAAACATATGATAGAGTGGATACATATTGATGTGTTTATGATTTCAATATTTTACGGATATGTACATTAGAATATACAAAATATTTTTTTACCAATATGTAGAAAAGTAAATAGATGGATTAATCATTGTTGATACTTATAAATATATAAAAATTCAATAAAAATATTGGCACCAATTAATAATTATCAAAAATTTACCATTAATATGAGATTATATAATTTTGAAATTAAATTATATAAATTATGCTAAAATCTAGTTTCTCTTTATATAAAATGTTCACTTTTGCTTTTATGACCTTTTTCAAATCCGCATAAGATACTAAAAGTCGGCCTTTATAGCCATGTTTCAGGAGGCCCAATAATGTAACAAAGGCCCATAGTCGATCTAGGGTTTAGTCTCTTCCTTTTGTTTTTCTTCTTTCCTCATATAAAATTTCAGCCGCCTCGCAGACAGAATAGAGCTTCCGCTTCTTCACCTTTCAGGTTCGTCCCTCTCTCTCTCTCTCTCTCTCTCTCTCTCTCTCTCTCGCTCTCTCCGATGCCTTCGCTTCTTGTCTCGTCTTCTTCGTTTCATGTCGCGAGCTCTTATTATACGATTTTCGATTTGTACTTGATTTATCTGGATACTTAGTGTTAGTGTAAAAATAAGGGTTTTAGCTCTCAATTGAACTAGTCTTTCTCAGACATTTGTTGCTTTTCTGGTTTCCAGGGTCAGAGATTTGTCAAGTGAGAAAACCTCAAGATGAGGTACCTGAAGCAACTTTTCTCTATTCTTCTCGCAATTTTCATATGAAGTATGTGTCGCCTTTGTATATTTAGTGGATAGATCTCTGTTGGTAGTGTATTAGGTGTACGTTTACAATGTTGATATCTTTTCTCCAACATTCTCTATGGTCATTCTGATTTAAGACTTTGGAGAGTAATTGTAGATGTCTTATTGTTCAATGTACAAAGAAGAAAGTTATTTTTGCTTGTTCACATTGTTCAGATTGTTATCTAATTGGTTAAATATGCTTGTGGTTATATAGTAAGCTTCAGAGTGAGGCCTTGAGAGAAGCCATAACAACTATTAAGGGCAAATCTGAGGAAAAGAAACGTAACTTTGTGGAGACAGTAGAGCTTCAGATTGGTCTGAAGAACTATGACCCACAAAAGGATAAGCGTTTCAGTGGATCTGTCAAGCTCCCACACATTCCTCGCCCGAAAATGAAGATCTGCATGCTTGGAGATGCCCAACATGTTGAAGAGGTATTAAAATTTCTATGCTTTGTGTGTTTTTGATTTGTTTGAATGATTTGGTTGTTTCGTGGAAGATTCTTAAAGGTTGGTTCTTGAGCTTGATATAAAGTTTTTATTTTGGTTTTGATAGGCAGAAAAGATGGGATTAGACTATATGGATGTTGAGGCTTTGAAAAAGCTTAACAAAAACAAGAAGCTTGTTAAGAAACTTGCCAAGAAGTACCATGCTTTCTTGGCTTCTGAATCTGTCATTAAGCAGATTCCTCGTCTTCTTGGTCCTGGTCTGAACAAGGCAGGCAAGTGCCATTGATAACTTAAACTCTGTTCTCAAAGCCCAACTTTCTTCATATTTGTCTCATTGTCAGATTTCTTGTCTGATTTGATTTTACTTCATATGTTCTTGATTGATGAACAGGAAAGTTCCCAACACTAGTGAGTCACCAAGAGTCATTGGAATCAAAGGTGAACGAGACAAAAGCTACAGTGAAATTCCAGTTGAAGAAAGTTTTGTGTATGGGTGTTGCTGTTGGTAACCTTTCAATGGAAGAAAAACAGCTGTTTCAGAATGTGCAGATGAGTGTCAATTTTCTCGTCTCACTCTTGAAGAAGAATTGGCAAAACGTATGTAACTTGTGTCTACTTCCTCTGAAAACATCTTTAACCTTCTTGTCTTAATCTTTCTCTGAATCTATCTTTTGCAGGTGAGGTGTTTGTACTTGAAGAGCACCATGGGACCACCACAAAGGATCTTCTGAGCTCTCTCTCTCTCTCTCTCCTTCATCTCTAAGTTTTGCTTTGTGTTTTTGTTTCAAAGATATTTTAAGATATTGATTTGGAATTTATATGAGCAAAACTGCAATATTTACTCTGATTCAATCTTTTTTCATTATCGTTCTAAAAAGATTCGCTTAGTTTGAAAAATCCTTTCAAAGCACACCAATTACTGACATTCCTAATTTAAAATATATTATTTTACTATGTTTTTTTTATATAATTTGATTATTTCTTTATTCATATTTAGTGTAACATGCTTGTTTAGTTTGTTTGAGTTTTAGTAGAATGAAATAAGTTTGTCTCATAAAAAGAAGTTTTGATTTTAGAAAGTAAAACAAATATTAATTGATTTGATGTCTCTGGTTCATCAACGATTAGACGGTTTATTTATCTAAACATAATAAAAAAAATTTAGAAATATTATCCAAAAATAAAATATTTATAAAGTATATTTGTAATATATTATTAATTGATTCACATACGATATAAAAACATAAAATAAATTGAACCTGGCCTTTTTTTGTAGTAATATTTCCACCAAGATATCTTTATTATTAAAGATAAGGTCATTTCTGGATTTCTACATCCACTAAAATATAAAAAATGAGATATACTTATGTATAGAATATGATTTGAGACATTTATAACTTGTTATGAGGAATATGATATTGTCCAGTAGAGTAGTTTGTTGATTACAAATGGCTGAAGTTAAAATACCTAATTTTTTCTATATTATTTGAGAATAATGATATAAGAAAAATGTATGAATCTTTGTTTCTTTATAATCACAATATCGGTTACATATATTATCAAAAATGATTTGCCGATGATATAAATGTGATTTTAAAGATAAAGCACATGATAATAATCGCGAAATGTTTTATCTTTGGTGGAAACTTAATAATCCATATTTCTTTTGCTAGGTCTTGATGATTTGCCAAAGGTAGTAGAGAAACTGCTTTCACTGGATGGTCGGTATTAACTTCGTGCCAATAACAGATTTAACAGAATATATTCTGTTATTCGTATATTTCCAAACCCAACCATTTGTAGTGTTTGTCGTGGTAGAAATTTTTTGTAGATAAGATAGTGGTCATCTTGTTCAATCAACTTTTGAATTATATCCTCATTCCATTGACCAGTTTCCTTATTTATAAGGATATTGATTGTCCGATGAGGGTTCGTATATGGCAATAGCTTTGGAGCACGACGTGGAAAAATAGTCAGCCAATTGGTGTCTCCAATGAAAGTATCAGTACCATTCCCAATAATCCGTTGTAATCATGATGTGAGTAATTATCGACCATGTTAAATTGATTGTAATCCAAACGACGGATGGTTTTCTGAGTTAGCAGATAACAGATCCCCATTCTTATAATACTTAATCTTTGAAATTCTTGAAAGAAGACAATCGGGTCTGTTCATTATTTTCCAACACAGATTAGCGAGTAGATCCTGAATAAATTTTTCGAAATCCCGAAATCCCAAACCACCTGTCAGTTTAGGCGTGACCATCTTCTTCCAAGATACCTATAGAATCCTCCTTTTATTATATGCGGTTCTCCACTAGAAACGGGCTAATATTTTATCCATCAATTTGCAGATCTCAGATGGTAACTTAAAGACATTCATTGAATAAATAGGCATAGCAAAAGCAACAATTTTGATTAAAATTTCTTTTCTGCTTGGTGATAGGAAATTTGTTTGCCAACCTGAGATTCGAAAATGAACTTTATCGAGAATGTATTTAAAAATCTTTCTTTTATTGCATTTAAACTGCTTTGGTAGCTCCAAATACTTCCCGCCGCCACCAACATTACTGATCCCCAACATCTGATGTATGTGTCTTCTAGTATGTTCAAATACTTGATTCCCAAAAATGACTAAGGATTTGTCCATATTAAATCTGTCGAGAGACTTTTCCATAAGTCTGAAAAATATTCTGAAGGCTAATAACATTTTTTCTGTCACCTCTCATAAAAAATAGGGAATCATCCGCAAATAATAGGTGGGAGATGGAAGTTCCATTCCAAGAAATTCGCAAAGGTTGAATATGTTGATTCCTTTCAGCATTATGGAGTATAGAGCTTAATACATGTGCACATGATATAAACAAATAAGGTGATAATGGATCACCTGTATTAAACCACGGCTCCGTTTAAAAAATCCATAGGGACTTCCATTTATAAGAATTGAGAAGGAGACTTTAGTGACACATTGCATAACCCAATTTATCCAGATAGGCGAAAATCCTTTTCTCAAAAGAACATATTTTAGAAAAATCCACTCAATACGATCATATGCTTTACTTATATCCGTTTTAACTGCCATGAACGCTTTAGCAGAGGACTTGTGGACTCTTAATGAGTGTAAAGCTTCATGAACAATAAGTACATTATCAGTGGTAAGTTTCCTAGGAATAAAGGCTACTTGATTTTGAGATACCATAGTATCAAGGGACTTTTTCAGTCGAAGTACTATAATTTTAGAAATAATTTTGTAGATCACATTGCAGATTGAAATCGGTCGAAAATCTTTCATAGTTACAGGGTAATCGATCTTCGAGATTAGACAGATGTTAGTATGATTAAATTCCTTTGTCAGTTGTCTGGAACTGAAAAATGTTACCACTTCTGCAAAAACCGCCTCCTCAACAATATCTCAATGTTATTGGCAAAAAAACTACCGAAAATTCGTCAAGTCCAGGAGCTTCAAAAACTTCATCTTTCGAGACCAGTCTAACTTATTTTGCATTAGTATCATCAGAAACAACTTTATTCACATTTGAGAGAACAAACTCCATGTTTCCTTTGGTCTGATTTCGTGAATAAGGTTAAAAACTATTGCTGAACTTGTTGAGCAATAGCATCATTCCCAAAAATATCCTCCCCATTCTCAGACTTAATGGAGGAAATGTTGTTTCTTGATCGTCGGTTTTTTGTAACCGCATGAAAAAATTGTGTATTTCTATCCCATTCTTTGAACCACTGATTTCTGCTCTTAATCTTCCAATATTTTTCCTCATCCACATAAGCATCTGTTAGCTCCTTTTTCAAGGAAGAAATTGAATCCACTGGGGATTTGTTTTAGTCATATCAATTGCAGAAGTAAGCTCATTTATATTAGCATTTACAGAGTTATTCTTTTTCCAGAACGACATTTGTTTCCGACAGGTAGTAAGTCTAGATAAGAGAACTGAATTAGTTGTATGTTGAACATTATTCTAACTTCTACTCACAAGTTTATGGAATTCTTGATTATTAGACCAACGGGGGTTATATCGGAACATCCTTGTTCCAAATTCTAACTATCATCGAATAATGATTATACCAGGATGGTCGGAATCAATCATCTCCAAATATTTAATCCTAGAGGCAGGATAAATAGTTTTCCATTCGTCATTTACCATAACTCGATCCAACTAACACTGGACTAACTGATTATACCTTTTCTAGTCCAAATCATATTATTTTCGGTAAATTGCAAATCCGATATATTGCATGAAGATACCATATGTTGAAATCAAACAGGCTCAACTCACTACTCCATCAGTTTTGTCATGTGTATGTAGTATTTCATTAAAATCACCACACATCATCCAAATACTATTTCGTATAATAGCGAGTCTTTGTAATCTTATTAAAATCACTACACATCATCTAAGGACTATTCCGTATAATAGCAAGTTTTTGTAATCTTTCCCAAAGATTAGATCGATATTTACGAATCGGGTGTCAATATACACAAAACAAATAAAAGTCATAATCTTTATTATTGATTTTGCATCGATGAGTCTTTAGTCAGCACTTACAACCATAATATCAACATTTTTTTTCCACAACATAGTTAAACCACCATCAATTTATGAGGTGGAATACATAAAACACGTTTATAATTTAATACAGCGGCGATATCATGAACAACATTATTGTTATTTTTGGTTTGCACCAAAAATAGTATGTCGGAAGAATAGTCTTTATTTATATATTTTCTTCAGGTGTTGAATTACTAGAGACCCTCTCAAACTCCGACAATTCCAAAATACGATATTCATTCGGATCCCGATGAATTATGGTCCACCAAACCGTCATCTAAATAATTCAGACGTGTACCAACATATATATGAAGCATATATTGTCTTAGATTATGGTCTAAATTTAATTCCCTTAGATTGAATTCATGAGAAATCCAACCCGATAAACCCCCTAATATTATTGGGAATTTATGCCAATAAACGGTATTTAATAATATTTGTTTTTTTGTTAGCTTTGTTTGCAATTTTTTTGTATTGAAATTAAACAATAATAATCACGATTCGATTCTCGGAAAATTTCTTTACTATTTTTAGATGAATTCAATTGAAATTTAGGATGTTTGGTGGAAATCTAGTTGAAAAAAGATATAATTTATTTAGTTTATTTTAACAAGATTTTTCGGTTATATTGATTTATTTTAAATAGTTTTATTTCAAAAAAATTGAAAAAATAAAATAAAAGTGACTATAGCTGAGTTCAATTTTATCAAATTAAACCGATAACATATCTCGATTATAAAAAATTATCAATCGGTTTATTTATTTAAAAATAATAAATAAAAATTTAGAAATATTATCCAAAAATAAAATATTTATAAGTATTTTCTGTAATATATTATTAATTGATTCACAAACGATATAAGAACATAAATAAATTTTTTAATTTTTATCAAATTTAATAATTTTTGTTATTTAGGTTAACATATGTTAAAGAGATGAAGATAAAATAGTTAAAGATTTATAAATTCGTTTTTTCGTATGAATGATTAATTTAAAAATAAAAAATATATTATTGATTAATTTAAAAATATATAAAAATACTTAATTTATTTATTGATTATTTTATAAATTAAAACATAAGATTTAAATGAAGGAAAAGAAAATATATAAAAAAGTTTACTAATTGCATTTTTAAATTTTAAAAGGATAGTTACAGACTAAAAATTCCCGGGAAAATGGCCAATTTCACCATAGACTTATATGTTTGGGATTATGTATACATAAATTATCACGCTATACTGATATATATATGAACTATCTCTAATTTTGAATTTAATACACAAACTTTAAAATTATGGCTAATTCCACCAAGTAAACGGTTTCCGTGTATTTTTCGAATTGCGACTCACTCTCTATTTTCACACAAAATCGTAGAGAGAGGGTGCAACGATTGAGCTTTTTTAGAGAGGGAGCAACGATAGAGAGAAAGATCCACTAAAGTGAATTCTAAATTTTGCAGGTTTTTTTTTCTCCACTAAAGATCCACGATAGAGAGCAACGATATAGAGACGAAATTTTGCAGGTTTTTTTTTCTTCCAAATTAATTGATTACAAAACGACGTCGTTTTGGATTATGTGTTTAAAAAAATACATAAGCCTAAAACGACGTCGTTTTGGGATATGATTTTTTTTTTAAAAGAGTCCAAAATGACGTCGTTTTGGACTACAAATTTTGGACATCCGATGTGGCATCCACGTCAGAACGTGTGACGGAAAAATACACGGAAACCGTTTGCTTGGTGGAATTAGCCATAATTTTAAAGTTTGTGTATTAAATTCAAAATTAGAGATAGTTCATATATATATATCAGTATAGCGTGATAATTTATGTATACATAATCCCAAACATATAAGTCTATGGTGGAATTGGCCGTTTTCCCAAAAATTCCCTTATTTTTGGTCTCTTAATTTTTTAAAATTTTATTATTTTAAAAACGAGTTATAAAATTAGGGAAAAAAAAATTTATAGAGAAAACAATTACAAAATATTATTATTTTGTAATTAAATGAATTTATTTTAAATCTAAAATAACATAGAAATGAAATAGTAATATTTTAAAATTATATTTTTAAAATTTTTTGTTACAAAAATAGTACTAAAATAAATTTATTATAATGTGAAATAAAATGAAATAGTAATATTTAAAATAATATTTTAAATTTTTTGTTTCAAAAATAATACAAAAATTAAAAAAAATTTTAAAATAATATACATAATTATGTAAAAATATTTATATATTATAATTAAATTATATAAAAATTTAAAATATTATATTAATTTTTAATTAAATTTTTTAATATATTTTATTTTTAAATTTATGTTATTATTTAATGATTTTAACTAATGGTGTTTTTGTCACGTGTACCTAGACGCCGACATATAATCTAATATTTTCATCTTATCGCATAAAAGAAAGTAGAATCAATTAGTGAAAATTCAATGAGTAATACCCTAAAATAGCACCATTTTAAATTTATCTTCTAAATTTAGCACACTAAAAATAAAATTCCAAAAATAACACAAATTATTATATGAAAATAATTATTTACCTTAAATAAACTATATATAAAATTAAAACATAATGTTTGAGTTCACTTTTTCCAATTTAGGATTTAAATTTTTTTCATTAGGAAATTTTTTAAAATTATTTTAGTATTAAATTTATGCTATTTTTGGAAATTTAAATAATTAGTGCTATATTTGGAAAAAAAACTTGAAATAGTACTATTTTAGTCATTTGCCCAAATTCAATTAGTGAAAATTCACTTATTCCTCATCAAATTAGTGGTTTTATTTAAAAAAAATATTGTATAAAATGAAAAAAAAAGTTAGCATAAAAGGTGGCTAGTTGGGCCGTCACGGCCTTTGAAAAGCCAACACTACCTTCCACTTTTTTATTTTTTCATCTCCAACAAACTCTCTCGCAGTCTCCGCCTCCTCCTTCCTTCTTTCTCTCCGTACGTTTCATTGTTTCTTTCCCTCTGTAAGTTTCAAACTCTCAGATTTGTTTGATTTTCTTATGATAGTTTTTGCGGTGTGTTTCCTCGAGTTTCATGTAATGGAATCTTCATGTTTGTTGCTTTTTTAATGGTGAGGACAAAATATCTTTGGATTCGTTCTCTGACAGTGACTAATTTTCTTTCATTGAATGAAACCTCCAGATGTTGCGATGGAGACAATAATCGAGGCAAAAACTCAAATCGGTTAAATTTTCATGATGAGTTTTTTGGTTATTTGTTGATGTTTTTCGATCTATGTTGTTAGTTCAACTAATGTTCTCAAGCTGCTTCTTAGGTCTAATTTAGAGGCAATGATTTTTAAATTCGTTTTGATGAGTAAGAAAATTTGTTTAGTGAGTAGTCATTAGTTCTATGTTTTGTTGGAGCATCGAGTGAAGATCGATATAGCATCAAGCTTGAATCTTCTCATTACGCTCCATATAGTAAATTTCTCACATCATTTTTGCTATTGGAACAGATTCTCTTTTGGTTCTTGCTTCCACTTGCTACTTGTGTTGTACATTGTCACAACGATATCAGTTTTTGTTCATATTTCTTTGGAACAATTTTCAATTTTTCATTCGTTAGTAATTTGTCTTTTGGTTGGTAAACACTGTGACGAAATAGATTGTCTGTGAATGCGATTATGTGTCACTCTCCTAATCGTTTTTAATGGGAGATTAATGGTATTCATCCTTTTTGTAAAGATGATATAAGAACAGTTTTAATTAGCAATGATTAATGTCGCGAGAGGCCCTCAATCTTAAAATCTTGTGGAAACGCAGGTGAAAGCAAAGAATGGCTACTGTGCGAATCTCTTCCACTAGCTTAACTAAGGCGGTTCTTAGAAGCCAGCAGCCAACGAACAAACTCAATGGCAACAAGAGCAACCAATTCTCCATTGGATCTACCAGAAAAGTCTCGAGATCGTTTGGTTTGAGATGCTCAGTGAATTCTGGCCCCAAGATGTCAACGGTTTACAAGGTCAAACTCATAGGACCAGAAGGTCAAGAAAATGAGATTGAGGTCCAAGACGACCAATACATATTGGATGCAGCTGAAGAGGCAGGAGTTGAATTGCCTTACTCTTGCAGAGCCGGTGCATGCTCCACTTGCGCTGGTAAGATCGAAAAAGGCACAGTTGATCAGTCGGATGGTTCGTTTCTTGACGATAATCACTTGGAGAATGGTTATGTCTTGACTTGTGTGGCTTACCCGCAGAGTGACTGTGTGATCCATACACACAAGGAAACTGAACTCTTTTAAGTCCGACCTCTGTTTAGTAATGATGCAAATTGTTATCTCAGTTTACCCGAAAGGTAAGGATTTGTATGAAATATATCCCTTTTTACTATTCATGAAAACTCGCAAATGGTTTAGTGTAAACCAAATTGGGTTCAATCATTTCTTCAAGTTATTTTATTTTTGTTGCTTTTTTTTTACTCGAATACGAATGTTATTGAAGCTGTGAATTTAAACCTTAAAGAGAAAACCAGCATTGAACCGGTAATAAAGGCTGGTTTAGGGAAATACGCGAATGGGTTGCGTTAAACCACCCAAGAAAAAACATCGGTTGGAAAAATTTCAATATCATACAAATAGACTTAATTTACCCCACAAACTGTGGATAATCCATTGACTAGCGGGAAATGATATTACAATTCACCATGCACTATAGGAGATTTTGATATTAGATGATAAACCCGAAAATGTGGGAGTGTTTTTCTTCACTAAAAATGATTTCATTAAAACAAAGATTTCTTTCTTAACGCTACACCGATTTGTCACGATAACCGATATTATTGTGAATTTTTTACTTCTTTTGACAGCTACCCAAACATAATATTTTTTATTTTGATTATCCGAATAATAAAAATACTTTGAATTCAAATTTGTTTTTGTTAAAAATAAATGTTTTCCATTTAAATTGACATCATCAAACCGATTCCAAAAAAATAATCAGTCAACTTAACCAACCAAATCGACTCAAACCGACCCCATTAAATTTAGTCTTAGATTTGCCCAAATCGATTTAGGGCAAAATTGTTTTGGGAGAAAAATCTGAATTGAGGTTTGTGAGTTTGCAACGGCGACAATGGCTCGGACGAAGACTCAGGCGGTGAGATTGACATACTCTCCAGAGAAAGCTTAGGAAGATTTGTTGATGGTGAATTCGACGGAGGCAGAGACATCGATAAAGAACTAGACGGAAGCAAATCCATCGATGGAGAACTCCACAACGTCAGAAGAGAGGACCCTGAAATTGAAGCACAAGAAGGCGAAGACGAAGGCAAAATACAAGCAGAGGAAGCTGAAGTTGGAGTAGAGGAAGCCAAAGTTGGAGTAGAGGAAGCTGAAGTTGGAGCAGAGGAAGCCAAAGTTGGAGCAGAGGAAGATGACGGAGGTGAAAAGGTGACAATAGAGGCATAGGCCATGATGAAGCAAAAAATGTAGAAGAAATTGATGAGGACAAGAGTTCTTAGTCACCAACAGAAGAAATGAACTTCATCGATAACATCTGGTACGTCATAATGAAATGACTGATAGTTCATATGACAAAGATCACGATAGAGATTGCGGTAGTTCTATAGGAAGGGTAGTGTAGAAGGGACATTGTACCTAGGACAAATGTTCTATAGTGGGGATGAGTTTAAGCAAATGGTTTTAAGGTATACTTTGTGATAAGATTCAACTTGAAACTTTCTCAAATAACTTAAATCAAATCCTTATACAAACTGTTTTAATGAAATAAGAACAAGAAAAACGAAACCCAGAAATTCTCTCTCTCCTTCTCGAGTTCGTAGACTCGTATCACTCTCGACAATAAAACATAAAAAGCAAAATTCAGAGACAATGTCCTTTTAATGGCATGATTCCTTGTGTCCTAGAAGAATCTCTTATTGCTGCCGAAGGTTTCTCTCTTTTTTAATTGATCCATGTGCTCATCACGTGACCGTCTCCTCCCTTCATAATTTGATCGTCTTCTTCAGCAATTCCTCCCAGCTCCCTTGTTTCCTTTGTTCCATCTTTGCCTCCTTTGTAATTTTTACATTCAATGGTGTATCAATACTCCCCCCTTTGAGAAGGTTGTCCCCAAGCTTGAATTCCGAGAAATTGTTGGTGATATCTCTTGCGAGATGCCAACTGTTCTACTTTGAAGCTACACCAATCCACGATATCAGCAATTCTAGATTGCCCATTTTGTTGTAACGTGTGTCAAGTATCGCCTCCGGAGTTACTGTGATTGGTGCTGGTTCATCCCGAATTGCCGGTAGGGGTGTCATCTGGAGGTTGTTTCCCAATGCACGTTTGAGCTGCAAAACATGAAAGACCAGGTGAATTTTAGATGTCTCCGGTAGGCTGAGTCTGTAGGCGACCTTCCCTATTTTTTTCCAGCACCTCAAACGGACCAAAATAGCGAGGAGCAAGCTTTTGAACCGCACGGTTCTGAACAGATTTTTGCCGATAAGGCCTGAGTTTCAAAAAGACTCTCTCGCCAATGTCGTAGTTCACATCTCTTTGGTGTTTATTAGCTTGATGTCTCATCAGATCTTGTGCTTGGCGAATGTTGCCCAACATGCTATCTCTCTCACGTAGCATTGCTTCAAATTCAAAGTTTGTTGTATTGCCATTTTCGAATTTCACCAATGTCGGAGCGTCTCGGCCATAGACAACCTTAAAAGGTGTCGCTTTAAGTGCAGAATGGTAGGTTGTGTTGTACCAATACTCTGCCCACGGAAGATACTTGTGCCACGACCGGGATTGAGCCGATGCGAAGCAGCGCAAATATATTTCCAAGCATCGGTTAAGAACTTCCGATTGCCCATCCGTTTGTGGGTGAAAAGCGGTGCTGTATTTGAGAGTAGTACCGGCCAGCTTGAACGTTTCCTTCCAGAATCCATTTAAAAAGATGCAATCTCTCTCCGAAACAATGGACAAGGGAAAACCATGTAGACGAACGATTTCGGCAGTGAATTTCTGGGCGACATCCGCAGCTGTGAAAGGATGTCGGAGGCTGATGAAGTGGGCGTACTTACTCAACCTGTCTATCACCACAATAACAACATTGTACCCTTGAGAAATTGGCAATCTCTCTATGAAATCCATCACAATTTCCTCCCAAATATGTGTCGGAATTGGTAATGGTTGTAAGAGGCCCGCCAGAGATAGAGTGGAATATTTATGTGCTTGACAAACCTCGCATGTTGACACAAATTTTTGAATTGCATTCCACATCCCCTTCCAATGGAACGATTGTTGTATGCGTTTCATTGTTTTAAGACTCCGGAGTGACCACCAATAGTGGTGCTGTGAAATTCAGCAAGTATTACTGGAATAAATGCTGAAGTGTGAGGAATTACCAGCCTGCTTTTGAACCACAATCGAGTACCCACAACCGTGTAACCAGGCTTGGTGTTACCGCTCTGAATTTCAGCTATTAGGCGTTGTAAATTGGTAGCCTGATCGATTTTTGTATAGATGTCTTCCAACTGCAGGTTTGTCAGAAGTGTGACGCCATTAACATTTTCCCCAACTCCTGGTGAGTGTAGTGAGGAATCCGAAACAGTCCATCAGCTGCTTTATTCTCAATGCCCAGCTTGTAAATGATCTCAAAATCGTACCCCATAAGTCGGTGAAGTCATTTTTGATATTCAAGGTTAACATCACGTTGTTCCAAGAGATACTTAAGACTCTTTTGGTCGGTATGTACCAAATAATGGCGGCCAAGAAGGTAGTGCTTCCATTTGAGGATGGCTAGGACGATAGCCATAAGCTCCCTTTCATAAACCGGCTTAAGTTGCTCCCTTGGTGTTAATGCGTGGCTGAAATAAGCTATCGGTCGTGCACACTGCATAAGAACAACTCCCAATCCAGCGTTGGAGGCATCGGTTTCCATAATGAACGTGAGATTAAAGTTCGGAAGAGCTAAAACCAGAGTGTTTGTCATTGTGACTTTTAGGGCTTCAAACGCAGATTGAGAATCTTTTGTCCATAAGAATTGATCCTTCTTGAGTAGGGTCGTGAGCGGTTTTGCTAGAAGTTCATAACCCTTGACAAATCTCCTATAGTAGCCGGTGAGCCCCAAAAACCCGTGCAATTGTTTAACCATAGTTGGAGTCGGCCATTGATGCATTGCCGATGTCTTGCTCGGATCCATGGACACTCCCTCATGAGAGATAATGTGACCTAGGTACTCCACCCATGGTTGACCAAAGAGACACTTCTTCTTGTTAGCAAACAATTGGTGGTCAACAAACGTCTTGAGCACAATTTCAAGATGGTGTGCATGGTTTGCTTCACTCCTGCTGTAAATCAAGATATTGTAAAAAAACCATAATAAAGCGACACAAATAAGGTCGGAATATCTCATTCATTAGCGCCTGAAATATTGCTGGTGCGTTTATCAATCTGAAAGGCATGACCGTGAATTCATAATGTCCATCGGCTGTGCGAAAGGCCATCTTATGAATGTCGGTTTCCTTCATTCTGATTTGATGGTAGCCGACACGTAAATCCAACTTAGAAAATATCAATGCTCTATGAAGTTCATCAAATAGCTCATCAATTACCAGAATGGGGAATTTCTCCGGAATCGTAGCCCGATTAAGAGCTCAATAGTCCAAAAAAAATCGCCAATTCCCATCCTTTTTTTGACCAATAATACCGGGCTTGAAAAAGGACAAGTACTTGGCCGAATTATACCCGTATGTAGCATGTCACTTATAAGTGTCTCCATGGCTTCTTTGTGGGCATGAGGGTAGTGGTAAGGCCTCACACTGACCGTGGTACAACTTGGTAACAAGGTGATGCTGTGCTCACGACCTCGAACTAGTGGCAAACCGGTTGGCTCATCAAAAACCTGGGTGAATCTGTCCACAACCGAGGTGATGTTGAGAGGTGTAATCAATGTGGTGGTATGTGCTGGTGGGGCAGAAGCGACGGACAAAGAAGTACCTTTTGCGTAAAGAGTGGTGGGAATTGTCATGGTTTTGAGCAAGAACTTCGAGTGGTGTAACCCGGATTCACCTACAATTCTAGCTAGTTTGCCTTTATATTCAAATTGCAGCTCATGTACTGTCCAGTCTACTTGAAATTTCCCCAATTTTCGTAGCCATTGAATACCCAAAACCACATCCGCACTACCAAGCTCAAGTGTAATGAAATCGTCCTGAAACTTGAGCCCTTAAAGCACGAAGTCTATGTTACGGCAAACGCCCATTCCCGAGACAGAGACGCCAGTTCCTAGCAAAATATTGAGATTAGGAACCGAATTAGAATTCAATCTAGCTTATCTTACAATAGCCATAGTAATAAAATTATGGGTAGCTCCACTATCAAGCATAAAAATGACTGACGTGTTGCCAATGGACCCCGTAACCTTAGTTGTGGTAGGCGTGTTGACACCCAAAAAAGAATGGAGTGACAGGTCCATCAGATTTGGTTGTGCAGTTGATCCTCCTCCACTGTTCCACCATATTTTCGTCCAAAACTTCAAGCTCATATCCGTTTACAACCGTTAAAATTTGAAGCTCTTTGTTGGGAAAAATATTGTTGTGTCTGCGGAACCACTTGGCATCACACTTAAAACAGAGGCTGCGACGCTGTTTTTCATCTAGTTCTGCATCTGAAACATTCAATTTAGGCCGAGTGTCCAACCTGTTTGGTTGGGTTGGTGGCTGTTTGTCGGTATCTATCACAATAGTTTTCATCTTCCATGTGTTTGATCGCCCATCACCAGAAAAGAGTGGTTTCATTGGACGTGGTGCTGTGTGGAGTTCCTTACTTACCACACGAGTCAACACATCGGACTCCATTAAGATCACTATTGAAACCATTTCGAGAAGCGACAGTAGTTTTATGAGTTGTACCACGGCACGCATTTCTGTTTTTAAACCATTGAGAAATATGCCCTCAAGCTGGTGACTCACCAAATTGGTGACTTGGGCAGTGAGTTCTTCGAACTCATGAACATATTCAGCTATTGTTCCCCTCTGTTTTAGGCAAAACAGATTTTGGCTGGGGCTTTTGCAGTGAATATTACCAAAACGGAGCATAAAGCGGTTCTTAAAATTTTCCCAGGAAGTAAAAGGCTCCCGTGTTATCTCCGTGTTGAACCAGCTAAGAGCGTCTGCTTCTAAACTCAAAGAAATCATGTCCAGCTTTTCCGTGTCGTCGTAACCACCGAGGCGGAAAAAACGATCAACTTTCGACAGCCATCCGAAAGTGTTAACACCTTCAAAGATCGACATTTCCACTCGTTTTATGTAGCTTTCCCGGTTGTTTTGAAGGTGATGACGTGGATCAGGGAAACCCGGAGGTACAAGAGGCGCCGGAGGTGCCGGTTCTGGGAAATGAAAACGTGGTGGGTGGCTTGCCTCACCATGTACTCGCTATGCTTCCAAACGAGGAAGAACCTGAAAGAGACGGTCCAGATTGGTGTGGATAGTTTTCTCCATCGAAGTCTAGAAGGATTCCAGTTTCGTCACCAACATGTTATCCCACTTGGCCTCCATTTTACGTAATGTGTCTTCCATGTTGAGGTGTCGTGTTATTGCACTGCGGTACCATGCGGCTAGAGCATCCAGCCTTCGAAAAATTTCATCAAAACTGCCGGTGATGTGGGGATGAGTCAACGGCTCCAGACTGGGTGTGTGGGTGTCTTCCCGGAAAGAATCCATGGCCGGCGATGTTCGAACGTAGTCACGACGCACCAGTCTGATAAGATTCAACTTGAAACTTTCTCAAATAACTTAAATCAAATCCTTCTACAAACTGTTTTAATGAAATAAGAACAAGAAAAACGAAACCCAAAAATTCTCTCTCTCCTTCTCGAGTTTGCAGACTCGTACCACTCTCGACAATAAAGCATAAAAACAGAAATTCAGAGATAGTGTCCTTTTAACGACATGATTCCTTGTGTCCTAGAAGACCCTCTTATTGTTGCCGAAGGTTTCTCTCTTTTTTAATTGCTCCATGTGCTCGTCACGTGACCGTCTCCGCCCTCCATAATTTGATCGTCTTCTTCAGCAATTCCTCCCAGCTCCCTTTTTTCCTTTGTTCCATCTTTGTAATTTTTCCTGTAATAGACATTAAATGGTGTATCATTTTGTCAACCGGAACCAACATCAAACAAGAGAGATGGCTTGGGTTAAACTATGGTATGGGTGGTTCGTGTTGGTGGAGGATCTGCTGCTCGTATCATGATTCTCATGCGTTCATTCAAAATTCGAGATGCAAAATATTGAAGAGTCCAGCCATTGCAAAACTGTTTATAGAAAGCTAAGAAGAAATGAAAAATTCATGTCCCTTGAAATTCAAAGAGTAATGGAAGTTGCTTTCCCCAGTTAACCAATGCTAGAAAGGTAGGCTTCTAGCTCTTAAATGGATCTAGTCAGAGTATGATCAATAGTTTTCTCACCTCAAAGGCTATTGCGAAGAGATACGTAAGTCTAATCCGGAATCAACATGTGAGGTTGAGATAGTTTTGGATGTCAATGGTGAAGACGTCTTCAACCGATTTTATGTGTGATTCTACATACTCCGTACAACTTGGTTAAGAATTTGTCGTCACATCATATGTTTAGATGGTTGTTTTTTAAATACAAACCAGAATTGTGTTTTACTCATAGCAATTGGTTGAGACCTTAATAACCAAATATATCTCTTAGCATGGACAGTGGTACAAGCTGAGAATGGTGACAATTGGAAGTGGTTCATCAAAATGCTAAAGCATGATTTTTTCGTGGGAGATGACAATGGATTTATTATTGATTGTAAAAAAGTGTGTTAACTCATATTTTTCACCATCGCTTGAAGTTCCATTAGACTTAAAATATGTCTTGAAGAGGTTTATCGCTACAATCAAACAAAAGTTACCCAAAATCGAACATAGTCACTGGTTCTAATGTTGGAGATCATTAGAAGACAAGCAATGGTGTGTATTTCGAGAAAGATCACGAAAGCAAATGCACATCAAGGTACATTTATACCATACCTCACTTGCATTTTACAATTTGAAAAAGAAGATGTTGAAAAGTCTTTGTAGCATCTTATCGGAATAAATTTGTGTAGTGTCGGAAGTAAATTCTTAAACAAAGTATTATATAAAATTTAATACATAAGAAAACCAAAGTTGGAAAAGTTAAAAGACAAAGCGAGAGAATGCAGACGCTTTGCTGGCGGATCTAAAAATATAATATTACAAATGGGAAATACCTATAGAAGAAGTGAAGAACTTGTTGTGCGTGGTTATACTAATGCCAACTTTCTATAAGAGGAAGGAGAGATGAAACGCAAAGTTTCACAAATCACAATGACAACCCATTCGAACAAAAGACAATGGCCCAAGAGGAGAAGAGTGACGTGGCTGCTATACACAGGAGACAAACTGAAAACAGAGAATCGACAAAAGCTGAAGAAGAAAAGCAGAGGAAGGATATGCGATCGTATAGGCAAGTTGTGATTGGAGAAGAAAGACAGATGGCATTAAACAATTGAAGGAGAATGGATCTAAGACAACGACATTTTCATATAAATAGAATTGTATACACTTTTGTAAACGGGTGTGTGAAAAAGAAAGTAATGAAAAAGTTTTTGAGAAGTTCTTAAGTTTTCGTTCATGTCGTCTTCTTCTTCTTCCTTATATTCTGTTTATTTCATACACCATTGTTAAGTCTATCATGGTATCAGAGCGTGGTGAGGGAGTGATAAGTGATATGTTTCCATTCCCAAGTCATATTAACGCAGGGAGTTTTGT
Organism: Pugionium cornutum; assembly: GCA_018901935.1. Taxonomy (NCBI): domain Eukaryota; kingdom Viridiplantae; phylum Streptophyta; class Magnoliopsida; order Brassicales; family Brassicaceae; genus Pugionium; species Pugionium cornutum. The sequence goes on from CM032159.1 coordinate 5,085,302, forward strand.
ATCCACAAAACTTACTGACGAAAACTACTTAGGATGGAGACTTCAGATGGAAGCTCTTCTCAAAGGTCAGAAACTGTTGGGTTTTGTTAATGGGAGTCAAAAACCACCTATTGAAAAGATTCGAGTCAAGTTTAACAACGAGTTGACTGAGGTAAGTAATCCTGACTTTGAAGCTTGGTTTCAAACGGACCAACTCATTCAGTCGTGGATATTTGGAACATTGTCGGAAGAAGTTTTAGGATATGCATTTGGTCTTCAAACTGCTCGAGATGTTTGGGTTATGTTGGAAGAAAATTTTAATCAAAGTTCAATGTCACGTGAATATGAACTTCTTGGTGCACTTCAGACTATGTCAAAAGGGAACAAAGAGTTAAAAGTCTTTCTTCGAGAGTTTAAAGATGTGTGTGATAAGTTAAGTTCTATTGGGAAACCTGTTTCAGAGTCGATGAAAATCTATCGCCTTCTACAGAGTTTGGGAAGGGAATATGAAGCACTAGTCACATCTATTCAAACATCAATGCATAAGCCGCCTGTTCCAACATATACAGAGGTGGTGTCTCAACTTATTGGGTTCCACAATCGAATCCAGAAGTATACTACTTCCTCTGCTAATCCCCAGTTAGTCTTCCAAGTACAAAATGCAGAAAATGATGGAGTCTTCAATCAATCTCTTGGTGAAGCCTTCTCACAAACTAATGGAGTTTTTACTCAACCTACTGGAAGTTTCCCACCACCCCCTCGACCTCAGTATGGCTCCGGTTATAACAATCCAAGAGGAGGCTACAGAGGATTTCGGGGAGGCTATAGAGGCAGAGGAGGTTACTCTTCTTTTGGTCGTGGTTTCTCTCAACAAGTGACAAATTGGCAAGGTCAGAACCCCTCCACTGGACAGCCTAATCAACGTCCAACATGTCAAATCTGTGGAAGAGTTGGACATGTAGCTCTGAAGTGCTGGAACAGGTTTGATAGCTCTTATCAGAGTGAAGAAGTTCCTAAAACGCTGGCTGCAATGCAGATTTCATCAGCTGCTCCGCCACAGAAAATGTGGTATCCAGACTCTGGAGCTACCACACATATCACTGGAGCTACAAACACTCTTCAGGACGTCTCTCCCTACTCAGGTTCAAAGACAGTGATGATGGCTGATGGATCATTTCTACCTATCACTCATGTGGGCTCAACATCCCTGTCTACACCCACAGGTAAGTTACCTTTGAACGATGTCTTGGTATGTCCTGGAATACAGAAACCTCTCCTGTCTGTGGCAAAATTATGTGATGATTATCCTTGTGCTGTCTACTTTGATTCTAATCATGTTTATGTGTTGGATAAAAACACACAGAGAGTAATGATTCAGGGAAAAAGACAGGATAACCTTTATTTGTTGGAGAATTCAGGAGCTATGGCACTCTTTTCCTCACGACAACAAGTGGTTAGTGATGAGCTGTGGCATATGCGTCTTGGGCATCCAAGTCCTCAGATTCTCCAGCATCTAAAGACTTCTAAAGCTATCCTTAGCAACAAAAGTAATCTTAAAGTAATGTGTGAGTTTTGTCAAATGAGCAAGAGCTCAAAACTGTCATTTTCAAAGTCTGATTTTTGGGCAAAAGAACCTTTGGAGAGGATTCATTGTGATTTGTGGGGTCCTTCTCCATATGCTTCAATGCAAGGATTCAAGTATTATCCCCCCTCCACAAGTTTGAGGGGGGATATAAGAGGAAGGAGAGATGAAACGCAAAGTTTCATCTCTCCTTCCTCTTATACTTTCAAACGGACAAATATGATTTCCGATCACAATATGGATTTGCCTTTTGTCTCAATGGAGGAACAGTGAGTTAGAAGAGTTCCAAACAGAGCATTATGATGGACTTTATATAGATGCTTCAGAAGCAACTAAGGAGGTTGCTTGGATTAAGAAGTTCATTAGTGAACTTCATGTGGTTCCTACTATTTATGGTTCAATTGGTCTTTATTGCAACAATAATGGTATCATCGTCCAAGCAAAAGAACTTAGATCACACCAGAAATCCAAACACATACAAAAGCGATATCATCTTATTCATGAGATTATTGATAGAGGCAATGTGAAAATAACAGAGTTCCAACACATACAAATATTATTGATATTTTTTTAATCTCTTTCGTAGTTTAAGAATGAAAGTCATACTGTTGCAATTGGTATTAGATTCATAAAGATGTAATCTTATTTTTCAATGGGGGTTTTCTTTTATTATATGATATTCAAGATCATACATCGAATTTTATTCCAAATTAATAAAATTTATTTTAGTATTATTTGGTTATTGGATAATGAAATAATAGTCTCAAAATAATTTATATAATTCTTATTGCTTATCAAGTACATGATTTGATCATGAAACTCTATGAGTGGAAAATGAATTAAATTATTGAGGTCCCTAGTCAAAGTTATTAATATAAAACATAATAACTATTAATAACTAGTATGTAAGGTGATCTCATGGCTAAATTTCATACAACTATTGATACATTGTATGAAAGTCAGATCATATATATATATATGTGTGTGTTGGAGAACGCATTATTGGACTGATCTGATATTTCTTTACAAGATTATTATATGAGTGTCATAAAAGCTTGTCATCACAACTATAAAGTATAGTGTTTTGACCTGAGTTCATCATGTTCTCTTATATATGCATTAGTTTGCTTTGATTATGTCAAACGTCAGTTTTGAAAGATGATTATAAAAGTAGTGAAGGAACATGGATGAAACAAGATGGGATTTGTCTCTCCTATATCACAGGAGATAAATATCGAAGATTTGATACTGAAAAATGTGTGGCCATAGTCAAACGAGGGGAAAGTCAATCGTTTGTTTTTATTAGTATAAATCAAAGTTTGATAAAAGTGATATATTTTGATAAAGATGACATAGTTTCTTGTCTTATGATTAGATCGTGATATAGAGACAAACGAATTATAGGAATGAATAGATTATTTCAGTACAAATGGGAGATTGTTGGGAATGTCTTGAAATCATTTTTACTTTACTCTAATTAACGTTGTATTGTTGAGGTTTTGACAATCATATAATATTAAGTATTTATAATATCTTGTTAGAAACCGCTTATAATTTAAAAATTCATTACTAATATTATATGATCCTATAGAGTCACACGTCTAAGAAAATTAGATTAAATATAATTGCATTTAATTTAGATTAAACCAATATTGGAAAATTTTATAATAAATATATATAATAATAATGTTATATGTGATATTCAATATTATTAAAAAGGTATTAACTGGATTAACATTGTGCACTTATTTTTATTACATTATAAAATATTTAAATATAATCAAAATTATATGATTTACATTTAATTTAGTATTATATAAATCTTACCAATTTAATTCGTAATTATTATTTATAAATTGATATAAATCGGTAAAAATTCCAAATAATTCCCTTCCTTAAGTAAATAATGTGATTACAATCCTTAAAGATTTCAAAGCAGTGTCGGGCTTAGCCATTAGTCTCCCAAAGATGAGTATTCTCTCATCTGATCTATCACAAGCTGAAGTGGACCAAATCAAAAGGGAAACACAAAAAGTTAAATTCATGGTTAACAAAAAGAAAAAGATAATAACGAAGAGGTTTCAAATCTCATGGATTGGTGAGCAGAATTCTTTGCCTAAATGTTCATTTTTATTTGGAGAGCAAAAAAAGAAAGTATGCACCAAATGTTACACGACAAGAAAGACCAAAACTCTAACTGAGAAACATTTCCACACATTTGAACAATTTTGAGTTTGAGATGTATGAAAAAGCTAAAGGGGTATGCATTCATTTTGTTGCGTTCTTACTTCATATATTCGGCAACACTCTGCGAGATATCATCGAGGAAAGACACGAAACCCATTGCGCTAGCAAAACCGCTACCATCCACATCTTGTTCTTCGATAAGATAGTTCTCAAAGGCAGTAGCATCGTCTTGTCCTCCTCGGATAAACATCAGTTTTGGTGTAATGTTCCTTTCTTGCTTGAGCTTATTTATGGTCTTCCTCAATAAACCTGTAAGATAAAAAAAAAAGTTTCCAAATAAACATAAAAACAGATGTAAAGGTAGTTTGAAATGGATTCACTTTAGTTAGTAAACATACAGTCTTGAGGCGGAGGGAAAGGAAAGGATGGGTCTGCTGTTGATGAGTAGAAGACTATCAAAGTGGTATATGCATCTAGGAAAAATATCGGACTACCACTTGTTATCAATGCTGCGCGGCTCAATGAATGACGCGGATACGCCAGTTTGTCCGGTGTTGAGTATGACATTAGCCTTGGGTAAATCCCGCAATGAAGAGAGCTTGGCTCCATCACACTGCAATTTTGAGAAAGGAGACAACATGTGGGAAATATAGTTAATCCTTGATTGTCTTTTTTCCAGATAAATTCACCACCTTGAGTATATTAAACGCTTTTTTTTTTTGTAATTGTAAACATAAGCTCAAACGCATTGCGTTTGGCATTTGCGTTTACACTGCTAAAGAAATCATTACGAGGAGACTGAAAAGCTTTAATTTTGTGAAATTTTTTAATATACTTTTGTCACATGTAAAACGCAAACGTTAGAAATCCACGGTAAGAGGGTACTTTTTCTGAATAAATCCACGATCTTTAATATTTTGAACTAAGTTTGATGTACTCGTAAACACAAACGCCAAGCACAATAGGAAGGAGAAACTCTATTTTTATTTGGCGTTTGCATTTACGCTTTTCAAAAACAAAACGTGAGAAAACTGATAAGCTTTACTTGTATGAACAGTTTTTTCCATATTTTCGTCACATCTAGAAGCAAACGCAGAAATTCATGTTTAAAACGATTTCAGCCTTAAATATGATATAGTTCACAAATAGTGAATAAATTATCGAATATGATTGGTTTAGAGTGGTTACCTGAAAAGGCATTGCAAGAAGATTCTGTAATCAGGATGAACACCTTCTTCATGAAACCGAAGAAGGGGATTACGGAGTAAGGCAAAGACTAAGCGAGGCAAAGGCTCGAGTTGAGGACATTGTGAAAACGTGATGTCAATCTGAGAACTCATTGACTTGGTTCCGTTTTTGAATTGGACGAGATGAAAGGCGTCGTTGTATTGTGCTGTTAGGATTACAAGCCAATCATGAAGCAAGGCCCTCCCTTCTCGGACTCCGTCTTCTAGAGAGGCTATAATTACCTGAAGAAAGATACATACATAACTAGCAGATTAATAACGGATTTACTTTTATCTTGCTGGGTAACATGAAACACTTTTACTTTGTGAACGAGCAATGCAAGAACAACTTCATGGTCCACGCTGTCGTATATTTCATTGATGTTTTGGGCAGTTCCAAATTGCATGGTTTTAATCCTTAATCGTCTCTGAAGCGTGTCTTTGCCACTGTGAAAGATAGATTATATTAAAACTTGGAACGAAGAACTACAAGATCCACAATATTGATTAGTATGAATAGCGATTATAGGCTCTGGCATGGATCAGTGTACTTCATTTCTACACAAATAAAAGCTTAGCCTCATATCAACCAGTTTTTCACTGTCATATAATGACTAAAATGATCAATCAACAGCTTTACCATGCAGTTTAATCATACCTACTCGAAGATGACATTTTTGAATTTGACACTTCCTCGGGAGGTACAAGAATTGAATACTGGAATGCAATTTGCACCACAGGTTGCTCTCCGGAATGTCTGGAAAAGGTAACGAGCAATTAGAAGGTAGCATCTTTGAGTGCAAAATCTGTTTATCATTTTGGTGACTTCTTCTACAATGTAGATTTTGATTTTCTTGGAGATCAGCAATTTAGTTAAATATCTTATAATATAAAATACAATAATAATATTGGATAGCTTGTATATTGAGAGTCAAAATAGAAGTGCAGCTATACAAAACCCTTGTGAGTGCATGGAAACAATATGCATCAATCTCATCCCTTCCATTCATGAAATTTGTTTATAGGAAAATGCAATAATTGTTAAGTTTACCTGGAAAATCCAGTATTATCTGTGAAATCAAAGTCATAAGCATATGTTGCATATGAATCACAGCAGATGATATGCTGAAGGTTCTCGTACTGTGGATCGGGAAAGAAGTGACCAAACTGCAAGTAAGGCTAAACTGTTAGATGAAGCTGAAAAACAGAAAACGAGCATCCTCTGAACTTTCTTTCTCGTTAAATCACAATACCACATACAGAGTGGCCAGGTTTGAATTCAGTTGACGTCCTCAATCTCAAGACGCAATTGAAAGCATACGGCCGCTTAAGCAATCGAAAACTGCAAAAAAAACATCATGCAATTCTGTGTCAACTAATTCAGTAACACGTGAAGAAAACACCGCATGACTTTCTTTCTATAGAAGTGGGCAAAATAATAATCGCCAAACATCAGAACTAACATGTCTTGGGGAAGAGTAGAATCATCGCTGCTTGAATACAGAAAAAGCGAGCCGCCACTTTCAATGCTAAGGAACTTCAAGGATGCTAAATCTGTGTACTCATTTGTAACTGCAAATACGTCTACACATACACCTGATTGGACAGCAATGGTGGCCTATAAAAGAGCCATCAGTTCGAAGCTCAAAATATATCTGCTTTAGAGATAAAAAAAATATTGAAATAGGACTAACTAGGTCTTTGTAGAATGGTGTTTGCTCAGGCAGTAGAGCACGATCAGCGTCCACTCTTTTACTTGCATATTGTTCACCATACCTACTTGTATCCAGTTGTCCACGTCCATAATCAGGAGGACCAGAAAGGAAAGCAAACACCCTAGCTGCGGTTATATCAAGTCAATAAAACTGTACCCACTGCAAAACAACCTGGTGAGGAGAAAAACTAAACTATGTTGAAACATATAGAGTCGAGGCACGCTATATATTTTTTACATACCTAATGCGAATGTATTACCAAATTCAGATCCTAGATAACTGAAGAGGGCTTCCATTGCTGTACCAAAGCCTCTACCACCCATCAACACACTATCCAAACCTTGAGCTGCCCCAGTTGATCTCTCCCAAGAAGTTACTGGTCTGAGTGTCTCGAGAACAGCAGCAATACGATCCTTGCACGTTTCTACCTGCAGGAAGTATAAAGAAAGGAAAACTTAGTCTTTCTACAGGTGTTCCTAGCCATGTGATCCAACAATAACCATGAATGACCAACCAGAAAGGTGATGTTAAAAACGACCATACCGGAGCCAAGAACTGCAACAAGGGCATGGCATCTTCAAGTTCTAGTGATAAGCTGCTCTCCGCATCAGGAGGAATAAATACATTCTTAACAACTGGTATAGGTCCTTGAACATCATACAGTCCTATTTTGTGGCTGAACGTAACAAGACCAAAAAGAGACCCTGGACTTAAAGCTGCAAAATAGAATATAGGAAAGAAAGTTTCACCCTCAGACTCCGAACGCAGTCACACAAAAGAAAAGTTAAATCCTTGCTTTAAATTTTGTATGTGACCTTCCAAAGCGGCTAGCAATGCACTTTTTGTAAGCTCCAAAAATTCCTCAGAAGCTGCAGATTGAAATAGTAATTCTGAGCAACAGAAAAGTTCAAAATTTGAACAAGAAAAATGGCACTAAAACAAATATCAGACAGAAACATAGGAAACTTGAAATAACATGTGACTTGTTCTTGCGAGCACCGAAACAATATTTACAAGAATGAGAGAGACTTGCACATTCACTAAATACAACACATTATATCCGAAGAACATTCAAACAGAAACTTGAAGAAGACCAACTGAATAATCATAACACAAGCCAAATTCATGGCAAAAACTCGAAGAAAATTTATTGCTGTCATCCTCAATCGCCATATTGGCGGCACCAACACAACATAAACAAGCCAAAAATTGTTAAAACTACAGAAACCATACAAACCAAAGCTAGAATCACAATCTAATCACCTACTACAATTATATAGTAGAAAAAACTCATAGTGAAATGGCACGCGAATTGTTCTTAAAAAACTGCAATGCAAAGTTCACCAACGCGCAATTCAACTACAATCTGCACCGACCACGATGAAATAACCATAAACTTGAATGCAAGGGAGAAGAGAGCAGCCTTACACGATATATCAATCGCCGCAACATATACAGGTTGTGATTGAGTCATTTCTTCCTCCGATCCGTCAACTAGAAACAGCAATTGAGCAGAAATCAGACACGAATCAAGCAAAAAAAAAGCCTGAAATATCGGTACAAAGGAGATGTAGAACGGACTAGGCAACTCGAGATCGATGAAAGAGGAAGACATTTCGGGGATAGACTGAGGATTAGAGTAGCGAGCAATGGCATCGGAAGGGAGTCCATTGAGAGTGGCGCAAAGCGAGCAATTCCAAGCCCACTGATCGAGCTCACAGTAGGTATTGAAGTAGGCGTAGCAGTTTTCGCAACGAGGGAGAAGGTGGCCGTTGGATCCGTACGCTGGTCCGATGCCGTTCTCGTCTTTAGCCGCGAATGGTGTTACTGTCAGTCCCCAAGGGAGTCCCGACGCCTCTTGAGCGTCCGCATCGATCGGAAAACGAGACACCGTTGCTCGGACGGCCATCTCAAAGGTTTCAGAGAAATGGCAGATCGGGAAAATTGGATGCGCACGGTGAGGGTTTGCGCCAATTCGGCCTCGGCGCGCTTATGATGGAAACTGCTTACATTTGCAAAACGATCAGGGAAGTAGCAATGGGCATATTAACCCAATCGGAAATCAGAACCCGAAATTCAAATCCGAAATTTAAATCCGAAAATCCAAATCAAAAATCTGAAACCGAAATCGAATTCAAAACTTGAACCCGATCTAAAATACTCAAACTCAAAAAAGTGTGAATAATTAAAAATATCTGAAAGAATTTTATTGGCTTAGTATATTGGATTCGGAATTTCGGATTCAAGTTGGGCTATACACTAAATCCAAAATTGGTTGTCGTAGGTATAAGTTGATATTTTACATCTCCTTAATAGTTTGTTTCAGATTAAATTTGGTATTTTAAATCATTATCAAATCTAAATTTGGAAAAAGTCCAAAAAACATCAATTTTGGAGATTTGGTAGAAAAAGCTCCAAACTTTCTATTAAACCAAAATAATCACAAACTTTTTTTGATCTGCTATTTTAATTCCAAACTTTGTTTGATTCGGCCAAGTTAGTTCCAAAAGAGAAAAAAAACAACATGACATTGTAATATCATAGAAAAGAAAAACATGATTTTGTAAAATCACAAGAAAGCAACAACCATTTAGTTCCCTCAACAAAACATGATTTTGTTCGATCAACCATGTGACACATTGAAACCTAATAGTTGTGATCCTTGAGCTTCCCTTTGTGATCCTTGAGATTGTCTGTTAGATTATCCTTATGCAAACGTGAGTTTGTATTCGTTTAGACAACTTTTATCTACCTAAGTTTAAACCTCCTCTGTTGCACTTAGAGTTAGTTTCTTTTAGGTTGTTTGATCTTTGTTTTGAATGAGAAAGTAAAATGAGACACACGAATTTACGAGTTCAGGTTTCAGACTTGAAACCCTACGTCTCGCCGAGATAAACTCGGAAATCCACTAAGAAATCTTGCTCGAATGAGCTCTTTTACAGTTACAGAAAGCTCTCTGTTTTTCCTCACCTCTCTCTCTCTCTCTATCGTGTTACGAAAAACCATTCTTCAACAACATTCTTATACTACTTCCTTAGCATTTCTTGAGAGTACCACAATCAATCTGTCTACCCGACATTCTGATTGTCCTTTCTGCAATGCACACCTACATCACTCTGAGGAAGCCGACTTCTTTCTCTTCTTCCTCTCTGTTCAAGAAAGTCTGTTGCTGTGGTTTTTTACTTGTACGATTCTTAGAGGTAAAAAACAGAAACTGTCGACTTGAGAAGTCAACTTAACTTCTCCACTTTTGGGCCTCGTCAATTCTTTTCCGTCAGCCCAATAGTATTCTGAAACATTCAGTTCATAATAAACTTCCCCTTGTTTCAAATACTGCATTGTCTTCTTCTTAGTGTTTTTGATTCCCTATCTCGGATTCCTTCCAACTTATGGTTAGTTGGTAAGTCTAAGAAGCTCCATTGCATCTTGAAGCTTCTTAGTTGGCACCACCTTAGTGAAAATGTCTGTAAGATTCCAGCAAGTTGAGATTTTTCTTACCTGAACTTCCCCTTCTGAAATCCTCTCTCGAATGAAATGATACCTTACATCAATGTGTTTGGTGCGATCATGGTGAACTGAGTTCTTGGACAAGGCAATTGTACTCTGTGAATCACACATTATACTCACTGATTCCTGAACATATCCCATTTCCTCAACCAAACCTTTTAACCAAACTGCTTCTTTAATGGCATCTGAAAGTGCCATATATTCAGCCTCTGTGGTTGATAAGGCTACTACTCGTTGCAAACAGGATTTCCAACTTATGGTGTTTCCACCTAGAGTGAATACAACACCAGTTATTGACCTCCTCTTCTCTGGATCAGAGGCAAAATCTGAGTCACAGTAGCCGCAAATTCTGAATTCTCCTTGATTCTTAAACTGCAGACATACTTCCTTAGTCCCTTGTATGTATCTGAACATCCATTTTACAGCTTGCCAGTGTTCCTTAGAAGGATTTTTCATAAACCTACTAACCACTCCTATGGAATGAGCAAGATCTGGCCGTGATCCAATCAATAGGTACATTATGCTACCAATAGCATTTGAGTAAGGAACTGTTCTCATTATCTCAGCTTCATCCCTCTGCAACTCTTCAGTTACTGATTTCAACTTAAAATGAGCTCCTAACTGTGTGAGAACAGGCTTGCAATCTTTCATATTAAAACTTTCAAGAACTTTAGCAATGTACCTGCTTTGAGATAATCTCAGGGTTCCAAGTTCTCGATTTCTTGTGATTTCAATCCCAAGGATTTTCTTTGCTTCTCCAAGATCCTTCATCTCAAAAACTTGACTTAATTGAGACTTTAGCTTCTTGATCTCCTCCCTGTTCTTAGATGCAATAAGCATATCATCCACGTAGAGAAGTAAATAGATGAATGACTCATTTGCCAGCTTCTTTATATAAACACATGAGTCATATTTACTTCTCATAAAACCTGAATCAATCATGAACCTATCAAACCTCTAGTTCCATGCACGAGGAGACTGTTTAAGTCCATACAGAGACTTCTTTAAACAACATACTTTCCCTCTGCAATTTTCCTTCTCAAAACCCTCTGGTTGGTCCATCAAAATGTATTCCTGCAGGTTGCCGTGGAGAAAAGCTGTTTTCACATCCATTTGTTCCAAATCTAAATCAAAATGCACCACAAGTGAGAACAATATTCTTATAGAAACGTGTTTCACAACTGGGGAAAAGATTTCTTGAAAATCTATTCCTTTCCTTTGATAGTAGCCTTTGGCTACTAATCTAGCTTTAAATCGAGGAGGTTCTGACCCTGGTATTATAGATTTTCTTGTATAGATCCATTTGCATCCAAGTGTCTTCTTCTGAGGATTCCTATCTACTAGGATCCAAGTTTCATTCTTGAGTAATGATCTCATTTCCTCTTCCATAGCTGCCTTCCATTTATCTTTGTCAACAGAGTTGATTGCTTCACTATATGATTTTGGTTCAGCTCTTTCTCCATCCATTGATGTTGTAAGAGCATAACCCACCAAATTCATCTCATCATCATATCTCTGTGGGGCTTTTATCTGTCTTCTAGACCTGTCTCTTGCTAATTGATAGGTGTCTAAATTCTCACCTTCTGTTTCCTCATCTGATACAGTTTCTTCTTGATCAGATTCTGATCTTGGATCAGTAACATGACCTTCTTCTCTGTGCACTGACGACTCCCTGATTGTATCTTGATTACTTGCATCTGTGGGAAATTCTATTTCAAAAGTAGTTCTTTCACCATCTGCAACTTCATCTGCATCTTTAGTTTCTGTCTTTTCTGTAAGATGCTTATATAGAGTTGTCTCCTGAAATATCACATCCCTGGATATAACACACTTCTTATCCTCTAACAACCAGATTTTAAAACCTTTTACCCCAGCTGGGTAACCAAGGAAAATTCCCTTCTTGGCTCGAGGTTTTAATTTACCTTGATCTACATGAACATATGCAACTGCTCCAAATCTCTTCAGCATTGTGTAATCAGGTGGATATCCTGTCCACTTCTCATCTGGAACATCAAAGCTAATAGAAGAACTAGGATTTTTGTTTATCAGAAACACTGCAGTTGATACAGCTTTTGCCCAGTATTGCCTCCCTAAGCTTGATTCACTTAGCATACATCGAACTTTGTTCATGATGGATCGATTCATTCTCTCAGCTACTCCATTTTGCTGAGGGGTGTAAGCACACGTCTTGTGTCTCACAATTCCCTTGTTTCTGTAGTAGCTGTCGAACTCTTGATTACAAAACTCAAGCCCATTGTCGGTTCTTAGAAACTTGACACCTTTTCCCTGCTGATTTTCATTCAGTGTTATCCATTCTACAAACATTTTGAAAGCCTCATTTTTTGTCCTGATGAAATAGATCCATGTCTTTCTGATAAAATCATCTATGAATGTGATAAAATACTGGCACTTGCCTAATGATAGAGAAACTGATGGAGATCCCCAAAGGTCTGAATGGATGTAATCCATTTTAGCTTTTGTGACATGTTTGGCTGATCCAAAACTTACTCTATGTGTTTTACCATAAACACAATCTTCACAGAAAAGAGCATCGATCCTTAGTCCTTACTCCCTTTAAATGACCTCTTCTCACTAACATCTCTAAACCTTTTGTGCCTATATGTCCTAGTCTGCTGTGCGACAATGCTGCCTCATCAGATTTACCTTCTGAAACATTCATTTCCCCAAGATAAGTCTTCCCTTCCAGATAATATAAGGTGTCTTTCTTCCTTCCCTGAAGCACTGTTTGATTATCTTTTACAATCCTTAATACTCCTTTCTTAGATTCAAACCAACACCCACGATCTTCCAATGTACCCAATGAAATCAGATTCTTTGACATTTCAAGGATATATCTGACATGAGTGAGTAAGATTGTTGAACCATCCTCATTCAAAATCCTCACATTTCCACTGCCTTTTACAGTTGAAGTAGTGTCATTCCCCATCACTACTTTCCCTGTGTCAGTCTCTGTGAAATCGAGAATCCAATCTTTCCTGCAAGTCATATGAAAAGAACAACCAGTATCAAGAATCCATGAATCTGTATTACCTTGTGTTGTGCTCAGTAAGGCTTCTGAAGCAACTAAAGCTGCAGCGTCTGTTAGCAATAAAGCTACCATTGATGTTTCTCCTTTTTCTGAAACATTATCCTTTGATTTATTTCTCTCCTTCCAGATGAAACACTGCTTCTTATAGTGTCCCTCTTTTCCACATATCCAGCATGTTTTGACCCCACCTCTTGACTTAGATCTTGATTTTGATTTATTTTTGTCAACACTCTTTGATCTCTTGTCTGTAGACCTTCCTCTGTCTTGAGTATATAAGAGATCAGAAGTTGTTTTCTGTGTTTTTCCATTTGCACCAAGCTCCAGACTTTTGGATCTGATGGCTACATGGATATCATCTAAAGTGAGAGTTGTCTTGCAGTATTTTAACGTTTCCTTCACCTGATCAAATTGTTTGGGCAGTGACATAAGCAAAATGATGGCTTGATCTTCCTCTGAAACATTAACCTTAACGTTTTCCAAATCAGCTATCAGTTTTGAAAATTCATCCATGTTGCCTTCAATCGTCATACTCTCATTCATCTTGTAACTGTATAAACGTTGCTTGAGGTAGATGCGATTTGGCAGTGACTTTGCCATATACAATTTGTCTAATATGTCTATCATCTTGGCTGCAGACTTCTCTTTAATGATCTTTCTCAACACATTATCTGCCACACTTAAGATAATGGTTGATCTTGCTTTTCCCTTCTTCTCCTTTAAAACCTTGCTTACTGATTTTTCTTGATCACTTTCTGGAGCAACAGACTCTCTTCCTGCTTCTGTAGTGGATTCTCCAACTCCAGATTCTCCTTCTTCCTCATCTGTTAGCCCTTATAGTAATCCCATCATCTCTAAATGAGCAAGCAACTTTTCCTTCCAAAGAGAGTAATCCCCATATCAAACTTTTCTATGTCTAACTTCCCTGTCGTCATTTCTTTCAGACAGAAAATAAGCTCACCTTGCACCAACCTGGAGGATGCTCTGATATCACTTTGTTAGATTATCCTTCTGCAAAAGTGAGTTTGTATTCGTTTAGACAACTTTTATCTACCTAAGTTTAAACCTCCTCTGTTGCACTTAGAGTTAGTTTCTTTTAGGTTGTTTGATCTTTGTTTTGAATGAGAAAGTAAAATGAGACACACGAATTTATGAGTTCAGGTTTCAGACTTGAAACCCTACGTCTCGCCGAGATAAACTCGGAAATCCACTAAGAAATCTTGCTCGAATGAGCTCTTTTACAGTTACAGAAAGCTCTCTGTTTTTCCTCACCTCTCTCTCTCTATCGTGTTACGAAAAACCATTCTTCAACAACATTCTTATACTACTTCCTTAGCATTTCTTGAGAGTATCACAATCAATCTGTCTACCCGACATTCTGATTGTCCTTTCTGCAATGCACACCTACATCACTCTGAGGAAGCCGACTTCTTTCTCTTCTTCCTCTCTGTTCAAGAAAGTCTATTGCTGTGGTTTTTTACTTGTACGATTCTTAGAGGTAAAATCGACTTGAGAAGTCAACTTAACTTCTCCACTTTTGGGCCTCGTCAATTCTTTTCCGTCAGCCCAATAGTATTATGAAACATTCAGTTCATAATATTGTCCTTATGATCTTTAAGATTGTCCCTATGATACATTATAAATACAATTAGAAAATGTCATGAAACATAAGGTTTTGACACAAAAAAGTATACCTGATCTTTCCTTGACCGGCCCCATGGTCTTTTTGCTTCATTCTCCACAAAAAGTTTGGCACAAATTGACTTATTATGCCCTTTTTCCTTACAATTCGAACATGTCATGACACGTCGAGCTCGTGTTAACTTAGTCTTACTAGATGATGAGACAGTTTCATTGCTACCTTTACGTCTAGCATAATTTCTAGGTCGATCAGGATTGCCTAATCTATATGGTGGTGGTAAAACATGTAATCGATACAATCTAGGCCACAATTTCATACCTTGGACCGATCTTATACCATTCTTATATGTTTGTTGCCACTTTTGAATTGTGTAATAATCAGAGACATAATCATTAACCTTTTGTTTCGTAGCTGTGATTAATCACCACATGTAGCATGACTACATGGTATGCATCAACTGCCACTTTCCACAACCACACGTTCTCATTGCAGAAAGACCCTATATATCCTAAAGAATGCACATGATCAAGAAAGTGGGTTAGTGCTCTGTAAAGAAGTAAACGCACCAGTACTATAATTCTTTAGTGCCTCCATATTATCATAATAGTCTCCTTTGGTGTAGCTACGAGCAATCTTCCAAAACAAGCGTTTTACCAATCTCTGCAAAAAAGATTGAGTATAAATGGCACCTACAAAACTAAATGGTAACATAAGACTAACCTTTTGCTTATCTGATATGATTGTTATGTTGCTTCCATCACCAAGTTCCAAATCCTCTCTTAGATTTACTACAAACCAGTCCCAGTTAATATCATTTTCAATTTCAATCACTGTCCACGCAATAGGAACTATCATATTATCTCCATCTCTACCTACATCTGCTAAAAGATGCCCCTTTATATCCCATTTAAGAAATCCACCATCTAATTCTATTATAAGCCTACAAGTCTCCTTCCACGATTGCCTTTGAACTTCAAAAAAAAATATAGACCATCAAACCTTTGTTTCTTTCCAATGGTTGGCCCTGGAATAGTTTCAGTCAACATTGTTGATCTTGGATTTAACTGTAAAATTTCTGCTTGATAATCCCACAACCGAGAAAATTGAGCTTCATGTCTAGCTCTACTGTCCCTTAGCATTTTTGATTTTGGGGAAGAACAAAGCAATTGATTTTGGAGAAGAATAAAATGGATTTAAAGATTTCAGAATTTTCTTTCGTTTTAACATCGTTATTTAATGGAAAAAAACAGTGTTAATTATTTCTGTTAAGCAATTTCACGGCGAAACTAATTTGGTCAAATCAAACAAAGTTTGGGATTAAAATAACATGTCAACAAAAAGTTTGTGATTATTTTGGTTTAATAGAAAGTTCGGGTCTTTTTCTACCAAATCTCCAAAGTTGAGTTTTTTCGACTTTTTCCTTCTAAAATAAGATAAATAAAAAATTATAGAGTATTTATTTTTATTAATAGTATTATCATAAAAACAAGAGATATTCATTAGATTGACTTTTTCACTTCATTGATTGATTTTTTTGTTTTTCTCTTTCAAATAATTGGTTTCTATTTAAGATTTGGAAACAAATGCATTTGATGGAGACAAAAATTTTAGTTTGAAACTCTAATGATAAAAGAAATTTAAATAAGTTCATTACTCAATATTAGATGTTTTGATTGAAAAAGAAAGTATTATTTTTTTTCTTCTCTCAAAACATTATTTTTTACTTTGTTTTGAAAAACATATATTATGCTTAGTACATAAAATATGTGATGAGAATTAATAGACAATTTGATGTTTATTTTTGGTATTTGCTATTTTTTATTATTTTTAAATTATCAGATTTTTTTTATTTTAAAGTAATATATGACCAATTTGGATACAAAACCGAAACCAATCCAAACCAGCATTTAAATTTCGAACTAATCTGAACCTAAACTCAAAACCTTAATCGAACCAAAACCGAAGAGAGCAAATCCAAATCCGACATGAAATATTTATAAATCCTGAATATGGCTTATATTTCTAATCCAAAACAAAATGGATTATGCATACTTATTCTGACAAGAAGATGAGATAAGATGAGATTCCAAATCCCTTTTCTCTGTTGCTATTTGATGAATCTAATCACTGTTTTATGTCGTGTACAAAGAAATAGTAGTCTCACTAATCTAAATAGAAAAATAGCTTTTCTCAATGAATGTTATATGGTGATTTAGTTTTCTTGTATAAATGGAGATGAGACATGACATGTTAGTAGAAAATTTAACAAAAAATGATTAGAAGTATATTTTAAAATGATTATTCCGTATTACTATATGGTTTGAAACAAATGATTCATAGCTTAATACAACATTATATTTATTATATCATCCCCTTCATTGAATTTGATAACTATAAAGATAACCACGGTAGAGCTTGATAGGTGGTTGGCTATTGAAGGGATTATTTGTGGTAATGGTCACTGAGATGGCTATTTTCGATTTCAGGTTTATGGTTGTTGTTGTTGTTGTAATTATAATTGAAACCATGAGTTGGTCCATTGATGGTATCCATTGCAAACTCGTTGACGACCATTACCACGATTAATGTAATGCCATCTTGCTCTTTCCACTAGATGTCTTTAGGATTTTCAACTAATCTATTCTCATCAAAGTGTTCGTAGTCTCTAAATGTGATATAATGGTTTAAAAAGTTTCACGCCAAACATAATTTCATATTTTACCATATCAAGTCTAAAGGGGTCAAATGATATAATGATGTGAGTAACATCAAAAGCTTTATTAGATCGAGCAACATTAGTGAATGTCGTAGAAATAAAAAAGGATTATGGGCCAAAACTCGAAATTTCCATGGTTTGTCCAAAAACAAAATTCAAGAGTTGTTATCGATAGTGATTCCTAAGTACGGATTTCTAACTTTTTCCTGATAGAAATAGAGTCATAAACTTTCCAATGATCAGTCAAAATTTCCGCGGACAGCATGCCATCGGAAAAATCATCGAAAACTCCCAACGATTTTTTGAGAAATTTTTTCTGTATAGTAATTTCCGACAAGGTGTCAAAGAGTTCATGACATTTCTATCAAACGATAATGACATCAGAATACGATAAAATGTATTATCCTTGTACTATTATTGAAATCATATATTAGTCGTTAGAGAAGTATGAAATCATTTTTTTAGGACTCGATTTATGCCATGTTACAAAATTGAATATGCACATAGAGAAAATGATTCAATGGTGCGATATTATGGTAGCACTTCAAAGAGGTTACGTAGTATTATGAGTAGATTAGAGTACCCAACATTAGAAGTAGATGTAAACGCAACTACTGTTCATATGATAAATGATACGTTTTGTGAACACATAACACCATATGTTTAGGATGATAGTAGAATAGAGGAACATAATTTAAAAGCTCCAAAAAATTTTGCTATGTTACATGCATCAAAGTAGTCATTATACAAAAGATGCACAGATGAATTATTGCATTTATCATCTGCAAGTAGGTTAATGGTTATAAGGATGAATTTAAACTTGGCTGAGGATTATGTGGATCGTGATAGCTGATTTTATGAGAGTTATATTACTCAAAAAAATATTGTACCAGTTTCGTATTATGAGATTCAAAAACTTGTAGATGGTTTTGGATTGTCGTATCTGATAACTGATTTCAAAATTAGAAACTGTCTGATCTTTTGGAGAAATGACAAAAACTGCGTGAAGTTTTGATTTTGTCACAAACCTCGACATCAAAAGACAAGCGGCATAGCACATATTCCATATAAATGGATGTGTTATTTGCAGGTAATAAAGAGATTGAAGAGGTTATATCAATCCGAAGGCGCAAAATGACATATGAGATAGCATGCAGAACATAACTCATATTGAAAGATTACATATCTCTTGGATGTAGAAACATGAAAACATTTTCAAAAATCTACCCTAGTTTTGTGTATGAGCATAGGAACGTATAACTCATGTTACATATGGATTCAATCCTTTTGGAAACCATGGTAGACAATATTCATTATGCCTAGCTATAGTGACATCTTATAATCTGCATTTATCTTTGTGTATAAAACGAAAGTTTTTGTTTCTAACAATCTTTGTACACAGTATTTTGATCTTTTATTTTATGAGTTGAAATTGTTATGGAAAAATGATGTCGAACCATTCGATGTTTTCATTTAGTAGAATTTCTTGATGCGAGAGGTATTTATTTGGATCATAAGTGATTTCCTACCATATGTTGTTATTGGGATTGTCGACACATGGAAGATTAGCATGTCAGTATTTTGAAAAGATATTTCGCTTTTATAACAATATTATTAACAAAAAATTGTGTTAATTTTTTTTTTTATAATTCCTTTTAAAACGAATTAATTAGATAAATATATTGTAACAATAGTTAAATATAAATTTTGTAAGTATATAAATATATTTAAAAAATATCTATAGTTTTTTTGGTTTTATTTATAATATAAATACTATAGAAATATGTACAAAGAGATTTTACAAGATGATTTAAAAATACTTCTAATTATTTTTAGGGAAAACGCTTTTCTAAAAAGTTATTAAAAATGTTTGTCTAAAAAATTCTTAATATTTCTAAAACGTTTTAAAGACATATTTACCATGTTTTATATAATATTTATAAAATCGTTTCTATAATATTTTAAAAAAAATTTCTAAAATATTTTGGTTTTACTTATAATATAAATCATTTTAAAAAGTGTTTTGTATAGAAATATTTTTAAAACATTTTCTATAATATTTTTAATAATATATAATCCTAATACCAAATACGTGATGGATCATATTGGTTCAACGATGAGGAAGTAGTGATTCAGCCACTCCGAATCCAAGCCAACCAGTGATTCAAGTTTCAAAATCGTAAAATGATGTTTTTCACCCAATAATTATTGAAGAGTTAGTCTAATAGTGGAGACGAGAATCATTTACCGTGGTCGAACCGGAACGTCAAAACAATTCAATATGATATATATATATATATAAATATTTCTCTAATTAATTTCGTAGGTTTTGAATATAAAAAAATGGTATCGATAAATCTATTTTAAAGATGTTGCAATCCATATTTGATAAATCCTATACAAAATTTAGTGATATTTTGTATGAAAAACGTTAGATGTGGTTCAGGACGTTTGCGATACGTTTGAATTAGATTATTATATTTTTAAATATAATATATATTTTAGTAATTTTCACTTTTCTGCAGCAAATTTTTATGTGGGATGCCATCAACATAAAATTTATTAGAAAAGAGTTCAAAAGATAGGCAACGTTGCAGTACTTTTGCAAACATGAACGATTGGAAACGGAGATCGAGATAAAGAAAATGTGAGCCAAAAGGAAAATTATGAATCCATCTGTAATGAATACATTCTGTATTGAGAATTTTCCAATACCGATGATAGTGTTGTTCGTTTCGTAGTCGCAGGAATCTACTAAGCCATATCAACGAATTGGTAAATTTTATTTTTTAAGTTTTCTCATTATTGTTTTTAAACTAATTTATTTTATACTCATTTATTTTGTTAATTTCCGCCGCAATAATTCGTATGTATGCCTCCATACCAATTGCAACTATTAGAAAATGTGCAAAAAAACAGGTCGGATCCAAAATGGTTTCGCTAATGAAATCATTGAAAAAGTTAAAAAGAACAAAGTCGACATTTTGACCCGCCAGTCACAAGGCGACTCCTCCTCTTCGGCCGCATTGTCTCGATATGAATCAATTGATTAGTTCTTGATGTAACTTTTAAATTAACATTTTTATTTATTTTTACATTGAAATTTGTAAAAAACTTTAACATCTGTAAATTTTGGCAGAAGGTACTTGTATCAAAAGATCATCATCGGATATTGGATATGATTGCGGTTAGAACGTGCAACATATTCAGCCGAATTTTTGAATTACAATAAAGTTCTATTCCGAACTAATGAAGATTTTGATGATAAAGTGTGTGCATCGGAAACATCAAAATCTAGACGAAACAAGAATTCACCAGTACAAAATAGACGATATATGATGGATTTTATAAAATCTAAAATTCCATATTGTCAATGTCCACCTACATAATTTTTGTATTTAAATTTTGCAATAAGTTTTATAAATTTTAGAACATTTTAATTTATGAATGTGTGTGTTTATTTTAAATATGTTATATACTTTAATATGATTTTTGGATTTATTCTATTAAAAAGAATTTTTTATAAAAATAAAATTTAATCTATGGGAAAGAGATCCGTTAAAAATCCATCAGAAAATCATCGTAACTTGATCTATCAGGAATCATCAGAGAAAAACTTTGTGGAAAACATTTCACTGGGTAATACGTAAGAATCCAAACCGTTAGAAAATTTTCTTAAAATTTCTTGTGATTTGTCAGAAAAATTTGTTCTTCAATCCATCGATAATATATGTTGGAAACCGTCTAAAATTATCCCTCGAAATTTTATTAGGGACTTCTCTTTTAATAAAGCCATTAGGAAATCTAATGCTAGGAATTCTTCCGAAATTTTCAAATTGGATTTCAATTTCCAACGAAATAATCCCAACGATTCGATTTTATCGTGTCAATCGGGAAAGAGCATGCCCGATTTTTGAAATTTTCAAATTAGATTTCAATTTCCAACGAAATAATCCCAACAACTCGATTTTATCGAGTCAATCGGGAAAGAGCATGCCCGACGACTTTGGCTTTTGGGAATATTGTGTATTCTTGTAGTAAACAATATTTAAAACCATGGACGTTCTAAAATTCAATAATATTTGATGCAAATGCATGCATAAACTTCAAAAAGACAAGTTTTGAAGTAAGTAATTCATTGATAAAGCCGAAATCTCAAATGAAGAGAAATATTCAATTTTTTGAAGTTTTATTTGGATATACTTTTAGGCTCAGTTTAACATTCTATAATTTCAAGTACATGTGGTTTTACTTCTAACTAGATTTATATCTACACGTTCTGCGTGAAAAAAATATTTATAAATTAAATAATATTATTTATTAGTAAATATAAATTAAATATTTATATAATTTTAACTTTTATTTAAAAATATTTTTAATATTAAATTCAATAAATAAAAATAAATGTTTTTATGAATATAATAATATTTTTATTAGTTTAATAAACATATTGTTTCTCTAACTAAATTATTAATAATAATAATAATAATATATATTATAATTATTGTAATAATTTAAATCCATTTATATATTTATTTGAAACTCAATTTGATGATGATATTTCAACACGGAATGATGGGAGCATCTAATTTTGGATTAGAGGCATTTACGTAGACTTATATATAACTACATAAGGACGTAATTTTATCAAAATTTCAAACAACAAATTGAATACTTTGTTGAACTAATGAAACATATACATATTACTCTAAATAAATTATACATAAACCTAAATTATTATATTTGGATTTATTTTTTCCATTTTATGGTTTAATTGTTTCTATTAAAATATAGTTTTAATGCATTTTAATTTTAAATTTGTGCTATTATTGAAAATTTAAACTAATGATGTTATTTTTAGAATAAAAACTTAGAAATATGTTATTTTAGACATTTGCCCTTATAAATAAATATATATAATTTAAATTAAAATGCATTAAAACTATATTTTAATAGAAAAATTAAACACTAAATTGGAAAAAATGAACCCAAATATAATATTTTAAGTTTATGTATAATTTATTTAAAATAAGTAAATATTTTTACATAAGTAGATGTGCTATTTTGGGAATTTAATTTTGGGATGGTAGATTTGAAAAAAAAAACTTTAAAAGGTAGTATTTTATGGTATTACTCTATTTTTATAAACATGTATGCTATTATTATGATGCAAAATTAGAGTAATACCCTAAAGTACTATCTTTTAAAGTTTTTTTTCTCTAAATGTAGCATTATAAAATTAAAATTCCAAAATAGTACAAATAAGTATATATAAATACTTATTTACTCTAAATAAACTATACATGAACTTAAATATTATATTTGGATTCATTTTTTCTAATTTAAGGTTTAATTATTTTCTATTAAAATGTGATTTTAATATATTTTAATTTTAAATTTGTGCTATTATTGTAAATTTAAACTAATGATGTATTTTTAGAATAAAAACTTAAAATGTGATATTTTAGAGAATTGCCCGCAAAATTATATGATGTACTTATTTAGTTGCTTATTTTTTACTGAAAAGAAAATATCATTTTATTAGAATTAAAAAATAAATAAATATTTTTACAGTTAATTAAAAAGCTACATGATAAAAAAAAATTAAAATGATATCAATTCTAAATATAATATAAAATCGAGTAATATCCTAAAATAGTAACTTTTAAGTTTTTTGTTCCAAATTTAACACTCTAAATTTAAATTTCTAAAAATAGCACAACTATTTTTAAAAATACATATTTACCATAAATAAATTACAAATATAATAAAAATATGGGCAATTGTCTAAAATAACACTATTTTAAGTTTTTGTTCCAAATATAGCACTAATTATTTAAATTTCCAAAAATAGCACAAATTTAATACTAAATAATAAAAAATCTCATCTTAATAAAAAAATTTAATCTTAAATTAGAAAAAATGAATCCAAACATTATGTTTTAATTTATATATAGTTTATTTGAGGTAAATAATTATTTTCACATAATAATTTGTGATATTTTAGGAACTTTATTTTTAATATCCTAAATTTGGAATATAAATTTTAAAAGTGTTATTTTAGGGTATTTCTCTAAAAATATTATATTTGGGTTGTTTTGTTATTTTAAAATTTTTTATTATAAAGAAGTTTTAAGATATTTTAATATTAAATTTATGATATTTTTAGAAATTTAAATTTATGATGATATATTTAGAACAAAAAATTTTTAAAGTACTATTTTGTCAATTGTGCATAAAAAATAAATATTAGTTTAGCTATGATGTGCATTGTATAAATGTGTTTAAGTTTAACACCACAGTCTAGAAACCCATCACCTATCATCTTCTGCAAATAATTTCACAACATCTGATATCTTCATTCTAAGAAATAATATTATTACGAAGAATGAATTAAATATTCATCATCATCTAGTTATAACTTCAACCTACTTTGCAAATAATTCAACGTGACCTAATCCTACCAAAATCTCCATTCAAAGTCGATCATTAGTCTCCTTTAATAAAAAGTCACTGGTCAAAAAGTATAATTATTTACAAAAACATCTCTCTGTATTGTATACTGAGTTAGTTTTGTTATAACTTAAAGGTATGTAGTTGTTGACATATCTTTAATATATTAATTGAGTAATATTTTAAAAAAATAACTTTTGTATGACGTGTAAATAACATAAATGTTATGATGACTGTTTTCACCACAATGAGTTTCAAATAAATATATAAATGGGTTTAAATTACTAGACTAATTATAATATATGTTATTGTTATTAATTTGATTAGATAATCAATATATTTTATAAAACTAACTAAAAATACTATTAATTTCGTAAAAACAATTATTTTTCTTTATTTAATTACATATACAAAAATTAATATTAAAATAATTTTGAATCAAAGTTAAAATTATATATAGATATTTAATTTTTATTTAATAGTAAATAATATTATATAATTTATTAATATTTTTTCTCATATATGACGTGGATATAAATCTAGTACACAGTTAAAAATACAAAGGCAGAGAAAAGATGGAAACCAACTAATAATAATAATATTCAATATGGTTTTATATGGAAATGGAGTAAGTCGTCTTCCTAAAAAGTATCTTTGAGTGTAAGATTATGAAGAAAGTTCGCATGAAACCTAAAAGAATGAATATTCACACTCAAACCCATTCCATTCACTTCAACAACTCAATTACATAAATGAATATATATGTCTTACATGCAAAGACTTTGGATTCATCATCTTCAACATTATATCTTAATTCTCCATAGATTTTTTTTTCAAAAGAGATAACAATAGTTTCTATTCTTTTTTCTCCTTCTCAATGGATATCGAAAAGTCGGAAAGCAGAAGAGAAGAAGAAGAACCGATTGTTCAAAAGCAAAAGCTAGACAAAGGCAAAGGCAAAGCGCATGTGTTTGCTCCTCCCATGAACTATAGTCGAATCATGGACAAACATAAGCAAGAAAAGGTGAGCATAGCCGGGTGGAAAAGAGGTGTAGCGATTTTCGATTTTGTTCTTAGACTCATCGCAGCAATCACGGCTATAGCTGCTGCTGCAAAGATGGCGACAACGGAAGAAACTCTTCCTTTTTTCACTCAGTTCTTGCAGTTTCAAGCCGAATATACCGATCTACCAACTTTTTCGTAAGTTTCTCTCCAAATGTTACTCTTATTATCAAGAATGTGATAACTTTAATTGTTTTCGATTCTTGTTTTACAGAGCTTTTGTGATAATAAACTCAATAGTGGGAGGATACTTAACTTTATCATTGCCTTTTTCCATTGTCTGCATCCTTCGCCCTTTTACGATACCTCCTCGGCTTTTCCTGATCATATGTGACACGGTAACATTATTTTATATAACTCCATGGGTTCGGTAATAGATTAAGAGTAATATTTTAAAATAAAATATTTTTAAATTTATTTTCTAAATCTAGTATATTAAAATAAATTTTTTTAAATATTATAAAATATTATGTGAAAATAATTATTTAACTTAAATCAACTAAATAAAAAATTAAAACATAATGTTTAGATTCATTTTTCCAATTTAGAGTTTAATTTTTTTTATTAGAAAGAAAATTTTAATTATTTTAGTATTAATTTATGTTATTTTGAAAATTTAAATAAGTAGTACTATATTTAAAATAAAAACTTGAAATAGTGATACTTTATACAATTACCAATAGATTACATATTGTTACAAAGTCTCATTTGAACGATACGTTAACATATGAATAGTTTTTGTAAAAATGTACAACGAATATTTATCTCTAAGTTCATACTTACGAATGTTGTGGTTTAGGCGATGGCTGGCCTCACTATGGCTGCGGCATCAGCTTCTGCAGCTATAGTTTATTTGGCACACAATGGGAATTCAAGCTCGAACTGGCTTCCGGTTTGCCAGCAGTTTGGTGACTTTTGCCAAGGTTCTAGTGGTGCCGTGGTGGCTTCTTTTATTGCGGCGGCTCTTCTCATGTTCCTTGTTATCCTCTCTGCATTTGCTCTCAAGAGAGACAACTGAAGATTTGCAATTTGTCTCTATTAAAGTTCTTATGTGCTCTAATATTCATTTTTGTGTGCATTTGGAAAAGGTAATATGTATGATTTGGTTTTGTTGTGTTGTGGAATTCGGGTTGCATTGTGAAACATTTTGTAAATGTTTATAAAAGAAAAGCATTTGGTACACTAATTGTTTATCTTCCATATATTAATTGAAAAGGAAACACAAGATACTTTACCTTATGTTATTTTAAGAATAAATAAAGATCTAAATTTCTAATCATCAAAAAGTTTAGCAGCGTTTCTATAGTTTCCACATACATGTAGGATCGAAGAAAATAAATAATAATCTAACATATTTAATTAAAAAAAAACATTAATAGCCAAAACTAATAAAAATAATTCTTAAAAGTACCATAATTTAAATTTTTTTTCTAAATATATCATCATTAGTTTGTTTCAAAAAATACAACAAAGTTAATATCAAATATGAATAAAAGCCCTTGATAATAGAAGGAATTTAAATTCCTAAATAGAAATATGAAAACTCAAATATAATATTTTAATGGACAAATGTCTAAAATAGCACCTTTTTAAGTTTTTGTTCCAAAAATAACATCATTAGTTTAAATTTCCAATAATAGCACAAATTTAAGATTAAAATGCATTAAAACTATATTTTCATAGAAAAAAATTAAACCTTAAATTGGAAATAATGAACTCAAATACAATACTTTAAGTTTATGTATAATTTATTTAGAATAAATAAGTATTTTCACATAACTATTTGTGCTATTTTGGGAATTTAATTTTATGATGCTAGATTTGGAAAAAAAACTTTAAAAGGTGCTATTTTAGGGTATTACTCTATTTTAATTTTTGTTTATAATTTTTAAAGTAATAAGTGTTTGAGAAAGGGCAATTGACTAAAATAGCACCATTTCAAGTTTTTGTTCCAAATATAGCACTAGTCATTTAAATTTCCAAAAATAGCACGAATTTAATACTAAAATAATTGAAAACTTATTCCTAATGAAAAAAATTTAAACCTTAAATTGGAAAAAGTGAACCCAAACATTATGTTTTAATTATATATATATTTTATTTAAGGTAAATAATTATTTTTACATAATAATTTATGCTATTTTTGGAATTTTAGTTTTATTGTGCTAAATTTGGAAGATAAACTTAAAATTGGGCTATTTTAGGGTATTACTCTTTGAGAAATACAATAAATGCCACAAAAAGAAATTTTATTATAAAAAATAATATCACTAATTTAAAAAAAATACAATTAAAAAGTTTTTTTCTATAAATATCACAAAATAGTTAATAATTTTAAAAAAATTTAAATTTAAATATTTAAGTTTGGATGTTGTATTTTAGGGTTATGGTTTAGTTTTAATAGTTTACTATAAGATATAGTTTAAAATTTAGTTTTATTATAGTTTTAGATAAACAATCTTTTAATGTTTTTTGGGAAAAAAAGAGTGGAGATATTTTTGGAAAAAATTTATAATTGAGATAGTTTCGAAAATTATGCAAAATTGTTTTACTACTATTTGAGCTATATTCAAAGAAAAAATTAGTAATGATATTTTAAAAAACATAAAAAATAGAGTAATATATTAAAATAGCATTTTTGAAAGTTTGTATTTCAAATATAGCACATTAAAATTAAAATCTCAAAAATAGCATGTAAAATATTTATTTCTTATGAATAAATTATACATAAAATTAAAACATTAAATTTGGGGTTCACTTTTTTAATTTATGGTTTAATTTTATCTTTTAAAATAAAATTTTAATGTATTTTAATATTAAATTTATGCTATTATTAGAAATTTAAACTAATAATGCTATTTTTAGAACAAAAACATAAAAATATGCTTTTATAGAATTGCCCAAAAAATATGCATGGTATCTAAAATGAGTAATATCATAAAATAACATATTTTTAAGTTTTTATTATAAATCTAGCACACTAGAATTAAAATTCCAAAAATAGCACAAATAATTATATAAAAATATATATTTACTCTAAATAAATTATACATAAACTTAAAATATTATATTTATATTCTTTTTTCTAATTTAGAGTTTAATTTTTTCTATAAAATGAAGTTTTATATATTTTAATATTAAATTTATGCTATTATTAAAAATTTAAACTAATGATGCTATTTTTTGAACAAAAATTTAAAAGATGTTGTTTTAGAATATTGCTTCTAAAATTACCAAATTTTTTTATAAAATAATTTTTTAAATCCTCAAAGTTATGCTTCTATTTTTGCAAACCTGGTAATCATAAATATTGCATTCTTAAATTCTCCCAAAAACTTAATATCTTTTTAAATCTTTAACATTTTCAATTGGCCATTAACCCATTTATAATCGGTATTATTCGTTTTTCCACCACCGGTAATACTACGATAGCAATTGTAATATATGTTGTTCATTCGGTTACAGTTGTAGTTGATCGTAAATTTTTAATCATATTACTATTTTAATCAGTGGTAAAAATAATTACAATGTAAATCATAATATCTGATCGATACAATTAGTCAGTAATAACTGCGTTAGAAAAACGAACAATAATCTAGTGCATCTACAATAGTAGAAAACTACGGTTTCGCAAACTAACAATAATAATACAAAAATTCATAAATCGTTTGATGGGTCTCCATGTCGTCCAATCACTATTTATTATTATTTTTTTGAGTATTTTCACCCTATATAGCACAAAACAATATAGAAATTAGGTAAATAGCCATGCACTATATTTGGCACTATTTAATTTTTTTTTAACTCAGATTTACCCCTTTTATCCTATACGAATATATCATGCAGATTTTGTTAGAAAAAATGTATTCCTTTAATGATGAGAGAGGTTATCTCGCAGATTTTTAGAGATGGAGTGCACCTCTCTTATTTTTTATCCGGCTCTCCATTTTTTCCCAGATTTTTTCCAAAATTCATTCATTTCTCTTCTTTTTCCCGGTGATTTACCAACTATCACACCCCCTTCTCCGAAACCATCGTTTTTTCCGTTAAGAAACTCCGTTTTCAGTACTCTTCACTATTCATGTGAACAGTACCAACGCACAGTCAAACAACCGAATAATCTCGATTCCCCTTAGTAATTGAACCGTCGCACCTCTTCCGTAAAATTCACACCTTCAGATTTTGTAACCGAAGATTTTGGAGGATAAAAAGCGAGTTAGAGTAACCGCTTCACTATTCATGTGAATAGTGAAAAAAACACAGTGAAGAAGAAGACATATAGATGATTCGGAAATGGTCAATGTTAGTTTGAATTTTTTTTATTTTATTACAAATTGAAGTCGAGATTTAGGCATGCAATCCAATCTCTCATAATTCTATGTTTAGGATTCTTACTCGGAACTATCCGAGAAGATGTTTGCTACCGATGAAGAACTTTCCGGCGACAGAGTCAATTCACCACAAGACCGAAAGGATTTTTCCTATTATGAATGCTTTGGAAGAAGAAGAGGTTGAGTTCTTTTGATGTGTTCCAGTGGAGAAGATTTAGTAAATTCATATATTGATTTCTCTCTTTTTGACAACATCTACTTCAAGGGACATACGGTGGAGGAAGTTGAACTATTATCTTCAAAACAGTGCTCACATATTGTGTAAAAGCTTCGGAAGCACATTTATCAATGTCGATTATTTTGTTTTGTCTATCGGTAATTTAGTAAGTTAACGTAATAAATATACATGTAACACGAAAATGTATAAATTTATTAGAAAACATTGGTTTAACATTATAATCTTCATGTTTTAGCATAATATATATTTCATAACAAATTATATGATTGTTTATCTTACAATTACGTTAATGTGAAAGTTAACATTCAGTAATTTAGATAATACGGTAAAAAAAAAGTTAGGTTTACATATTCATGTTTATTTGATACAATAAATATGTTAACTTGTTATAAAAATATTTAACATTGCTAAATATAAAGTTAGCAATATATTTAAATTTTTATCTACTATTATAAATATTTAATATGTTACAAAAAATTATACATACACTAATATTTATATATTTTATCGTGTTTAAATATAATTGAAATATTCTTATTTAATACTCTGTCACCTATGATATCACTTATGATAAACAATAATTTAAATGTCAGAATGAATATTGTGCGCGATAGACATTGTCGCTGATGAATTGACAATTATCAAGGAGAATATCAGTAATTTATCTCTCTCGCGTTACAATGAATCAAATTATTTGAATTTCATATCTATTTCGCTAATTTTTTCTAAAAAATTTAAATAATTTACTTTTTTTTTTTCTTCTTCCAACATTTCGGCGGGAATTTGTATGGGGGTATTTTCGTCAATTCGGTCAATTTGGTTTGCTTTCGAAACGTGACTAGAAAGAAAGTAGATTCGCTAATAATTGTCTACGTGACAACGTGAACCATCGACTTCTAGACCTAACCACACACCATGATTTAATAATTGTCTTATTTTTTTGTCATCTATATATTTAATCTTTTGCATGAAACTAAAAAAACTTGTCAAAAGGTAAAAGATGTAGTATTGATATTTTAAAAATATTTATAATTATCTAAACTACTACACTACAACTAATTATTCGAAGCTAATGTTCTTAAATCTTTTAATATATTTATACGATTTGATTTTAACTCAAACCTGAATTATGAAATATATCGATCATATTCAACTTGTTTTGATAATTCGAACGTAAAAATTTAAAAATATATAAGATTTATTCGGTATTATTTTAAACAATTACTCATATATTACTTCGAATTACGTAAAAATTTAAGAATATATAAACTTTGCCTATTTCTAATATCCTGTAAATTTTTAAAGATAGTATTTTACAATATTACTATTATTTTTAGTTATTATTCTCTATTTAGTCTAATTATTAATTAGATTGTAGATTATGATCTAAATTCAAAGAATTTGCAGGATATTAAAAATGAAATAACCGTCTGCTACTTGACACCTTAACATTTGAAAAAATATTAAACGTTGACGTCTGCGCAATAATTAATCATAAACAAAAAATAATTAAATAGTTAAAAATTTTTTTTAAAAAAAAGATAAGTTAGGTTACAAGAAACTGTGGCAGAAAGTTAGAAAATAACAAATAACAGATTAATATTTGCTTAATCAGTTAAGCGCTAGTTCTTGAAAATATCCAGTCTAAAATTAAATGGATATTAACGTGCAATTATTTATATATATATATACATAATATATAAGATAATTATCAAAAATACCATTTTTAAAAATTTTTGTTTTAA
Source organism: Pugionium cornutum (assembly GCA_018901935.1). NCBI lineage: Eukaryota > Viridiplantae > Streptophyta > Magnoliopsida > Brassicales > Brassicaceae > Pugionium > Pugionium cornutum. The sequence goes on from CM032159.1 coordinate 5,116,731, forward strand.
ATATATTATCATTAATTAAATTTTTTTAAAATATCACAAATCTTATATATTAAGCTTAGATTTTCGGATTAATCGGATCATGTTTTTTCACGTTTCGGTTCTTTTGGTTTGGAAAAAAGGCAAACAAAAAAATAATTTGGTTCGGTTCGGTTATTTTGTCGGTTTAATTGGTTCAGTTTTTAACATAAAAACCGTTCCGAATTATAAATAGATTTTCGGTTTAATTGTATAAAATTTAAGTTTAATCGGTTTAATATTATATATTTCATTTTTTGGTTAAAAATAAATATGAATTATTTTATAAAAAATAAATAATTAACTTAAATTATTTTTCGGTTAAAAATACAAATGAATTATTTTATAAAAAATAAATAATTAACTAAAATATTTTAAAATTAAATTAAAAATTAATTAATTATATTTTTATAATAATTATTTCTATTATAATAAAATAATAATTATTTCTACTAATTATTTGTGATTATTAAAAATTATATTATAATTATAATATTTATTAATATATGAATTATTTGTAATATTTAAAAATATTCATTATTAAATTATATAAATTTTTAATAATTAATAATTATAAATGTAAATTAAACTAGTAATTAAAATTTAAATTAAAATATAAAGAAATTATTAAAAGAAAAATAATAAATTTTCTTAATAAAAAAATTCAAATTACAAAAAAGAAGAAAAAAACTAATTGTGCGGAGGCGAAAATTGGAAATCCGATGGCGAGAATTTTGGTGAAGTGTTCGACGATCCGGATGGCGCATTGTTATCACGCATAAACGATATTGAAGCGGGATTCGTACGTTGGAAATAACCGACGATCATCTCCAAGCTTTTTATTTGGTTTTGGTTTTATTATTCCCGTGCTGCCTACTCTCTACGTTTCTCATCGAATCGTTCCTCCATTCGCCGATTTGTTTCAAGCATCTGCGCATTCTATTTTTCAATCCGCGCATTTATTGCGACTTGTTCTTCAATCAGTCGCTGCGCGGCGAGTAGTTGATACTGAAATGCAACAATGTCGGAGGTAGTGTATGAAAAGCCACTACGCCTGCCCGACTTGTGAATGTGGTTCAGACTACCAAATTCGTAAAGACGTCTTCGGTCATCCGCAATGGAGGATTACAAAATAATTATAAAAAAATTAGAATAAATAAATTTAGTGTAAATAAAATAATATTTTTAGAAAAAAATTTATACATGAATGAAGATCTCATTCTTCTCGTCTTGGGTCAGTTCAATTCGATGGGAAATACCATCGGACGTTTCAGTTTAATCGATCTCCACGATCGCCATCTTTTTTGGATGTTTCGTTCATATGATTCACCGATATTTTTTGCTTTCAAATCAACATACGAACCATCCTCCCGAGTGTGAGCATTTATAAAGAATTCACCAATTGATACTAGTCGTGCCAAATTATTTTCCTAAATTTTGAAATAAATTATTAATAAATAATAATTAAATTTAAATTTAAATATTGTAAACTACTTAGCATTTACTGTTAGATCTGGATGTATGATTTTTTGCCCGACAAATGCTTGTGTTGACCAAGGCCGTCCCGAGAGTAGTTGCGGTTATTAAAAGATTTGCTACTCCTCTCATTCGACGTTTTTGTTTCCTAGTATTCTGTCATTGTTTTGTACAGACTCGGGAAAATCCACCTTGGACGTTTTCCGGTTGTATGAATTGTGGTCACCATCTCTTTTGTTCGTCTTACATAGACGGATTCAAATTCTTTTCGTACGACCGAGGTGATCACATGATATCAAGTGTATGATTGCTTGTAATTTTAAAATTAATAAGTTTATTAATTATTAAATTTTATTAAAATAAAAAAATTAATTAAAAATATTAATAAAAAAATATTTACCGCAAATTCTATGAAATCATTTTTTTATCGTTCAGTTGGCACGACCATCCAACTGTAGTAGGGGCCATCAAATTTATTTTCAATTTTTTTGAAATTTGACAGGTTATACCCCATTTGTCCCAGTAAAACATAATAATTTAAATATATTAAAAATTTTGAATTTCAAATAAATTTTTAATAATTAATCATTTTAGTAATTTTAGTAATTATATTAGTTTTTATATAACTAATTATATTTAATTAAATAATTTTAAATATATAATTTTAAAATTTTTACCAGGTCGTGTTCGGTGTTGACAATGCAAACATCACTGTTAAGTACTTGTCCCGTCCGGAGGTTTGTAATAATCTATCTAAGGTCATAGTTTGTTCCCCGTTTTCGTTTTTGAGAGTATTTGGAAGTGTTGGAAATGTTTGAAATGTGAAAATGATGGGGAAAGAGTCGCAATGTCCAAAATCGTATAACTAGTCGCAAATCAGTTGCAAATGTATGACTGATTTGTGATCACCATTGTAAATTTAAGTGTGGTCGCAAATTGGTCGCAAAAATAAGGTGTGGTTGCAAATTAGTCACAATTTTTGGACACATCAACAATTTTGTTATGTGGTGGTAATGTGGTGGTAAATTATTGAAAAATAATATCCTAAACCTTTAATTATATGAATTTGATGAAAATTATGAATTATATAATATTGATAACATCATTATGAGTTGTATAAACTTCAATTATTAATTAAATAACAACAATTTACATATTTACCAAATTTACATAGCATTTATCTAAAAAAATTAACACATTTACATACCACTTATATACATCTCATATGTTTCATAAATTTACATCAACACAATTATGGTTATGTTTATATTTTGCCACCTATATTGAAAATATAAGTTGTAAATATGGAAAATACTTAGGAAAAATGAAAATTTACAATTGTGGTCACAACTTGGTCACAAATTAGCGACCAATTTGTGACTATAGAAGAAATTTTGAACATGTAGTCGCAAATTGGTGGTTCTTTTGCGACCAATTTGCCACCACATTCCCAATGTAGTGGCAATGTGGTGGCAAAATAGTCACAATTAATATCCTACCCTAAATTATATGAATTTGGTGAAAATGATAAATTATATAAGATTGATAACTCCAATTACTAAGTAAACAACAACAATTTACACATTTACCAAATTATATGATTATGAGTTGTATAAACTTCAATTACTAAGTACACAACAACAATTTACACATTTACCAAATTTACATATCATTTATCTAAAACACTTAACACATTTCTTTAACATTACATACACTTCATATGTTTCATAAATTTAGATGAAAACAATTTTTCCACTTGAAATCATTTGTACATGTCTAATATTGAAAATATAAGTATTAAATGTAAAAAATACATCACAAATATGTAAAAAAGCACTTGTAATCGCAAAGTATGCAAAAGTGCGACCAATTTGTGGCTGGGAAAACGGCCGATTTCACCATGTAGTTTAGTGGATTGGATTATATATACATGAACTGCATCATAATGCTAATAACAACATATATTCTACTAAATTTTAAAATGCCTGCATAAAAAATAAAAATATGGTTGAAACCACCATTTTAATGGTGGCCGTGTATTGCACCATTAATAGTGATGACTAGGATGCCAACTCGGCATGACTATTGAAACATCGACATTTTGGGACGAACTCGATAACTACAGGAAACAACGTCGTTTTACTCTCTTTAAGTAAAACGATGTTGTGTTATTTAGGGGAATTAGGGTTCGATTTTATCCCAAACCGTGGCCGATTTTATCCCAAACCGTGGCCAATTTTTATCCCAAAAGAAAAATTCTCACTCTAAAATCGAATTGTTGCTGGAAAATTAGAGTTCGTGAATCGTTGAATTTGGGTTCAAAAATCTGTTTGATGCTCGGAAATCGTTTCTACAAGTGATCTCGAGTGTCAAAAATTAGTTTGCTACTCGTGGAAAATCAGTTTACCCTAGTCTCGAAAATGAGGTAACTCCCCTCGAATTTTTTTCTTAAATTCACTATCATGAGGGGGACGAATTTGTTTCTCGAATTTTGATGTGAATAACTTGAATTTTGATGTGAATAAGGTAACTCGAATTTTGATGAGAATAACTTGAATTTTGATGTGAATAACTTGAATTTTGATGTGAATAATTCGTATATTCGGGTTGAATGTAGAGGCCTAATTATGTCTCTTAGATGTAGAATTGTTGAATGTGAATAAGTTGTGGCAATGGTGTCCGAATTTCATAGATGTAGAGTAAGTGTTAAATATGTCCACCAAGTGTTCGACGAAATGCTTAAAAGAATGTTTTGATATTGTAACTGAATGAGATGTATGTTATATTATGCAGTGATGAAGGAGATAATTTGACATCATTCAACTGCTACTATGGTGGCATGTTTGAACATGTACATTTGGGAATTACACTATATGGGTGGTTGTGTTCGGATCGTTGAAACGAAGCCGGAGGAGTTGTTTGTAGCGCTAATGAATCAACTGCCCGTAAGCATCTATGGTCACAAGGTGTGGTATAAGATGCCATTTGAAAAAACATATTCTCCGGTCATGGATGCAATTACATTTAGATATTTAATGAGTATATCATCATCCAAAAGGTTAGAAATGCACCTTATAGATGTCGTAACTTCATACCTATATGGAGCCCTTGATAGTGATATATACATGAGAATCCCATAAGGATTCAAGATCCCAGAAGGATCAAAGATCTCTAAAGGATCTAAAGAACTGTATTCGGTCAAATTACATCGATCATTATATGGGTTAAAACAATATGGACACATGTGGTATAATCGTTTAACCGAATATCTATTGAAAAGGGGTATATTAACAATATGATATGCTTTTGCGTATTGATAAAGAAATCTCCATCATGGTTTGTGATCATTGCTGAATATGTAGATGACCAACTCAAAAAGAAACTGATGATGCCATAATCCATATGAAAGAAGAATTTGAAATAAAAGATCTTGGAAAGACAAAGTTTTGTCTCGGACTCCAAATTGGGTATTTCTAAGATGGGATATTTGTGTATCAATCAAATTATACGAAAAAGAAATTAAAACGATTTAATATAGATAAAGCGAATCATTTGAGTACTCCAATGGTCAATCAATCGTTAGATATAAAAAAGGATCCATTTCGATCTTTTGAAGATAACGAAGACATATTAGATCCTGAAGTACCTTATATGAGTGATATCAGTGGACTTATGTATCTCGCAAATTGCACTCGACCATATATAACATTTGCTACAAATTTACTTGCGAGATATATTTTATCACCTACACACAGACATTGGAATAGAAGCATATTTTTCGTTATCTCTAAGGTACGATTGATTTGTGATTATTTTATTCTAGAAACCCTGAGTTTGGTTTAGTTAGTTTTGCAGATGGTAGATATTTATCGGATCCACACAAAATTTGGTCCCAAACCGGTTATGTTTTCACAATTGGTAGAACTGCGATCTCGTGGCGATCTAAAAAACAAACTTTGGTTGCTACTTCTTCAAATTATGCCGAAATCATTGCCATTCATGAACCATGTAGAGAATATGTATGGCTCCGAAACATGATCCAACATATCGAAAGAACAAGTGGATTAATCGACAATAAAAAGCCAATAAAATTATTCGAAGATAATGCTACATGTGTCACCCAAATCAAAGAAGGTTATATCAAGAGTGATCGGACAAAACATATTCCTCCGAGATTCTTCTTCTATATCCAAGAACTATAGAAAAATCAAGAACTTGACATCGAATATATTCGTTCGAGCGATAATGCAACAAATTTATTCACTAAGGCATTTCCTACAACAACCTTCACAAAACATGTTCAGAATATATGAATGTGTCATTAACGGGATCTATGAAGAAAATTATATCCATATTTTCTAGGAGGAGATTGCGTATGTATACTTTTTTCTCTTATCATGATTTTTATAGCACTAAGTTTTTACATAATAAAAATTTTAACGAGAAAATACGTAATACTTTATAATAATAGATAATTAATGGGCAGTGTTGTAAATAATTATTTCTACAACCGAGTTTATAAGTCGGTTAACACTAATATAAATAGATAAGTATTGTAATGGTAAAAATATAAATCATCAACAATCTTCGCTTCTTAAAAATCTCTTCATCTCTCATCTTTCTAACATTATTTAACACATTGAACATTGCGGTCGTTTGTATTTTTCTAACACATCTCCACCAAAATTAGTTTGTGGTCGTTGGAAAGTTGATTTTGTTGCAGAAACATGCTTCTCCATCTTTTTATCATGTCAACATATGTAATTGATTATAATTGACGATACACTCATTTTGGTTTATTCATAGAGAGTAGATAATCTCATTCAATTAACTCTATATCTTGGCATTATTATTTGTCAAATACATTTTAAAAAATAATATTTAATTATTTCAAATGTCATTATAAATAAATAATTTAAATAATAAATATTAAATATATACAAAGGTTAAAATAATTATTAAAATGATAAAATCTAATATTTAAAATTCAAAATTTTGTTAATATATTTGAATATATAAAATAAATAAATTAACTATATTAATAAATCTAACAACTTAACAAATTAAAAATATTTAATTTATATTCATATTTTACTAATTATATTCATGAATATAATGATTCTAATATTTAAAATTTAAATATTTATTTATATACATAAGTAACTTTTTTTATCTGAAAAATAAATTAATTATAATATTATATGTAACAATTTAAAGTTTTGTATTTGTATTTATATTATGATTATTATATAAAATAAATATCATTTAAAAATACATTGATAATGATTTAACATTCACTAAAAATTTATAAATTACAAACTATTTGATTAATTTCAAAAAATAAAAATATAACAACATATTATAATTAAATAATCCCGTGAATAACACATGTCAATTTCTACTTTAATAGATAAATTACACAAATTAAAAATTTATTAAAACAAAAAATAATTTCTTAGTATTTTGTTCATCGGAACAACCCAATTCAATAGTCGAATAGCTTTATAAAACAAAAATTGAAATCGAACTCAATACATGTAAAATATATAAAGATATCATAATCAGTGTACCAAATGTACACCAATAAAATAAATTACAAAGTCATATTTTAAAATAATATTTTAAAATTTTTTTATTTCAAATCTACCATACTAAAACTAAATTCTAAAAATAGATTAATTTTTATATAAAAATATTTATTTATTATAAATTAGTTATGAATAAAATTAAAATATTATTTTGAGTTCTTTTTTTAATTTAAAGTTTCTTTTCTCATTTAAAAATATAATTTAAAATATTTTAAAATTAAAATTTGTGTTGTTATTGAAAAATAAATTAATGATTCTAAATTTATAATAAAAATTTAAAAGAGTAATATTCTAAAATAGTATTTTTTAAAGTTTTTTTTTGCAAATCTAACATATGAAAATTAAATTCCCAAAAATAACACAAATAATTATGTAAAAATAATTATTTATTTTAAATAAATTATACATAAACATAAATTATTATATTTGAGTTCCTTTTTTTCCAATTTTTAATTTAATTTTTCTATTAAAATATAGTTTTAATGCATTTTAATTTTAAATTTATGCTATTATTAGAAATTTAAATTAATGATGTTATTTTTGAAACAAAAATTAAAAAAAATGCTATTTTATACAATTGCCCATTTTAAATAGTATTATTTTAAATAATTATCTAAAGGTCAATTGAAAAAAAAAACAAAATTTTAAGTTTTTGTTTCAAAAATAGCATGATTAGTTTAAATCCAAAAATAGCACAAATTTAATAATAAAATATATTCAAACTTCATTTTAATATAAAAATTAAACCATAAATTATAAAAAAATAAAGAATAATATCCTAAAATAGCACCATTTTAAGTTTATCTTCCAAATTTAGCACAATAAAACTAAAATTCTAAAACTAGCATAAATTATTATGTGAAAATAATTATTTATCTTAAATAAACTATATATAAAATTAAAACATAATGTTTGAATTCATTTGTTCTAATTTATAGTTTAAATTTTTTTATTAAGAAGAAATTTTTAATTATTTTAGTATTAAATTTGTGTTATTTTTAAAAATTTAAATGATTAGTGTTATATTTAGAACAAAAACTTAAAATAGTAATATTTTAGTCAATTGCCCAAAAATAAACTCAAATATAGTATTTTAAATTTATGTATAATTTATTTAAAATAAATGAGTATTTTTATATAATTATTTATGTTATTTTGGAAATTTTAATATTTAAAATAAAAATTTTAAAAATACTATTTTAATGTATTAATAAATGTCTTACTTATATAATTTGCTTGCTTACGAGAGATCTCGCAGTGATATAAACACGTGTCAACGAACTGACGAAATCCACGTCAGCACCTCTGCCGTATGTTCCAACCCCAACGACGGTTAAAATATATTCGCTGCCTCCCAAAATTTTTCGCATCTAAACAAAATTTCCTCTTTCCCTCAAGATTACACATTCGAGCATCTTCTTCTCGTGTAACCCTAATCAACATTGATTCTGATAAATTATTTCCGATCGCGAATCGGTATTTTCAGCTGCTGAAATCTCCGGTTAGTTTTCCAGTCTCAGGCCAAGTTTAGGGTTTCGATTAACGCCGTTGTTATCGTTTTGTTTTCGTCTGTCTTGATCACCAATCCCTCTTTCTGATTGATTTTGAGATAGAAATTGTCAATTTGATTGGTTTCTGTAATTATCGTTTCGAAGAAAAGATGGGAAATAGGATTTAATTGGTACATGTGCGTTTTTGGTATGAAGGTATGACAACAGTCAAGTAGTTAGTTGTCTTCATCTTGGAGGTTTTGAGTTAGTAAAGGTAGTATTTTTTTGGGGGGAATGCTTATGGATCTAATTCCAAGAAATTTGATTGTTTAAGCTTTGTGAATCATATATGATTGCTAGGGGAATGCAGAGAACGTTTTGCTGCGAGGTGGAGAACGGCTGGACGGAATCCCTCTCACAAGGGATTGTTATCGTAGGGCCTAAAGCAAGAACCAGGGATAAACCTTGGGATAATCTCTAACTTTGAGAAGTCTATTGAAGAAACATGACTCGGATTTTGGTTCAACGTGGTTCATCAGGCAGTTCTTCTTCCTCGAGCCGTTCTGGTGTATCTTCTTCCTCGGGAACAGAAGCACAAATAAGCTGTAATATTCAGGTTCCTCCAGTAACAACTATTGATGATGAATTTACGAATGAAAAACAAGAAGTTATTGTAGTTGAACAAGCAGAGTGTTCTGATGCTAAGAATGTATCAATGCATAGCGATGAACTTGTGGATAGAAAAGATGATGAAGGGTTAATAGTTTCAGAAAATGTTCATGTGGGAAGTGAATGTGTAGTTTGTGATTCTCCTGATAGTGGTGATGATAACCCTGATTCACCACCTCTACCTGTTCCGCCGCCAAGGCCTTCTTCGGCTGTAAATCCTGGTAACAACAGATCGGTCTCGGGAAGTTCTGGTGCTTTACGAATTGGAGCAACACGGAGAGGAGCTGGGCCTCGCTCTTTTGTTTCCACTAGGAGTTCACCAACTGGATCGCATCCTTCTTCTCCAAGATCACATTGTGAGAACGAAGGCTATAATAGTTCTGATGAGCATATGCCATGCTTTGTGCCCTCTCATCCAGGCTCTGGTTCGGTAAGTTACGTTTTTAGAAATGAAAAGTTCTCCGTATATTGATTTTTCACTTTGGTCTATATAATTTTATTTTCAACGAATTAATTATTCTTCTGTCACAGGAAAGAGAGCACCAGTTTGAAACTGAGATTAGAAACTCAAGCGGCTTTGAAATTAGGCGGATGTTGGAAGATGGAAATTGTCTTTTCCGGGCTGTTGCAGATCAAGTATACGGGGACTCAGAGTCATATGACTTGGCCCGACAGATGTGCATGGATTACATGGTAATTTTTTCTTCGTTTTCCGAGCTATAGATGGTTTTCTCAAGATTTGAGCATTTTAGACCAGCACATATGTATCTAGATTAGTGAACTGACTTGCATCTGATGAGAGTAGCACGCAGGAAATATATATATATACATACATATATATATATATATATATATACATACATATTTATATACATACATATATATACATACATACATATATATATATTTATATATATTGTAACATTGAGATGAATTATACTTTTTACGATTGTGTACCTTAGAGATAGGTTATTCCCCATGTTTCATAGGTATTGTGTTGCATCCATCCACCAAGAAAGGAATAACAGTAAAACCATAAATCTTTCTAATCTGACGGCTAGTATTATATGTATGACTTTTTGTAATCAAACTTGTTTCTTTCCTGGACAAGTATGACTTTATATACTCCTGGACATGTACGATTTTGCCTGGAAAAAAAGTATAAAAGGATTACTTTGTGGTGGGGTTCAATTCAAGAAAGCATCAATCTTAGATAAAGTTGAGTAAAATAAGAGAACACCAGCAGCATGTGCTTGTATGCATTAATGATCTTCCTTTTTAAGTACACTATTAATAGTTCTCTGCGTGCACCTTGATTTGGACCAAGCTAAGAAGTAGTGTTTTTAGGGTTGATGGTAACAGTTCATAGAACTTACTGGCTTCGCAATGGATGGTTTAGGAACAAGAGAGGGATCACTTTTCTCAGTTCATAACTGAAGGTTTTAGCTCTTACTTGAAGAGGAAAAGAAGAGATAAGGTGCTTTTCTCTTATCCATGTCTTTACTTTGTTAACTTTAGTTTCAACAATTTGTTTAATGCCTCTTTTATACAATGGTTATAGGTCTATGGAAACAACGTAGAGATCCAAGCTTTAGCGGAAATGTATAATAGGCCTATCCACATTTACTCATACAGCACAGGTGCAATTTAGATTTTAAATCTAAACTTCTTCATGTTTGTTACTGTAACAAGAAAACAAAATCTGTTTTCTTTGTATAGATCCTATCAATATATTTCAAGGAAACTACAACACGGATACACCTCCCATAAGGCTGAGTTATCATCACGGGAATCATTACAATTCTTTGGTGGATCCACATCGGTTAACAGTTGGTGCAGGACTTGGATTTAGTAGTCTTAGTGGTGTAAGTATATAGTTAAGATATGTTTTTCTCTCTCTTTCCTTTGTTCAAGTAATACAACAGAAGTGGTAGAAAGTCTGTGTTTATTCACTTTTTTCACATTTCTTGTTTTGAATGCAGAGACATGTGGATAAGGAGCAGGTGAAAGCTGCTATAAAAGCTCAGCAAGAACATCAGATTGATAATGCAAGTAGTCTGTATCGTGTTTGGATAAACAGATTCACCAATCAGTCCAAGTGTGTTGAGTATTTATGTATCTGTTTCTTGTTCCAGGCGTTGTTAGCGGAAGGGAGATATTACTCTGACCTTGAGCTTACGGAAAAGGAAATAGAACGGTCGGTAATGGAAGCTTCTCGTGCTGAATATCTTATGGAATGGTCGTCTAAGCCACGAATTGGTCCCAAGGAATCATCCACCTCTAACGCTGAGACGTCATCTTCGGGAGCTAGTGAGTTAAATCCTCTTCTGAATCATCCTATAGAATACACTGAGAAGAAGCATATTTTGAGACCTTGTTTTGTAGTAGGACCTTCAGGCTCTGATTCAAAACCAGAGGAAGCAGTGAAACAAAAGACAGTACTGAGCAGTAGCAGCATCGAGATGGTTTTGTCGATGGGATTTAGCTACACGCAGGCGATGGAAGCTTATAGCATTTTTGGGGATGATGTTGACTCAATGGTCTGTTATGTACTGGAGACGAGCTGTGGCAGCAACAACCGACGCAAAGGCAAAGCCATGGAATAGAGAGACTGTTGTTACATTGAGCTGATGAGAGAGAGAGAGATGCTTCTTCTGTTATTAGTCCTATCAAGGAAAATAAAATCAAATCAAGGTTTGTGAGATTATTATTAATTTATGAATAAACTTCTGCATTACTATGACATGTATGTGTATGTTTATACTACTCTACTTGATTAAAGACTTCACCAGAGAAATTTAGAGCATTACAAAAAAGGATAGTAAAATTTGCTATCAACTTTCCCTATATGCAATTATTTGAGTTCAACTTGTTTATGTGTGTTTATTCTTGTGAGGCATCAGTGTCATCATAACTAGTCCAAATGATATATTTTGTTTGAAGTTATTAACATTTAAAAATAATTTAAAAACCAATCTGTAATACCCTAGCTTAATTGAAAAATGTTAATAAATTTTAGTCTTGTAAAAATTCGGATATTAAAAAAATAAAAATAAAAAGGGTAAATTTCTACAATAGTTTTATTCCAAAATTAATATTATTATTTTAAATTTTTAATAATAACATAAATTTAAAATTAAAATATATGAAAATCTTTTATTAATAGAAAAAATTACATTTTAAATTGAATAAAGAATCCAAATATAATTTTTAAAATTATGTATAATTTATTTAAAATAAATAAGTATTTTCACATAATTATTTGTATTTTTTTGAAATTTTAATTTTACAGTGTTATATTTGAAATAATTTATTTAAAAAATATTATTTTAAAGTATTACTCAATAAAAATCAAGATGTTAAAATTGATAATTCATAAATATAGTTTTGGGAAATTTAGTTAACAGTAATATTTCTTCTGGAAATTTTCTATAATAACATTGTTTTAATAGAGAAAAACATATCATAAATTAGAAAAAGAAACTTAAACATAATGTTTAATTTTATTTATAATTAATTTAGAATAAATAAATATTTTTTAAAAAAATGTATGCTAATTTTAGAGTTTTAGTTTTAATATATTAAATTTGAAACAAAAATTTAAAATACTATTATTTTAGTATATTACTCTATTTGAAATTAAGAACATATCATAAAACATGTAAATAAAACTTCTTATGTTGAAATTGGGAGCCAAGTGTCCTTCATGATCTTGTCCGCTGTAAGCAGCTAAAAGCTGGGAAGCCTTTTGGAGTTATTGGGTTCTTGTGACACCCGCATCTTTTGGGAAGACTAAAAAGTAAGCATTGGGAAGAATTTGAATATAGTTGGTCAAGCTAGACTGACCATAATCATCGAGTTCCGTAAATCACGGGCAAGTCGGAGTTTCACGGTGCTTAATCGAGACTCAGGTCGGCTGGCCAGGTTTATTGTGGTCAGAATTCAGAAAAGTTGTCCGAGTGATTCGGTACTTAATCCGAATTCGGATAAATTATCTGAGTAATTCGGGTCTTGGTCGGATTTCAGACAGTCTTGGTCGGGAGCCGATGACTTGGTCGAGAGGATCAATGCGCGGGAACGGTTATACGGGCCAATATGCGGGAATGGTTACCCGGTTCCAAGCGCTTGAGCGAGGCACAGGAACGATTAATCGGCCAATGTGAAGGAACAATTACTCGGTTCCGAGCATTTGGGCGAGGCACGAGAACAGTTACTCAGCCCGATGCACGGGTTCGGTTACTCGGCCCGATGTGCGGGTTCGGTTACTCGGCCCGATGTGCGTGAATAGTTATTTGGTTCTGAGTGCTTGGGAGAGGTGTGGGAACGGATACTCGGGCAGTTTTTCGAGAGCTCTATAAATAGAATCCGGACCCCTAATTCACTCTCTTCTGCTCCAGAGAATTCAAAAAGATAAAGAGAGTGTGAGTGAATTTCCAAGAAGGAAAGGAAGAGCCGAGTCTGTGTGACCTGTAGTTGAGTCACTGTGAACCGTGGTCAAGTCTGTGTGAACCGTGGTCGAGTGTGTGTGATCCATGGTCGGTCTGTGTTATCCGTGATCGAGTTTGGGCGAGTTGTTTGGGAAACTGAGCGCAAGAGGTGTCAGATTATCCAAGTCCGAGAAAGACTAAGGTGAGTGCGTGACCGTAGCCTAAGTTTAGGGTTATTTCTCACTAGATTCGATAGTCTGTTTCTTGAATATTCGTGTGCTTGCCATGATCGTTCTGCTGTCTGTCTGTGAATTCGGCTTACCTGACTCGACGATATAGATTAGGCATGTGCTTGGGGCAGAATTGGTCTCTAAGGCTTGCTTGATTGCGGGAGGATTGATCGATAGGCGTGGATGAATTGCATGTGATAGTTCTGTTCTGATAAGTATTTAGACTATGATTCGATGTTTGGTTTGATTTCTGACTTTGGCTCGGTGAGACGGGATGACAACTCTCACTAAGAAATCATGTTGCTTAGGCCTCTATTTTTGGTCGTAGGTTCTGAGACTAACCGTGAATTTGGTCGAGATGTCTGATGTGGCCACGAGACTAAGGCTAAGGAGGAATGGTAGGGTTAGATAGATCGATCTAGTTCAGTGTAATAACTTTTTAGCAAACGTTCATTTGTACTAGAGTCGGTTTATTAATTCAAGTATCCGTTTAACTATACCTTTGCTCATTCTAAAACAGACTAACCGAACCTCAATTGCGAAAAAATTCTAAGTAAAATCGTAAGTCTAACCCGGGTAAGGCTAAAAATCCGGGTTAAGGCTACAAGTTGGTATTAGAATGAGTTTATCATCATCCAAAATGTTATGGATGCAATTACATTTAGATATTTAATGAGTTTATCATCATCCAAAATGTTAGAAATACACCTTATGGATGTCGTGACTGCATACCTATATGGAACCCTTGATAGTGATATATACATGAGAATCACAAAAGGATTCAAGATCCTAGAAGAATCAAAGATCTCTAAAGGACCTAAGAACTATATTCGGCCAAATTACAGCGATCATTATATGGGTTAAAACAATCTGGACGCATGTGGTATAATCGTTTAAGTGAATATCTGTTGAAAAAAGGATATATTAATAATGCAATGTGCCCTTGCGTATTTATAAATAAATCTCTATCAGGCTTTGTGATTATTGTTGTTTATGTAGATGACCTGAATATAATTGGAACTCGAAAGAAAATTGATAATGCGAGAACCCATATGAAAGCATAATTTGAAATGAAAAATCTTGGAAAAACAAAATTTTGTCTAGGACTCCAAATTGAACATTTCCAAGATGGGATATTTGTGCATCAATCAAATTATACAAAAAAATATTAAAACGATTTAAAATGGATAAACCGAACCCTTTGAGTACTACAATGGTAAACCGATCACTTAATATAAATAAGGATCTATTTTGTGAAGATAATGAAGACATATTAGGTCCTAAAATATCTTATATGAATGCTATCGGTGGACTTATGTATCTCGCAAATTATATCCGATCAGATATATCATTTGCTACAAATTTACATGCAAGATATAGTTCATCACTTACACGTAGACATTGGAATAGAATAAAACATATTCTTCGTTATCTCCAAGGTACGATTGATTTGAGATTATTTTATTTTAGAAATCCCGAGTTTGGTTTAGTTGGTTTTACAGATCCTGGATATTTATCGTATCTACACAAAGCTCGATCCCAAACCGGTTATGTTTTCACGATTGGTGGAACTGCGATCTCGTGGCGATCTCGAAAACAAACTTTGGTTGCCACTTCTTCAAACATATAGAAAATGTAAAACCAACATTTCCCTTCATGAAGCATGTAGAAAATGTATATGACTCAGATCTATGACTCAACATATAGAAGGAGCAAGTGGATTAATCAACAATAAAGAGCCAACAAAGTTATCTGAAGATAATGTTGCATTTGTTATTCAAATCAAAGAATGTTATATCAATAGTGACCGGACAAAACATATCATCTGAGATTTTTCTCTTATATTCAACAACTTGAGAAAAATCAAAAACTTGACATTGAGTATGTTCGTTCAATCGATAATACAACACATTTGTTTACAAACGTGTTTCCTACAACAATATTCAAAAATCATATTCAAAATATTAGAATGTGTCATCTGCGAAATTTGTGAAGAAATTATATTCATCTTCTTCAAAGAGAGATTACGTATCTGTAATATTTTCCGTTATCATGATTTTTATCCCATTGGTTTTTACATAATAAGGTTTTTACATAATAAGATTTTTAACGAATCAATATGTAATATTTTTACAATAACAAATAATTGGGAGTGTTAGAAGCGGTGATTATTCTCACCGACTTACTAAAGTCGGTTTGTCACCCCTATAAATACAGGGAAAACGGTGGATTTCACCATAAACTTATGAGTTTGGGATTATATATACACAAACTATCACGTCACGCTAATATATACATGAAGTATCTCTAATTTTGAATTTAACCCACAAAATTTAAAATCACGGCTAATTTCACCAAGTAGACGATTACCGTGTATTTTTCCGTCATACACACTGATGTGGCTGCCACGTCGGATATCCAAAACTCGTAATCCAAAACGACGTCGTTTTGGGCTTATTTTTTTCAAAAAATTATATTTCAAAACGACATCGTTTTGGGTATGAATTTTTTCAAAAACCATAGCCCAAAACGATGTCATTTTGGGCTACGGATTTAAAAAAAAAAATTGTAATAAGTTTTGGCCTTCCGTCGCTCTGTTACTTCCTTTTCCTCTTGATTAATAATTTCTTCAGTAGAAACCTTAATTTTGAAGAGATTTGTGCAGTATCATACCCTCTCTGGATCTGAAAACCTGGAATCTCGAAATGGACATCGGAGACTCAATCCCGAGATGCAAATGGAGAAAAGTTGCCTACGGAGAGATGCAAATGTTGCTTCTGATGTTTTTCAATAGAAAGCCTCTGTTTTTAAGGCACACGAACAGAGTATTGGGTTTTAAACACTTCAGTTCATTCGCATAAAAGAAAAACTAATTGACAAAGCTACAAAGGTTTTTTAAACCAGATTCCTATTCTACCTCGAGGGTCCTCCACTAACATCACTTCCTAGATAGGAAGCTTAATTTGACCAAAAAACAAACACGATTTACGACTCGATAAACTGAATAAAATAAAAAAGACAACAATCTTTCCCCTAAATTTGAACATCTCTTTCCGGTTTATTTCTTTCTTGAACACACTCCAACTTTCTTCTTTAAATCTTTAAAGATATCGAGCTTGACAGCTTTTGTTATCTGATAGTTGGATTCCATCAAAATTAGGGTTTTTACATACTATTGAAGAAACAATTAATTGTGTATTTTTTTAAATCGTAGTCCAAAACGACGTCGTTTTGGATTATGTTTTTAAAAAATACATAAGTCCAAAACGACGTCGTTTTGGAGACTTAAAAAAATAATAAATCAAAACAGCGTCGTTTTGGGCTACGAGTTTTGGATATCTGATGTGGCAGCCACATCAGCACGTGTAACGAAAAAATACACAGAAACCGTCGGCTTGGTGGAATTAATCGTAATTTTAAAATTTGTGTGTTAAATTCAAAATTTGAGATAGTTCATGTATATATCGGATTGACGTGATAATTTGTGTATATATAATCCCAAAATTAGAAGTTTATGGTGGAATCGGCCGTTTTTTCTATAAATACATGCACATGTAAAAATTAATAACCACAATGATTTTTCCTTATTTTCTTTGTACAATACTTATAATAACAAAGTTTGGTTCATCATTTATCTTTTTAATATTATTTAACAGAGAGATCTGTAATTCATCGTTAACAGAGAGATATGTAATTCATCGTTAACAGAGAGATAAGTAATTCATCGTTATTTTGACGTTAAATATTTATTGGTAATTCAACGTTAAATTAGGAATAATTGGTATTCTCGTAACAAACATCGGTAATTCAAAAAAGGAAATAAAAAATAGGTCCATTATAATACGGGCTTCACAGATAGTGGGTTTTATTTACTTGCATCATATTATTTTCTACAGCAATTCCTTGCATAATTTTACCAATTATGTTACTATACACATTTTTATAAATAGTATCATTCTAAATTATGCTGATTTTTTTTTTTCTTAAAATTACTACGTATCAGAAAATAGGCAATTTATTGGTTCCAACCTTGGAGATGAAAAACAAGTAATAGCTAAAATATAGCATCTGATACATATAAGTGTTTAGAAAACAACAAGTTTCGTAAAGTGAGATATGTTTTGCTGAAACAATTTGGGACAATACGTAAGCTTGTTTGCTCTGTAATTTTATCTGGTGACTCTGTAAGCCTACAGAAAACAAAACCAAAACCAAAGAGGTGAGAGATTCTTAACAAAACCGGAATATATGTTTTTCTTAGTACCTTGATCTGTTTGAGCAGATTCTTGGCACGAGCATCTGTTTTGAAGTGATCACGAACAGGCTGCAATATTGGTAATGATTTTATTGTTGATTCCCAGCTACTAAAAGGTTTTCTATATAGAGACTTACAAAGCTGTAACAACAAGGAGTTTGCTTACCTGCAAAATCTTATTCAACGCGTTCATCAGGCCTTTCTTCAGATCCCCGGGGTGCAACTCACCGCTCTCATATTCAGCAGCAATTTCTTCAAAGCTTTTGAAGGTCCTAACATTTGGAAGAAATTCCACAGCAGGATAATTTTCATCATTCTAGATACATATGTATGTAGCGAAGAAATATGATTACAACAATCAAAATCATATTAAAAATCCCAAAACCAAGCAAAATTGTGAAAACTCACTTGTTACCACCATATTCTTCATTTCGTTCAACTGTGAACTCATCAAACCACGGCAGAATGATGTATTTGATGTATTCAAGGCATGGATTCCCTTGCACAATTTTGGGAGGACAGTAAGCTTTCTTGATTTTCACATTAACTTCAGCCTGAAGATGACAAGACCTTCAAAACTAGTTAATAACTGTAAAATTCGTTTCTAATTTTTGTAAACTTAAAATTGAGTAAGTTACAGTTACCTCCTCATCTTCCATAAAGATGGCAGACAATGGATCACTTTTAGACATTTTTTCTTGTCCTTGCTGGAGACCAGGAAGCATATCTACAAGTCATTACAACTAAAAGATGATAAACAATGCTAGGCCAGGAAATTCTGTGGCATGGCATAAGACAATTCAAACAGAAAAATGTAGAGCATACGATGTGACAAGATTATCGGTTTGTTTTTCCTCTTTATGTCATCGCAATATTCTCTCGCCAGCACATTTACTTTTCTCTGATCCATCCCAAGCTGGCAAATATCAGCCTACAGACGTACAACAAATATCTTAACAGCAACAACAGAGCTCATAAACTAGATACACATAATGTAATACATCGAGTAAAAATCAACTATATACATCAAAAAGATCTGCCAATCAATAATAGTCTTTCCTAGCCTAAAGAATTTATCTAGTGTTTTTTTCAACAATGTAATAAACTTTCTGCTGAGGAAAATTTAAGCCAAATTCACAATTCCAAGTAACTAACAACAGAATCCAAAGACAGTTCATGAGCAAGAGAAGACTTAACTAAAGACAAGTACATTGAAAATACATACCTCAAGGAAAAAGATATCTGCACACTGCATGCATGGGTAAAGGATCTGAGCAGCACTGAGTTCATCGGTCTCACTACGTCCCATAATCTGCACACACCTGGAAGGAGAAGAAAGAAACAGTCACTCAGGTTCCATCATTTCCCTTACACATAAATGCACTGAACTGAGCATGGAGGAGATTAAAAATGTAACCGTAAGATTCTAGGGAGCTTGTTTTTGCGAGCAATGTCCATCACAAGAGGCCAGTACTTGTCCGCCCTAGCATTAATTTCTTCCGACGACCACAAAAACTCTACTTTGTCATTGTTCATCCCGGCAGCCTTCCATATCTCTTGGAAATATTCTCCAACCACTTTGATTTTCTTCAAGTCACCGCCCATTTTGTTGTTCAATTGAGCAAACCAATCAGCAATCCAAATCTTCACTCTGCAACCAGCTGAAGTCAATTTGTTCACATTGATGACCTTCATCACTCCCTAATAAGAAAACAGCAAAAAGAAAAGAATTAGACAAAACTTCCCACAGAAAGTAATGGAACTAAGGAAACAAAAGTAGCAAAAACTAAACTAGGATGTGATTCAATAATTGAATATATGAATCCAAACATAACCAGTTGCCTTTTTAGCCCTCATGAATCGATCAGAACAAAAAGAAGAAGAAGACAAACTGACCTGAGCAATGTGCATCCTTCCTGATGGCTCAAACCCGTCGTAGCAAATCGGAGCAGCTTTCTTAGCAAGAAGATTTTTCAGCTCTTCCTCCTGAATGCATTCCTCACCAATGCTCCTAACAATCTGGTATCTCTTCTCCACCTCTTCGCTCATCCTGGAAAGCAGATAACAACAACGCAACACTTCAAAAACTGGAACATTTCAGTTTCAAAAAATCATACCTTTTGTTCTTTATAACCTAAATTGTCATAGCCGGAATAAAAGGGGGGGGGGGGGAAGCTCAACTCTAATATTATCAAGAATTGGGAGAAAAAGAAAATTTGCGTGACAAATCAAACAATCGAAGAGCGAAACTGAAAAAGAAAGGTAAAACAAAGACTCACTGTAATCCACCAGCAGAGGAAGATGCCTGGCTTGATGCAATGGAAACAGCCTCCATTTCCGACGAAAGAGTGTTGGCGATATCTGAAGATTGGTCCGCCATCAAAATTAACCGGCGGCGTACGAAGGATTTTGTAGGGTTTTTCTCAGTGATTAGTGCGATAGTGCTGGTGTCGTGGGATCTTAATATTCTGTTTTTCTTTTTTTTTTTATTCGACAATTACTTTATTAGTTATAAAATTGTTGGTCAACGGATTCAAAAGATTTATAAAAACTGAACAAACATGAAAAATGTTCTAAGAAAATTGAGAAAGATTTTTTAGCTAATTGATTTGCTGCTTGGTTATTCTACTGTTGATGTACAAAAATTTGATCTCTTGAAAATATAGTAACCATCATCAAATAGTGTTAATATACAACTATAGTTTTAATTTAGAAATGTTCTATTGATCAGAATGTTAAAAATATTATTATTTGCTTCAAATTCAATTTTCGTATAACACAACGAAAAACTAGATCGGATAAACTAAATAATTATTGTAAATTCTGGTTTAATCACCATGTATTATATTTGGAATTTTTTCATACTCCCGACTTAAAAAATACCACGATCATTTCGAATACATTAACCTAATCCTAAATTTTGGTTATCTATATGGTGTTTAGCTCATCTATTTTGTCGATGCTTTCATGTATGATGTCTATGTAGCAATCTTATATCGTGAGTGTATTCTGTTAATGTAGTCAATGATATTCAATGGTTTCTATACTTTTATTAAACTTAAAAAAAAAAGAAAAAAAACGATTCTCTCAAAAAAAATAACTTTTATTTTTTGGAGAAAAAAAAATACAGAAAAAAACAAAAATCGAGAAGAAAACGTAGCATAAGATGGAGAAACAAAATTATCTTATATATATATATATATATATTAAAATATAAATATTAAAAGTAAAATTTACCACCATATTCATTTCTAAATTTTTTACTATTTAATTTAAATTAAAAATTTAAATTAATTATTATATTAAATAAGTATCTTAATTAGTTAACCTAATTATTTAATTTAATACTAGATGAATTTCAAAACCGTCAAAATATGTTATGAATTTAAATTTGAAATTTAAAACTCATATTTACTATTTGTTTCATATAATTATTGCCGATTAAAATATATAAATGAATAATATCTTAAAGTAGCACTATTTTAAATTTATCTTCCAAATTTAGCATATTAAAAATAAAATTCCAAAAATAGCATTAATTATTATGTGAAAATAATTATTTATTTTAAATCAATTATATATAAAATTAAAATATAATATTTTTATTCATTTTTTCCAATTTAGGATTTAAATTTTTTATTAGAAAGAAATTTTTAATTATTTTAATATTAAATTTGTGCTAATTTTAGAAATATAAATGATTAGTGATACATTTGGAACAAAAACTTAAAATAGTGCTATTTTAGTCAATTGTCCTATATAAATTGTATCAAACTATTAAATATTTGTATATATTTAAAAATTTAATATTCTCATACTAAAGTTACTATTCTAAAATTTGAAAATTTTTTTACTCATTTAATATTTCAAAATTTAAATTAAAAAAATATGAATTGTATCCCCTATTTATTATTTTTTAATATCACATATTAACAATAGAAATTAAACCACTATTTTTTATGTTTGTATATATTTCAAAAATTCAATATTCCGGCGCATAACACAGATATTATGCTAGTTAAAACTTAAATGTGATGCAAAATTTTTTATCTAATTTCTTTTGATCAGATTTATTAAAACTCTAGTATTTTGGCACGATTGATAATATATGTAATATTTACATATTTATTTAATTTAAATTTAATTTGTGTTAATTGATTAATATATTTTATGTGAAATTTGTTTTTTTATAATATGTAATATTTCTTCAGTGTTAATAAGTTTGATTTTATTTTAGTTAATAATATAATTGTTGAGACTAAATTTTTATAAAAAAAATAGTGAATAGAAAAGCGAGACTAGAAGAGAGAGAGAGATCGAGAATAGAAGAGAGAGAGATCGAGAGTGAGAACGACTGAACGAGAGAGGGAAAGAGAGAACAACTGAAGGAGAGAGGGAGGGAGAGAGAGAGAGAGTCGCTCACCCTCACATGAGGTCAGAAAGATGCCGGAAGTCGCCGGAGGTCGTCAGAAATCGCAACTTGAAAAGCCAAAATCGCCTTCCCTGGCTGGCTACGCAGCTGTTGTAGGTAGGTATTAGATTATATAGGGTTATTTCCGGTTTATTTGATTCTGGTTAACTTAAACCATTTTAGAAATACTGATTTGGTACATCATTTTACGGTTGGAATGAATAATACTTTTCTACAATATTCTTTCCATCTGTTCTTGATTCTCTCTCCGATAATATGGTATCAGAGCCATTATGGGCTTGATTTTCATTCATTTTCTCACAATTCTTCGGTCACAATTCATTGTTTTTAGCTCAAAATCCGATTTCGCCGATCAACTTTGAGCTACAATGGTATCCGTGAAGAAAATTCCGAGAAGGTCGAGTTGATCCACGAAAACTACGAGGTTGATTCCGATAAATCTACCGGAAGCTCCAAATTTTGCGGTAGACGGATCGCGAGATGTGGTTGTTCTGATTGACTCCATTCACTCCCCATTTTTCATGAACAGCGCCGATCATCCAGGTTTGCAAATCATCTTCCTAAAACTTGATGGATCGAACTATGATGATTGGGAAGCTGGAATACGTATTGCCTTAGATGCAAAGAATAAAATAGGATTTGTTGATGGTTCTTTAGCTAGACCTAACAATCAGGATCCTAATTTTCGTCTTTGGTTTTGATGCAATAGTATGGTAAAATCGTGGTTGTTGAATTCAGTTTCACCACAAATTTACCGTAATATTCTTAGATTGAATGATGCTTCTGACATATGGAATGATTTGAATAGTCATTTTCATATGACAAATTTACTTCGAACCTTCAATTTAACTCAAGAGATACAAGATCTTCGTCAAGGATCTATGTCTCTCTCTGAATATTATACAACTTTGAAGACATTATGGAGTAATTTGGAAAGTACTGAGGAACCAGATGAACCATGTGTATATGGTAAGGCAGAGAGACTACAAAGAAAAGCAGAGAGAGCTAGGATTGTTAAGTTTCTAGCTGGACTTAATGACTCCTACGCAATAATCAGGAGACAGATTATAATGAAGAAAGTGCTCCCATCCTTAGCTGAGGTTTATAATATCCTAGATCAGGATGAGAGTCAGAAAATTTTTTCAAATGTTATGACCCCTCGTGCTACCTTTCAAATATCCGAAGTCCCAAATACCTCTTCCTCTACTATCAACTATGTTCAGAATGGACCAAATAGAGGTCGTCCTATATGTTCATTCTGTAATAGAGTTGGCCATATAGTAGATAGGTGTTATAAGAAATATGGATTCCCTCGTGGTTTCATTCCGAAAAATAAAGGTCCAGATAAATTTCAGAAATCTATTCCATATCTCTGTTTCTGCCAAAACAAATGAAAGTTTGCCAAATCTAGAAGGGTTGCTTGGAAATCTTTCTAAAGATCAGATTCAGAACTTCATTGTCCTCTTCACTTCCCAACTCCAATCTTCTCCTTCAAATGCCAGATCAACTGAAGCAGGCACTTCAGGCACATCTATTGCTAATTCTGGTATCCAATTTTCCACCTTGATTTTGAATTTTTTTGGTATCTTGACAGTCTCACAGAATTGTGTTAGTGATCATGTTTGGGTTATTGATTCTGGAGCAATCCATCATGTGTCACATAAAAAGGAGTTGTTTATCAAGTTGAACACTTCTATTGTCAGTTATGTGAACTTACCAACATGTTTAAAAATCAGGATAAATGGAATTGGAGAGGTTCAAATAAACAAAGACATTATCTTGAAAAATGTCATGTTTATACCAGAATTTAAGCTTAATCTCATAAACATCAGTTCCTTAACAGTTGATCTTGTTTCTGAAGTAGTTTTTCATTCCTCATCTTGCAAAATTCAAGATCCTACCAAGGTGTTGACGATTGGTCAGGGTGAAAGGATTGGAAACTTATATGTGCATGACACTCGGTTTTCATCTATATCAGTGAATGGAGTTCTGGACTTGCATATATGGCACAAGAGACTTGGACATCCTTCTTACTCTAGATTAGATGTCATCTCAGAAAACTTAGAAGTATCTAGAACTAAGAATAAAACTCCTTCTTACTGTCATGTATTTCATTTGGCAAAATAGAAGAAGATGTCTTTTCCTTCTAAGAACAATATATGTAACACAATTCTTGAATTGTTACATATAGATGTATGGGGACCATTTTCCATTGAAACAATTGAAGGATATAGATATTTTTTGACTGTTGTTGATGATCATTCACAGGCCACATGGGTATTTCTTCTCAGAAATAAGAATGATGTTATTCATGTATTCCTAGCGTTTGTCACACAAGTTGAGAATCAATATAATGTCAAAGTGAAATCTGTTCGTTCTGATAATGCTCCGGAGCTGAAATTCACAGAGTTTTTTTAGAGAGAAAGGGATTCTCTCTTATCATTCTTGTCTAGAGACTCCTGAGCAGAACTCGGTTGTTGAACGTAAGTACCAGCACATATTGAATGTGGCTCGGGCTCTTATGTTTCAATCTCAGATTCATCTATCTTATTGGGGAGATTGCATATTGACTGCTATTTTCCTCTTTAATAGAACACCCTCACAACTTCTTTCCAATAAAACACCTTATGAAATATTGACAGGAAAGGCTCCTGATTATTCTCAAATCAAAACATTTGGATGTCTATGTTATGGATCGACTTCACCCAAAAAGAGACATAAGTTTGATGCGAGATCAAGAGCTTGTCTATTTCTTGGTTATCCATTTGGTGTCAAAGGATATAAACTGATGGATTTGGAGAGTAACTCTGTCTTTATTTCCAGGAATATCATCTTTCATGAAAAGATATTTCCAATGGCTAAGGACAAAGTCTTGGACGAATATATGCATTTCTTCACACCAATGGATACTTTATCTTTCGGTAACCATCATTCTCCAAATGATTCACCATCCCATATAAATCCTTTACCAAATACCTCTTTATCAAATTCCTTCCCAAAAAACAGAAAACCTCCTGCTCATCTAAACGATTACCATTGCTATTCTAACCACACTGAAATTCCTTATCCTATGTCCTCCTTTCTTTCTTACTCTTGACTATCACCATCTTATTCATCATATATCAACAACATAATCAAAATTCCAATTCCCCACTCCTATAATGAAGCAAAGCTTACCAAAGAATGGTGTGATGCAATGGATAAATAGATTGATGCAATGGAATCGACTTAAACTTGGGAAATAATGAGTTTACCTCCTCGAAAGAAGACAGTGGGATGTAAATGGGTATACACTTTGAATTTTTTTGTTGATGGTAGTATTGAGAGATACAAGGCACACCTTGTTGCAAAGGGCTACACTAAAAAAAGGTTTGGACTACAATGAGACCTTTTCTCCAGTTGTTAAAGGGGTCAACTTCTAAAAACTGGTACCTCACTCAACTTGATATATCGAATGCTTTCTTGAATGGCAGTTTGGATGAACAGATTTCTATGAAATTTCCTAATGGCTATGCTACAAAGGAAGGGGGACTTGTCTAAGAATGATGTTTGTCGACTAAAGAAATCCATTTATGGTCTCAAACAGGCTTCAAGGCAATGATTTTTAAAATTCTCTGATTCTTTTTTACAACTTGGTTTTAAAAAGGCTCATGGAGATCATACTTTGTTTGTGAAGAAAACTCGCAATGGTTTTATGGCTATTTTGGTGTATATTGATGATATAATAATTGCCAGCACAACAGAACAACTTGCATCACAGTTAAACTTTCTAGAATAAAAGTAAATACATAGATCACAAAATGATAATTAGTAGATAGAGAACGACATTATCCCTATATATGTTCATCAATTAGAATACTTAAATCTAATAACAAAAATTGGACCGTACAAAAACATTCTTCATTTAGGATATTTAAACCTAATAACAAAAGTTTCACTGGCCTTCGTGGGAAACGCTATATCTTCCCAAAGTGGACGGGGGCGTTGGTTTCAAGAGCCTAGAAAATTTCAACAAAATCATCCTACCAAAACAACTATGGCAGTTGGAGAGATTCCCCACGTCTTTAGTGGCTCGAGTGCTGAAAGGCCATTACTTCAAAGAATCCCATGACTTCCAGGCAACTAAACTGTACCGTGCATCATACGGCTGGAGAAATATTTGCTCTACCATGGATCTAATAGGTTTAGGTGCTAGGAAGATTTTGGGAAACTCCTCCTAGGACAACATAATCCCAAGAGACCCGAATTCGCTTAACCAATCACGCTTCCCTAGCGCAAAGGTAACTGACTTTATTCGACCAAAAAATGGCCGTTGGAATATCCCAGAACTGAGAAAGCTCTTTTCCCCTTAAGATGTAAAGCTAATTACGTCGATTTCCCCAAATACGCGGATGGAAAGAAGTATGTTTTGCTAGTACTTCACAAAAGAGGGGGAGTATACAGTCAAATCGGGTTTTGAGACTCTTCAGAAATGGAAATCATCAAATCTGAGGTTCATATTGTAGCGGCTATCACTGTCTCCATTGAAAAAAGCGATTTGGCAAATAAAAATCACGAGGAAAATCCAACATTTCCTCTAGCAATCTCTCTCGGGAACAATAGCTTCCCGCGAGAGTTTACATTATCATCACATTCGAAGTGAGCCCTCATGTGAGATCTGTGGCTATGATACTGAATGTATCAATCACGCCCTGTTCATGTGCCCACCGGCTCGAAAAACGTGGGCGCTATCATCTATCTCTTCAACCCCCACCATCTTCCCTCTAAACAGTCTTTTTGGAACCTGAGTTATCTCTTATGGCGATCACCGGAGGGGTCCGAGGTAGAATTTGACACTAAGATTTTCCCATGGATCCTTTGGTTCATCTAGAAAACACGAAATGATAAAGTCTATAACAATATAGACCGCACCGCCATAGAGATCCTAGACAAGGCTCGCAGAGAAAGTAAGGTATGGCATCTATCCACAGAATCAACGGTCTCGGAAGTAGCTAAGAACAGATGATGACACTGCACACGATCTTTCCCCTATTGCCTGTTTTGTTGACGGCTCATGGAAAGAAGGGGAGCCAACATCAGGCGTGGGATGGATCCTTAAGTTGAAGCATGGAACAACTGACATATTAGGCATGAGAGGCACACACAGAGAACAATCCCCACTCCATACAGAGTTTCTAAGTATTCGTTGGGCGATGGTTAGTTTGCACAAAAAGAAAAGATATTGCGAGAAGTTTTGCACGGACTCCACCGATCTTATTCGCTTAATCAACAATCCAGAAAGATGGCAAGCTTTCTCAACGGAGATAGAGGATTTCAAACTTATCCGGCAGCGCTATCCGGAATTCTCTCTCATCTACCAAGAAAGGAAAAAGAACACACAAGCACATATGCTATCAAAACAAGCGCGGAAAAGAAATAACATATTTACATGTATAAGTATTTCAATACCACACTACTTTGAAGATACATTACGTATCTTTTGACCGGTTGATGATTGTAATGTTTATACCAAACTGACAAAAAAACCTAATAACAAAAGATAATAAATATCTCCCAATTAGAATATTCAAACCTAATAATAAAAACTGACGAAACAATTATTATCGATAATCATAGTCATATGATTGATGGATTTATTATATTTAAACTTATATTAGATTTAGACCCACATCAGAGATGCGAAAAAATCATATATTATAAATAATTATTTATTTAGTAAATATAAATTAGATTTATACATAATTTATCGCTTTTTAAAATAATTTTTTGAAGTTTTTAATATTGATTATACAAATAAAATATATAATGAAATTGAATTATACAAATGAATTTAAATTGTCTATCTTGGATATACAATATTATTAAATAGGTAAAAAATAAAGTTGTGATAAATATTCAATTAATCTAAAATTTTATTTTAATATTTTGTTTTACTAATTTTCTAAAATTCTTAGTATTTTTTATATTGTGTTTGCTTTTTATGTCGAAATATTAGAGAATTACATATAGTATTTGGCTAATACCATTTTCGTAAATACTGTAATAAATTATGTCTTATATATCTCTGTCTTAAAACGGTCTTATGGTGTGACAAGTTAATGTGATATATTTGTAAATCACACGTAAAAGTGATATTTTTTATTAAAATGTTTCTCAATTAATATATTAAAAATATAAGAAAAGTAATGGGCTAGTGAGTACATCTCTACATATCTTCTAAACTTTTGTATTGGTTTATTGGACTCTTCTATTGTGGTTCAAATGATAAAAATAAATTTATAATTGATTATTACAATAAATTCATTTTTTATATCTATGTTTTAGAATTAGCTTCCATGAAAAATGAACGGAAAATTTGGATATTTTGTTGTTTTTTCGTGCTTGTGGAATTTAAAAATGTCATACTAGCTAGTTAATTATAAGCTTACATTACATGAACTTTGCAATTAAATTAAAAAATAAAAAATAACTATTTTCTTAATTTTTTTTGTATGTAAGGATAATACAATCCATTATTACGTAAATGATTTTTCATGCATCTCCGTTTTATTTGCTATTATTGCTCGAAGACAAATAATTGTTAACTGATTTTTTTAATCATTTGAAATAAAAAATTTATGGTAGGACCAATTTAGACTACAAAAAATGTATAAAACCGTGTGCGGTTCTTATTTTTCTTCAGAAAATTTTAATCAATCCTAATTCCTCTCTTAACGTGTTTGACTGCAGGCGACCACTATCTAATAGTTTCACCAAAATTTTAATATATTAATTAAAAAGCATTTTAAAAAATCTCATATATTCGAGTATGATTTATAAATATATCACGCTAACGTATCATAATATCAAAACATTTTAAAATAAATATTATATAAAACATCATTTATTAGAATATTTACGAAAAAATATTAGAAAAATATTTAATAGTATAATATATATAAATTATTAATATTTTGACATAAAGATATTTTGAAAGGCAAACACACTATAAAATAAAATATTATAGATTTAAAAAATTAGTAAACAACATATAACACAAAAAATTGGTTTAATTGATTAGATTTATAACTCTTTACCTATTTAATAATATTTTTTTTATCCAAAATAAAGATAATTTAAATTTATTTATAAAATCTAATTTTTTTATCTATTGTATTTATATAATAAATATTAAAAAAATTTTAAAAAATATATTTTAAATTAGAAATAAATTATATATATATATATCTAATTTATATTATTAAATAAACAATTAATTATAATATTTGAATATTTTTCTCTGTGAATCAATTGTATATGTATATTGATAGAGATTACCATTTTGAGGCTGAGAATCTTCCTTTAATTGAGCTCTTCAGAAAGTTGTAGCTCTTTAGTTGACGAGATGTTTGGTCTGAGAAGTTTGATTTTTTTAATATCTTTATAGGATGGATCAATCTTCTCAGCTTTGAATCATTCCATCTATCACCACTAGACATTAGTATAGTAGATAAACTAAGGTCTAAATGAGATTGTGTTTGTGGCTTGAGTGAATGGGACCGTAGGAAGCCATTTGTCCTTCCATAATCTTATTTGTTTCCCATTTTTTACCACCCAAGGTAGCCCTTGGCAGTAATTTGGTTAACCTAGGCATCATGCATGCATGGCTTGATCTTGACCTGCCCATGGCCTTTAGCAGATGAGTATTTGGCTTTGAATACTTTGACTAATAGCGAATTTGGGTATTGAAGAATTAGCCAACTCTACTTAGCTACCAATGCAATATTAATACAGATATCTAAATCAAATGCATTTTCTAAATTTTTATACTAATTCCTTAAATTTTTTTTTATTTTTTAAAGATATTTAAATAGATTAATATGAGGCACATACCACACCTTTCTTCTACCTAGATCTGCCCCTGGTGGCACCACAAAGAGAATATAAGCCGTTTGATACAACACAAAGTTCAATTTAGAGGATGTTAGACACTCAAGGCAAGAACTCGTTGAAAATTTGTAATATCAAAAGGGTGAATACTAAAAAGTCGTAGAGAAACTAATGGTTTTTGAATTAGATATATTACTCAAAATTAATGTAATAGGGAAAAAGAGAAATCAAGCAAATGGAATATCGCAATAACTTAGAAAATGGAAAAATACATAAACTAAAAAGAAAATTATGGTCGCGTATATTTGGCTGCTTTTTGGTTTAATAAGTTTGAATTTGAAATCAACTTGGGCCACTTTTGGGACCTCCTAACCTGCCATATATAATAAAGTTCATATCTTAACATTGCTTGCAAATTGACCGGTTAGGTGCACTATATGTTGCATAAAAATGTGCTAAGTGTGTGGATTGTTCTTGATCTTGATCTTTGGCTTGTAGGTCTTCGATCTATGTCTTCAGTTTAGACAATAGGATCTTGGTCTGGAAGCTATTTATCATGTATCGTTCTTGTTCCACGATTTAGGTCCATAAGCCTTGTTTTGGTGTAATCTTATCCAATGTATTCGTCTTGAAACTCTAAATGGTCTTTTTCTACATTTGGTGTAAAAAACTAGAAATGTATGTAAAGACATAGGACATACATTACTCTAGATGATTAAGGCCATGGCTGATAGAGTTGCTGAAGTGTTGGGATAGATCATCGGATGGCCTGTAAGATATGTTCGGCAGGCCATCTAGTTGGCGGTGGTTGGTAACTTAAGACGATTGATTATATTTCTGATATTACTTCTATAGATTTGGTTTTTGACATAAATCTTATTTTCAGATTGTTATCTATTAATTTTTTATTGAAAGAAAGTATAAGACTTTAAAGCATTTAATTTATGAGAATATATTAAAATATTATAAAAAGTTTTGTTATTTCAAAAATACTGTCAATAATTTTATTTTTTAAAATAATATAAAAATTTATTTTCAAAAATATCACAAACTTCAAAATAATTTTTTAAAATTTATAATTTAAATATTTGGATTTATTTTTACTGTTTTGGATTTATAATTTAGTTATTTAACTTTAGTTCATCACACATCAAAAGTTGCAATAAAAATTTGCAAAATGTATGTTAATGATCTAATTCACTATACCATAGAAGAGGCTAATTCATTACACTTCAGAAAACTAGTGACCATATATACTAAACGTATAAGTAAAACCATTCATAATTTAGCACATACCATATAAAGCTAATGACCATAAAGCAAATTTTGCAGTAAATGTAAGATCACTCACCAACTCAACTAATTACGTGAAAAACGTTATCTTCTATAAAGATCCGTAGTAATCTGCAAAATAATTGAATATACTTAACTATGTATTTATATATATATATAAATAGAAAATTATTATTGAAAATTACATAACTGTGGTAACACTGACATAAAAATGCAACCAGCTTGTAAATTTGGTGCTTTTAAGTTTGACCAACTTATTCTCTGTGTAATTTGAATAATGAATACGTATTTGATCCACATATATCTTGTTAATTATAAAAAAATAATTAAAATAATTATAATAATAATTAAAAAAATTACGAATTAAATGTATCTTTCATATTCCAAAACGTCATCGCAGTTTATCAAAATATACATATTCAAGTGATTGAGTTACTCATCTGATGGCGTCACGTCCTCCATTTTCCACTTAAATGTCTAATTTGTAGAAATAATTCTGGCACATACACTAGATACCTTCATTTTTTTCCTCCATCATCATGTCGTGGAGGTCATCTATTTTTTGTCTAGACTTGTGAAGAAAAATAGTAGCTCGTAAAGTTAGACGTTTTTTCATTAATACTTTGTGCGACGATTGAACCTTCAATTTTGGCAAGATGTTTAACTTTTTTCTTTAGGTGTAACATATATCTCTCAAAAGAATATATATATCGGTACTGAACAGGTCTTCCAAGCGCTGCTTTTCTAGGGAGGTGAATAGGAAGATATTCCATAACATCAAAAAATGCTGGTGGAAATATTTTCTCGAGTTTGCAAATAAGAACCGATATTTTTTCCTCCAAATTTCGGATATCGTCTCCGATAAGTGATTTTGTACATAAATCTCGGAAAACACCAATCCCTGCATAATAAAAAATTCAATATCATATAATGATAGATAAAAATATGATTATATATAAAATAATATAAACGTACCTGCAATTGCTCTATGGACATTTTTAGGGAGAATATCAATAAAGGCAAATGAAAAAAGTCTTTGCATGACAACATGACAATCATTACTTTTCATCCCTCAAAATTTGTCTTCTATAGTATCGACACAATTACGAAGATTAGATGCGTATCTATCTGGAAATTTGACACTATGTTTAATCCACTCAAAGAACTCGTCTTTTGCATGCGTATCCAACCGAAATGTGGGAGACAATGATTTTCAATGCGGGAGACATTACATGTAGTTCCTTCTAGGAACAAATATCCGGAAACTCTAATCTAATTTTCAAATTATCTTTCGTTTTTCTTTGCACATTTAGAATGGTATTCATTATATTGTCAAAAAAATTCTTCTCAATGTGCATAACATCTAGATTACGGCGCATCAGATGATCCATCCAATATGGTAAATCCCAAAAAATACTCTTCTTGTGCTTATTATGATATTCACCACAACCATCAACAGAGTAATGTCCGTTACCTCCACATGAAGCCGTATTTCTCAGCACCAAAATCTCTAAGTTGAGTCATCATATAATTTCCATCTAGCATAGGAGGTGGACCATCAATTTTTTTCTTAAACAATATCGTGCTCCGGTGATATGGATGATCTTGTGGTAGAAATCGTCGAGACAATCAAACCAACTAGTCCTTCGTCCGTATTTCAGTTGGAACGCATCAGTATTATCTTGACAATATGGACACGCTAACCTTCCATGTGTCGATCATCCTGATAATATACCATATGCTGGAAAATCACTTATGATCCATACAAGCACTGCTCGCCTCAAAAAGTTTTGTTGGTGGAAACATCGATGCTTGGACACCATTTTCCCAAAACATTTTTAACTTATAAATTAGTGGCTGCGAGAAAATTTCAAACGATCGCTTAGGATGCTCTGGACCAGAGACGAAAATTGTTAAAAATAAAAACTCTCGCTTTACGCACAACAATGGAGGCAAATTATAAGGTGTCATGATAACTGGGCACAACGAATTGCCTTCCATGCTTCCAAAAAAGGTTGAGTCCATCTATAGATAATCCGAGGTATATGTTCCTATGCTCATATGCAAAAATAGGATAGATCTCTTTAAAATGTTTCCATGCTTTCGCATCTGAGGGATGCACAATTCTCTATTTGAATTATGTTCTACATGCCATCTCATAGGTTTTACCGTGTGTTCAGATTGATATAATTTAATCTCTCTGTTAATGGAAAATACCACATCCGTTTATGTGGAATAGGTACTCTACCGATTGTCTCTTGAAATTGAAGTTTGTGACAAAATTGACACTTTATGCGGTTTTCATCATTTATCCAATAGATCATGCAATTGTCAATACGCACATTGATCATTTGATACATCAGTCCAAGACTAGCTACAAGTTTTTGAGTCTCGTAATATGAAGTAGTGCAATATTATCTTCAATATATCTCTGACAAAATCAGCTATCACATTCACATAATCTTCAACCAAGTTGAAATCCAACGATAAATTGACGGATTTGTCTTCATCAATAATTCGTCAAATTTTTGATGGATTTTACCGTCGAATTTTGATGAATAATTGACAGAGCTCTTTTCGTCGGTTTGTCATCGGTTATCCGTCAGTATTTTTTGATGATATATCTTCCGCCAGAAATGCCGTCGGAAATCCTAATGTTTTCTTGTAGTGTCTCCACAGCTAGATTGAATCTTTTCCGTAGTTGTTTGTTTTGGATCGTTTCATGGGGGCCTCTCGTACTAAATTCAATAGGATTAGGCCATGATCGTTACTGAGGTACTCTTTATTCCCTCTAAAGTTTTGTCCTCAAAACAAGATCTCCCATATTATAAGAAAATAGTTTAGCCATTTTAATTTATCCAAAACTGGTTGTTTTTAAAATCCGTAAAAACTCCATAAAAGCTCAAATAAACCTATAAAAATAGTTAGAATATGTCATAAACACAACACATCTGTTATAAACTTATGAGACTTTTTCTTAGTGATTATTGATCTCTTAATTGAAAACAATAGTTTAGCTTAATTAAGTAATTAGTAAATATATTAGACTCATGGAAATGTGTTAGTCTATTTTGGTTGAACCATGTGTTGGGGGTTTGTGTGTGGGTTCTAGCATCATTAGTTAGTTGATTAGTCATTCTTATTGATTTCCTTGGCCTATGATCCGTGCTTTCTTATTGTTTAGATTGCGATAACTTTTTTATTGCTTAACATCTTCTTTGTTCATGCCTAACTTCCGTTTAGGTATTTAAGTAATTAGGATTAAGAAAACCAATTGCTTGCATTGATTCGTTTCTTTGCATCCCTATTGTGTTGTTCTATTCTTCTTTTGGATTCAAACTCAATTAAAGCTAAGTGACCGAATCGTGCACTTGCGGTTCATAATTCGGGTTTGATATTCGAACTCATCACATAAAGAAGAATAAGCCACAGAACAAGCCTTGTAGTCTTTTCAAAACACGACCTCTTTACTACGATCTTAGACTACGATCACGGCCCTCAGTGCCTCCTGACCGCCAAATTTCTTAACCAAATTTTGCCCAAATCAAACCTAAACGACCTAGACACAAGAAACCTATAAAACATCTCTTAATAATGTGTTTTGACAAAACCTTCACACTAATCTGAAGATTATGCAGGTGACCATCAAGACACTTACAGCTCAAATTCCGTTGCCTTAATAGATTTTTTTGGTTCCTGTGAGAGGATTCCATCCTCTTGTTGACATTTGAATATATTTCTAATTTTTTTATATACTTTTATCATGCACTTTATCTCATGTTGTGTTATGTTATGTTTTTGCTTGAATATGTCTTACATGCAAAAGTTAGGTAATTTAGATTGTCTAGTTATAGTAATTGGCGTCGGAATATGTCAATTATTCATTCATAATTTGAGTTGTATAAGAGATCTATCAAAGTTTTACATATAATTTATATGAGTGTTGTTCGTTTGATCGCCGTAAGGGGCTGCGGCTACAGCAGCGGTCAATATTATGATTGTGGCTGCATCATATGTTATTCGTTTGTCTGCCGCCGGTGATTGCGGTTGCGGTTGATCGCTGTTTTAATCAATGGTCAAAAAAATTGCGATGCACAACACAGCTAAACGAACAATAATTTACCGTAGCCGCAACCGAAAATTCTTACGACTGACAAACGAACATGATCATGATAACATCGATATCTTGCGAAATTTCCGATGTCAAATGCTTCCCTATTTAATTTATATCAATACTTTATTTATGTTTTAGTTTAATTTCTATTTTGTCATCCACATACAAACAA
Source organism: Pugionium cornutum (assembly GCA_018901935.1). Classification (NCBI taxonomy): domain Eukaryota; kingdom Viridiplantae; phylum Streptophyta; class Magnoliopsida; order Brassicales; family Brassicaceae; genus Pugionium; species Pugionium cornutum. Next base: position 5,152,761 of record CM032159.1, read on the forward strand.
ACATTTGATTTTTTTTTTTATCAATTTCCTTTTCATAAATTTTCAGTGCATCAATTCGTTTGTACATATCTATACTATTGTGATACCATTGTGATTCTTGTATATTTGATATTTTAAAATGTATTTGGACTCATATATGTATTAAGGTTATTATTTAATTAGTTAAATATTAAGTGGTTATTTTTTAAATACAGTTATTGACTAAAGGCACAAAATATTATGAGAAATTAAAGTCATTCAATAATTTCTAATTTGATGAGAAGTCAAATTAGAAATAGTTTTTCTATAAATATAAAGAGTTATGTACTATCCAATCATGAATTTAAAGTCAAAATCATGGATTCATCATGTACGTTTTTTATTTTGTTTTTATTAATCAGAATATCACATGTATTTAGATTTATATATTTATAATCATCCAACAAGTGATACCAGAACATTTGTAGATCGAGTTTTTGAATTCTTCTAAAGAAAATTATGTTTAGATCTTATATTTAAAATAATTATTTATTTAATTTTAGACCTAATTGTTAATTTTAATAGTATGTAATTAGATTATATCAACTCAAAATATAATTAATATTCTTATATATATAATTATATTTTGGATATTTATTCGGTTTTTGGCTCAGTTTTAATTTGATTTTGATTCTTTAGATAGAAGAATTTAAGATTTATTGGGTATTTTTCTCATTCCAGTTTGATTTGGTACCTATTTTTTGGATTGGCTATGATTCGTATTTTTGGTTTCGGGTATTTTCCCAGACCTATAATTCTTAGAAATATTATAGTAATTTTGGAAATTTTAGATCAATTTTCAAAATATTTGGAGTAATTTTTGTTTTTCTAAAAAATATTGTGATGGCCACGTTTTAAGGTTTTATTATTTTTTAGAAACCTAGATTGAATTACGTGGCGAATAAGTATTTTTTTTTTTTTCTGTTGAGCTTCTACTCAATTTAAAGTTTGAAGAAAATTGGTCCATCCATGCAAAAAAAAATTTTAGGAAAAAAAATGCAACCGTTGTGATTTGAAATGTGTGGATTAGCTCTAACCCTTTCATCATCCTTCAACCACTTTGTCGTGTATGAATTCCTGTATATTGAGCCCCACACTTACTGATATAAGTATGAATAGGACCAAAATAAATTTGATTGTACATGTTTAATATCTGAAATTGATTAATTGATGTAAAGTGTTGCCAAATGATCTCTCTTATAGATATTGTTTATGGAAAATATTAAATGTTTTATGTGTGAAAATTTATACGAATATTAAATCGATTCAAATGTAATTTTATATTTGACTGAATTGTAGATATATATATATATATATATATATGTGATGATGAATATGTCACAATTATTAGAAAAAAAATATGTGAATGATAAATCGGTGCAAATGTTTATTGTTTATCATGTATTATTGGTAATGATTGATCATTAAGACAAAAGTATTGTTAGCGGTTACAATTATCGTTTAAAGACTTGATATTGATGTTGCATTTATTATTTTGAGATGAGTTGTACAATCTCTTCTAATTTATTATTGAGCTAAGTAATGAGTTACTAATCAAATATGGTTCTAATTTTCAGCATATTTTGATATCCAGAAATTTAGGATCAATTGCAACATTTATTGCTCCCAACCTTAAGGAATGGAAAAATAAAGTTATAATCATTTTTGTGTATATAGATTACTATTTTGCGTTAAAGATGGAATAATCTACTACTCCTAAAGATACCAAAATTGTTGAGTTAGACGATTTATGAGAAGTGAGAACATTTTAATCCCATAGATTTGAGAATCATTATGATCACCATTCCAAAAACCTTTAGGAGTGATGAGAACGCCAAAAATCTCAAACAGTTATTTGCCGAGATGGATTTTCGTTTTGAGAAAAACGATAAAAGGGAAATATCGCTTTACTACAATGAGGTATCACGGCACAGAGAACATAAAAGACTATATTTTGGAAATGTCCAATATTTTTTCAAAGCTCACGACACATCAACTACTTTTAGAAAGACTTGATCGAATCTTTTGTCTTGAACTCTCTTACTCAACAATTTAATATTTTGAAATATAATACAACACACAAAAGGAAAAATGGTATTTTAATGAGTTTATTTCATGTTATGTGCAAGATGAGAAACATATGAAACGAAAAATGACGAAAAGTGTTCATGTGATTAACACCTCTAAGATTAAAAAAAATAAAATAAAATTAAAGCATTTAAAAATGATGTTGCTATAAGTCCAACTCAAAAGAACAACACTAAAATTGAAAATACATGTTTCTTTTATAATAAAACTTGACACATGAAAAATGACTGCATAGCTTGGTAAAAAAGTATCTTTCTTGCTATAGTTTGTTAAAAAAAAAATTAAGTTAAAGTACCTAGAAATAGATGGTGCTTAGATTCTTTTGCAATTACTAACATTAGTGTTTCAATTCAGGATTGTTTGACCTAGCGAAAACCAAATGATGATGAAAAACACATTCATGTGGCTAATGGAATTCTAGTGGATGTGTAGGTAATTGCCAAATTTATATTATTTTTTAGTACTAGTCAGTTTTTGGATTTGAAACACACTTTTATTGCATTGTCTTTTAAATGAAATTTGATTGATATTCCAAGTTAAAGAAATTCATATATGCGCTAAAACAAGCTTTCCGTCAATGGTAACAAATATTTCATGAGGTAATCACCTCTTCTGGTTTTGAAGTGCATTTGGTAGAAGATTGTGTGTATCAAAAATTTAGTGGGAGTAAGTGCATTTTTTTGGTGTTTTATGTTGATGACATTCTATTGACCACCAACGATATATACATCTTGCATGGCACCAAGAGATTTCTTAAAGATAATTTTGAGACGAAAGATCTTGGTGAGGCTTTTTTTATATTAGGAATCCAGATTCACTCAAATCTATATAGATAAAGTATTTAAGAGGTTTTCTATGCAAGATTGCAAGCCATGTGATACCCTAGTCTCTAAAGAAAACAAAGATTTTCTAGATTAGTGTCCTAAAGAAATTTAGAAATTCATGAGACGCAGAAGATTCATTATGCCTTAACTGTAGGAAATCTGATGTATGTTCAAGTTTGTATTCTTTCCCTTCCTGTGATTCACGATCTTTGAAGCTTAATTAATCCCCATGTGTCCGGACCTGATGGGGATGGATATAACATACATTATTAGTAAAGTTTAAGGATCTCAATAAATTAAAAACACATCGACATGTATTGATCATTTTTAATGTGATTTTTATGACACACTTTCATAATTGATCTATTTGATTTGGTTATAATGATTCAAATGATTATAACAGATTTAGTTATGATTAATTATAACAAACATCGCTATGATCCTAAATTGTTGGTGGACGAGATTGTTTATACAAATATATAATGATAATTTTGAGTTCATAAAATATATCACATTTTTAGGATATACATATGATCCATTGGGAGATTGTAAGATCTATTTAGGATCGCATATATATTAATCAATGTGTTACTATTATTATTTAATTATTAAAATATTAAGTGATCACTTTAGAATAACTAAATGACTAAAGGCATAAAAAGTTATGAAAAAATTAATTTGTAAAAATTAGACTAATTTCTAATTTAATGAGGGCTCCTTCCAATTAGAAATTATGTTTCAATAAATAGAGAATGTTATATATGATTTCCAAAATAACATTAACAAAATCTCAGAAAAATTTCTATGTTCACATCTCCAAAAACCTAAACATTTTCATAATTTATTTAGAAATTTCAGTCCCGAATTCAAAGCAAAAACCATGAATTTATCAGTTATAATTTCCTTTTCATTGTTATTCATCAAAAATAGATTTTTGAATTTATAATAATCTAACAGATATAGGATTTACTTTCATCAACTACACAAAGTTATACGACTAAACTTATTTCCACCCATAGTTTTTAGGTCTTTCTTTAACTACATAAACTGTATTTTTCTTTCATAAATTATACAAACTTCATAAATTCTTCTAATTACACAAATTTTATTAATGTTTATGCGTTAAATAGCTACTAAATCTGGTTTTAATTCAAAAATCTGGTTTTAACTTGGGTTTATTTTGAAATTAAAACCATATTTTCGAAATAACACAAGGTTTAATAATAATTTAACGTGTAAACATTAACATAATTTCTGTAATTGGAATAATTTATGAAGTTTATTTAGTTTACGAAAGAAAAACACAGTTTATGCAATTTATAAAAGACCCAAAGTACGGGTGAAAATAGGTTTATTCGTATAAATTCGTGTAGTTGACGCAAGTAAACCCACAAATATATGATCATCTAATCTTTCTTACCGAAAAAATAAAAGAAGTTTATGACACAACAAAAAAGTTTGTTGCCGAAAACAAAACACAAAATAATAATAATAATAATAATAATAATAATAATAATAATAATAATAATAATAATAATAATAATAATAATAATAATAATAATAATAATAATAATAAGAGTAATAATAAGAGTAATAATACTGTTAAAAAGTAGTTAATTGAGTTTTCTAAAGCAAAAAAATAAGTTATAAAAAATTGACACCTCAAAATTTATGCACGCCATTTTAAATCAAAATTATTTATTAATATTTTTTTATAAAATTAAATCTCTAAATTATTAAAAATTCAAATAATTTTTGATGATTAAACTTATACTTAAAATATTATAATATGTTGTTTAATATTGAGAAATACCTTGTAATAGCATCAAATCAACTTCTATAGACAAATATAGCACTGCGTTTATAAAGTCTCACTTATAGCATTATAAACATATACAAAAGACTATTATATCCTTATTTTATAGAACTTGTGTTGACGGGCATCATACCAAAGGAGGCTGCGATTTGTCTCCGACGAAAGATCTGCGGAAACGCGATCTCCATTTCCTTCTCCGGCGTGATTTCTGGCAACGTCATCTCCGGCGAGATCTCTTCAATTTCGTCTCCCTCATTTCGTTGATTTCAGAAAGATCTCTTCAATTTTGGCAACATCAACGTCATCTCCGGCTAGATCTCTTCAAATTCGACCTCCTTCTCGAAGATATCATATGTAAAAACAACCACATCATCTGCTATGATTGACACAATAAGCAAAACGAAAGTAAAACTAAACCAAATCTAAGATTTTTCCATTTTTCTTCTTGTCCAGATTGACAGCTTTAGTAGAATCATTGTGTCATAGCATTGTTGTCACTAAAATTTATAGTTTTCGGGTAAGACTAATAACTTTCTGCCATTTTATATGAGATAATAGAATGTTTGGTTACCCTCAGATGAGATAAAAACATTTCTCTTTGAATGCTTGGTTACCTTCACATGACATTTTATATGAGATAATGGAAATTAGTTGACCTTCTCTTTGACACTTTCACCCGACTCTTCTTGCCTGATAATCTTTTTAGATGACGTGTATCAGCAATAATGATATAGTTTTCTTGCAAAGATGCATATATTGACTGCATTTTGTCTTCCTATGAAAAAAAACTGAAACAGGGCACTTCACTTCTTTCTTGGCCCATCTAAATGCATCTTTGATACTATGGTTTTAACCTGGTACGTTGTTTGTGTGGAGTCCCATATCCTTTTCTATCACGTTTGATAGGTACACCTGGTTTCTCTTCAATGACCTAATGACATGAAGTTCCTCGGTTGAATAAAATTTGCTATGATTATTTTGAGAAATGTGAGAATCAGTTGGAAGTTCTGGTTCAATAAAAGTTTTTGGTACTGTGTTGACAAGAGACACCGTAGAATAAATTCTTGCTTTTTTGGATGATGTCTTTTATTGATGTGACAGATATTGATAGGTTACATAGGATTTATTAAATTTTAGGAAATTTTTATGCAATTTTAGGTAGTATCTCTTATGTTTTAGGAATCCTTTTCTAAAATGTTGATTTTAGGAAGATTTTGTTCAATTTTAGATAGTGTCTCTTATGTTTTAAGAATTTATTCCTAAAACGTTCTTTATGAGCATATGTTTGATGTTACTTTTTTCTTATGATTAGTTAATAAAGAACACATATGTTTGATTGTTCTTGGACTTATGCTATTTACGATTCTAATCTATATTATATGATAATGTATTCTACTACATAGTTTATAATGCCCAAATTCCATTCTAATATCATAAAAACTAGTGTTTTGGTGTTCAATAACATTAACATTTAAAGAATCAGTGAAAACTTTCAAATCAGTAGTAGTGATGTTCTTTGGCTTGAACTGAAAAGTACATTTACCAAAATTATATCAACTTTCTTAATTCCAGTTGAATTGATGGCATAATAGTGTAATAAGTAATGCAAGAAAGAAACATATTAAATTTTAGAAAGATTTTATGCAATTTTAGATAGTATCTCTTATGTTTTAGGAATTCTTTCCTAAGACTTTATGCAAGCTTTTAACTTTAAGTTTATTAGCACATAAAACTCGAAATAAAACATACAATAGCAACTAGAGAGTAAAAGTGCAGATATTAGGATTTTTTGGTGGCTGTTGTAGTCTTGTACAGAAGATCTGCAAATCCAAAGTAGCAACATTAATACATTAAAAAAGTCATCTACCAAAAGATGACATTTACCAAAAGTGTTAAGGAGCAAAATTATAGATTTTCCAGAAATCACAATCACTTATAAAAAAAATATTGATCAATGAACGGTTAATTCCACCCAAATGAAACACAATTGAATAGCACACTTTTTTTACTCAAAATAGTGGGCATACATTTTTTCTAGAGAAAGTAATTGTGTTCTGTTAAAATAGTATTCTTTCAGACTAAAAAATGCTATTTGTGATAATGATTTTCTTAAAAAGCTATATTTTATGGACTTTTATCAAACCACATCTATATGTAATGGACAACTCCACATATTACCTGTATTTTAAAACATTTCTAAGCCAACACTCTTATACACACAAATCTGAACCCTGGAAACATTCATACAAAATATTCAGATGACTTTTTTAGCCTTAAATCTAGACAGTTTCAGAATAGGAAAAAGCTTCTTAATAGTAGAATCACAATATCCTAAAAATTCTCTACAACGACCATTTAAGAATACCAAGAGGAAATATTATTAAGTAAATCATCAATTACAATACAAAAACTAAGGAATAAATCAATTATAACACAAATTAGAACAAAACTAAAACATGTTTATAATACTTAATTTCTCAGAGAAATTTCATCAAACATCTAGAGGGCAAAAATTAACAAAGGTGAGGATTATCTGATAACATTCGATTTTGGAAGCATATGAAAACAAAACCTAAACGAAATCTTAGATTTAGCACATTCAACACCAAAACGAGTAGTATAAATTCTATGGAAGTCGAAATGACAACAAAACGAAAACAAGCTAACCCGGGACGCTTAGAGAGCGAATGCGACGCAGAGTGAGCAGTAAGAGAGGTGACGGAGTAAGGAGGTGACGAAGTAAGAGAGTCGACGGAGTAATAGAAGCGACGGAGTAAGGAGGTGAAGGAGTAAGAGAGTCCACGGAGTAATAGAGGCGACAGTGGAGAAAATATTTCCAGAGAGAAAATTTTGGTGACGGTGGAAAGAGGTATCACGTAAAATGAATAATATGAATATAAGAGATTAGGTTAAAATTAGGATAATTTAGTCTTTTGCATTTTGAAAAAATGCTATATTTGGGAGTTTAGAGTTATGATGCTGTTTTAGTCATTAAAACTTGTTTTAGTGCTAAATCAGTCATTTGCCCTTTAATATTTATTATTTAATATTAATAAAAAGGGCAATTGACTAAATTAATATTATTTCAAGTTTTTATTCCAAATATATCAGTAATTATTTAAATTTATAAAAATAGCATAAATTTAATACTAAAATAATTAAAAACTTTTTCCTAATAAAAAAATTTAAATACTAAATTGGAAAAAGTAAACCCAAACATTATTTCTTAATTTTATATATAGTTTATTTAAAGTAAATAATTATTTTCATATAATAATTTATGTTATTTTTGAAATTTTAGTTTTAGTATGTTAAATTTAAAAGATAAACTTAAAATATTGCTATTTTAAGGTATTAATCTAATAAAAATTGAATACAGCAAAAATATTTTATGATTGTGGAAAATGATGTGGAAAATGAACTAAAATTTATTTACGCACGCTACCTAGTAATAATAAGGGCAATTGACTAAAATAGCACAATTTCAAGTTTTTGTTCCAAATATAGCACTAGTCATTTAAATTTCCAAAAATAGCATAAATTTAATACTAAAATAATTGAAAAACTTATTTCTAATGAAAAAAATTTAAACCCTAAATTAGAAAAAGTGAACCCAAACATTATGCTTTAATTTTATATATATTTTAGTTAAAGTAAATAATTATTTTTACATAATAATTTATGCTATTTTGGGAATTTTAGTTTTAGTATGCTAAATTTGGAAGATAAACTTAAAATGGTGCTATTTTAGGGTATTACTCTAATAATAATAATAAGTCGTTTTTTGTCATCAATTAATATGTCGTTTAATATGAACATAAAGAGTTGTTGGTCTTTAGGTTTGTTTGAACAACCACATGTGACATGACTATAGATAACTGATTAATTTTTATGTTTTTTTTCTTTGCCTCCTTTTATTTTCTCTAATTTTTTGGGATTTTTGGGAATTTTCGGGTTTACTTCCATCAACTACACGAATTTATGTGAATAAATTATTTATACATGTTCTTTTTGGGTCTTTCATAAGTTACATAAACTATGTTTTTCTTCCGTAAACTACATAAACTTCATAAATTATTCCAATTACAGAAATTTCGTTAATGTTTACACGTTAAATTATTATTAAATCTTGTTTTACTTCGAAAATCTGGTTTTAATTTTAAAATAAACCCAAATTAAAACCAGATTTTCGAATTAGAAGCAGATTTAATAGTTATTTAATGTGTAAACATTAATAGAATTTCTGAAATTAGAATAATTTATGAAGTTTATGTAGTTTATAAAAGAAAAATGCAGTTTATGTAGTTAAAAGAATACTCAAAAAGTACGGGTGGAAATAGGTTTAGTCGCATAAGTTTGTATAGTTGAGGGAAGTAAACCCAATTTTATATAAAATTTAACCTCAGAAAACCCTAATTATGTTAGCAGTAAGAGAATATATTCAAAGTTTCATACAGAAACAGCCAGCAAATTTGGATTGCGAGTCATTTTAGAAAGTGTGAATGATATTTACAAAAACTAAAGTATAAATTTTGAAGTTATAGTTAATTCTAAAGTCATTGGAGTCATAGAAGTCTTCACTAACCATCTCCAAAGTTTTTTATATATATAATCCATAAAGCGACAAAAAGGTCATACAGATTAATTATCAAACTTGTCCTCCTACTAACTAACACAAAAATGACAACTGAGTCACTAATCAAAATTTTAGAACAAAACTTTCTTACGCAACGTCTACTTATTATATTGTATGGCCAACAAAACAATGTCATACCTTCTAAAGGATAATACAAATTATTATATATGTAATAATAAAGAAAAATATTCATCAAGTGTTCTTTAATTTTAATATATTAGGATAGTTCTTAATAAAAGAAGGAAAACTATTTTCTTATTCTTGATATTAAAAATTAATGTTACAACTCAACTTGAGATTAAATTTATCCTAAAACTAATTAGATCTTATCATAATCTTTATATAAACATCTAAATTAATCAATTTTTATCGCAAACTTATAAAAAAAAAGCCAAATAAAAAAAATAAAAATCAACAATTAAAATTTAAAGAAAATCATATTACTAACCAACTTTTTTCGAAATCAATCACCAATTTAAAAAAATAAGAAAGTATTAATAAGAATTTTGTGTAACCCAACGACAAACATCATTTTCATCATCATAATCTCCTTTCTCACCATTTCCAATGATACAAGAATATTTATATTACATCAATAATTTTATCTCAACTTGAAACTGTTTTTGTTCTAGCTAATTAGATCTTATTCCAATGTTTTTATACATATACAAATGATTCAATCTTTATCACAATACGAATATTTTCGGTTGGATTTCACATATGTCATTACATAATCGAGCTTTTATGGCACACAATACGATATGCATCTTGCTCTCTAAGTTATCTCCAATAACAATATTCGAGTTTTGCTCGGAATTCAGTTTAACTATTAATTTAGTTTTAAAAACATTTAAACATCTAGAGTTAAATACATATTTTGTTGTGTTTCAAAAGTGTATATATATTAATGTATTATTAGATTAAAGGGAAAAATATTTACAAATTATATAATATATAATATTGTTTATTAATAAATATAAATTGAATATATATATATATAATTTTTATTTTCATCTAAAATTACTTTTATTATTAAATTTTTATATATAAAATAAAGAAATTATTTTTTACGAATTTAATAGTATTTTTTTTGTTAGTTTTCAAGTTAATATTATTTTGTTAAAATGTTTCTCAAAATAATATATTAGAGATGTTATGTATGAACTAATGTGATTTAGGAAAAAAAGCTTGTAACCTGTAATGCTTATTCATGATTTTTTAATTTCAGATTTTCACTTATGTATATATTGATCTATAAATAATATTTACATTTTTATAGAATGAGTTAAATACACATATTTTCATATATTTTTAAATATTTATTTTTCTATTCTTATTAAAGCATAAATTATATATGTTATTTGATATCTTTTATAGATAACAATAAAATTATGATATAAATATACTCTTGAAAGTAAAGAAAAAAATTAAAGTACATTTTTGTGTATCTTTACTTTTTAAAAAGTTTCTTAATCTTTTTATTTTTTTCTTTAATTTCTTAGTATTATATATTTTACTAAATTCATTGTCAAAAGTAATTGTAACCAGAATAAGATAATTCGGTTAGTGTTATTTATATTACTAAGAAAAAATTTAAATAAAGAAAAAAATTTATCAAATCAAATTTAATAATAAAATATAGATTGACACTAAACGAAATAACTTTAGTAAATCAAAATTTGAAAAATATATAATAATATCGAAAAGTAATACAAATAATTTGAAATTTATTATCTCAATTATTAGCAAACATAATAATTTTATAAAACTCCACAATCATTATTTTTCTAATTTACTAAAATATTTTAATATTAAAACTATTAAATTATTTTTATTTTATATATTTTAATGGAAACGATATAACGTAAGAAAATTGTAAATTCCAAAACTACTAAACTTATCAAATTTGTATAATATATTTAGTTACATTATCTATATAGTGTCTAAACTAAATCCAAAACTACTGTCTTAGGTTTGTTACAGATTTCATAGGATCCAAAAAAAGGACCAACTTTTACATCAAAAATAAAGGAGTTTGAAACACTTTAAAAGCATTTCTTAGAATTTTTTTCTTATTCACCAATCCATGAAAAAAACTCTCCGGCGAAGAAACTACGGAAGAAAAGCTCTATCTTTTATTATAACATATTGGTTTGAAAAAATTATAATATTTTTAAAGTGACAAAAAAAAAACTAAATCCAACACAAAGCTTTAGACAGAAAACAAATTCCACATTTCGAATTCTCATGCCAAGAACATATGGCGATATCTTCTCTCTCTCTCTCCAGCAACTGTTAGATCAAATCAAAACAATCTCAAACTTATCCAAATCTTGCAAATTTATTTTAATAATAGTATTTTACCTCAATCTGTTGCTTATTCATTATCTTTGTGTCTCAGAATCTTCCGATTTGAGATGTGATCTTAGCTTGATGATAATTGAATGTAGATAAGTTTAATTGAATGTCTGTAAACAACTAAATATTTGTCAATCAAAACAAAACAATAATATCGATTAATAAAAGAGAATATATATATATAAACTTGCAAATAATGTTCTAATTCTTCTTCGATTTGCTGATTATTATGATAATTTTAGTAGCTATTCTTTTGGCAATTCATAATTATCGAATTTCTTAATATAATATACTTTTTAAGTAATTACTACCCGCAACCGCACGAAATATTTTTTTTTAGATTGAATTTTAATTTTTAATAGTTTTAGTTATATTAAATTGGTATTTTTTTATAGATTTTGGTATTTAGTGATGAATTCGGATTAATTCTTTTGCTATTGTTTAAATGTTTTAATTTTGTAATGAATTTCGTTAAATAAAAATGTTTATCGTGTATTACATATTTATTTATTTTTTTTGAAAAATATTTATAATATTTAATATTTTGATTTTATGTTTATTTATGTCTCTGTGTGTTTAATTTTAAAATTAATTACAGTTTAAAAATATTAAAATCATTTAAAAATTAATTTGATCAAAATTATAAAATATAATAACAGAAAATTGAACAAAATCGTATGATATATATATATATTATAATTTTAATATATTAATAAATTAACAACAAATTTTATAAATAGTTTAGTTATATTAATAAACTCATTAGATAATAAGATTAATTAAAGAAACTTTAACCAATTTTCATTTTTGTGTGACATTATTTAAAATAGTTGGTAGATATTTTATTATTAGAATTTTTCTCATTCTCACATTCGAGATGTCAAATTTTTTAAACTTATTTCTAATTATATAATAAGACAACAATATATACTAATTAACTATGTAAATGCGTTTAATTAATATTGGTGTACAAAATAATGTTTGTCAACTATTACAATCATTGCTGAGGTTTATTTACTACAAGAAAAAATTATTAAAATAAAAATTAAAAAATAACAAAAGATCTATACGCTTCTCTTAGTCGAACAATCCCTTTCATTTGTTTTAAAAAAACCGAGAGAAGAATACTGTGGTGATTCATCGTTGCGATTCTTCTCTCGGTTTATCCATTTCTACAACATCAAATAATTAAATCTATTTATGGAGGTAATCAATGGAAAACCGGAATGCAACAAAAATTATGCCTTAATCTTCCATGTTTTGATTTTTTTAGGGTTTTTACGATTTACTAGAAACTAGTTGTTTTAGTTTTAAAGCGTGGTTGATAGAACTTGAAATACGGTAGAAAATATTGATAGTTTCACTGTAAAAACTTTGATCTGTGAAAAAAATCTACATATTCAATTTGATGAGAAAAACTAAAAATCCGGAATAAGTTGTTAATGTTGTTACTTTTGGTTTAAGAACTTCGATATGTGAAAAACAATTCCATATAATCGATTTGATGAAGATCCTAGACTCACGGAGTAATTGCTTTACAAAATATGAAGATGTCGATTCATCAAAAAAAACTTATTTATTAGTCTAATAAAATAACAGCAATATACCTCATAATAAATTTGCTTGTTTATATTAAAATGTTTTCAATGTAAAATGAAAATTGTACAGATAAAATTAGAAAACTTATATTATATGGAATATTAAAACAGCAATTATAATGTATACAAGGTAGAAATAGTTATCTAATTATTAGTAAAGCAAATTATAATAGCATATCATAAACTACAAGAAAACACGGGTTTTACGATCACGCATGTAGTCGTAAAATGGTCTCAAATCTCAAATTTGCGACTACTTTACGACCATAGACAATGGTCGCAAAGTCTTCGTCGCAAATTTATGTGGTCGCAAATTAGTCACAAAATCTACAACTGATTTGCGACCACGGTAATACTGGTACATTTTGCGACTAATTAGCGACCAAATATTGGTTCTGGAATTTGCGACTACTTTGTGACTGCTTTGTAGTAACAAAGTTTGCATTCATTTTTCCACTACATTCGTGGTTGCAAAAACTATGGTCGCAAAATGGTCATAAAAATTTATGATCGATTTGCGACCACAATTGAAAACGTGGTCGCAAATCGGACACAAAGTTTTGTGACTATTTTGCAACTACGAGTACATCGTAGTCGCAATTCAGTCACAAAATTTTATGATTGATTTTCGACAACATCAAACCGTAGTCGCAATTTGTTGCGACCAATTTGCGACCATAGTAGTCGCAAATTGGTCACAAATGTTTGTGACTCTTTTGCGATCATTTTGCGACCACAACCAAATTATTTAAAAATAAATAAATAATTAATTAAAATATTTTAAAATTAAAAAATAAAAAATAATAATTTTAATTTTAATTTTAAAATATTTTAATTAATTAATTAATTTTGTTATTATAAATATTTTATTATAATAAAATAATAAATAATTCTATTAATTATGTTTTAAAATATAAAGAAATTATCTTAAGTCTGTCGCCTATAGGTAAACACCACATACGACTGAAAGGTATTCTCATCCTGCTTTCGCTTGGCTTATATCAGGGGGAATCACAAAATTTGTATTTTTCTTATTTCTCATCTTCTTTCCAAAAATCATACAATTGGGAAAAGACACGTCAATTGTATAAAATGGGAGCTTTAAATTTCGCATCAGTTTTTCGGTTTCATAATATGAACCCGTTGCTTGATTCTCCTCGGCAAATATTCAGTAAGCTGCTCCATCCAAGAGCCCATGCATTTTTCAGGTATATTAAAATCAGACTTAATGTTCATGAATCGAGCAGCTAAAGATAACTGTGAGTGCCCTTCATGACAACCATCATACAATGGATTTTTCGCAGCTTATAACATGTTGTAAAAATTTTGTGTTTCTGAATTTGGTTGTTCTACATAATTAAATTCTTCTTTGTGTTGATTATAGTACTCATGAGTCGTAGTCTCATGAAATACATTTGTCACCATTTCAACATATTTATTACCGGATGTACCTATTGTTTCTTCACTAGTATCAGATGTACCTCCCTGATTTCTTTGGACATCATCACCATGACTACTCGTACCTAACTGAACATTCAACTCTTCTCCGTGTTTATACCAAATATAATAATTTGGTATAAATCCTCGACTATATAGATGATTCCAAATTTTGCGTGCCGGAAGAAATTTATCATTTTTGCAATTAATACAAGGAAAAAAACTTACATGCGCTACTTTGAGCTATTGGTTGACTACTTGCAAAATTTATGAACTACTCCATGTCTTTTGCGAATTCCGCCGATATATTTCTTGTTTGATTATCAATCCTTTTGTACATCTAAACTCTCGAATTATTGCAATTTCTCCACATGTTTGAAGTTTTTTTTTTCCTTTTGATTCTACAAATGAGAGAATGGGACATGAAAGAATATATATATATATATATAAGATTTTGCCACTACTTTGCCACTATTTTGCCATTACTTTGCGATCACAACAGTGTGGTCGCTTATATGTCGGTATACCTACCTCGCACATGTTTTTCATGTTGTGGTTTTGCCACCATTTTGTGAGTGAAGAGCCACTTCCACCGTGGTCGCAAATTGGTCGCATATTTTACGACCAATATGCGACCAACATATGGTTCTTCTGCATGTAGTCGCTAAGCTCACTGCTCTTCATTCATGATAAGCTCACGTTTCTCATCTTTGGGTTCAAACATAGTTATAGCACGATCATCTCAAGGTAACCTGATTTAACAGAAATAAATACACAACATTATTAAACAATTATCTTTTGTACACAACATAATTAGAGCATATAGATTTTTTTATTATATGTACTTATGAATTCCTCAAAAGTTCCACTTCCAGTAAAGGAGAGAAGGGGGGGGGGGTTAATAAACAGAGTAGATGAATCAAATGCATTTGTAATTTTCAAATCTCCTACAGATTGATAAGAAATAATATTGAGTTTTTATACATGACATCTATATTAGATTAGATAATAATTATAAGTACATTTAATTACCTCGATAGAAGTTGATCTTTGCAAATCTAAGTAGGCAAACCACAATTTGATTACCAGCATCTTCGTAATGTTTCCTTAACTTTTTGGCAAATACTCCCCATAGACAACATGCCATACAATCATCCCTAATTTAAAAATCCATACCATTATATAATTTTTAATAAACACAAACTAATTTAAAACATATTTAGCAATACTTACTCTGAATCCCTAAAAAACTCAACTTTTTTTCTTTGTTTGTCATTAACTTGAATAGTTTGTGTTTCTCTCATATCAACAACTTTTCCAATAATATTTGAAAAAATGAATGGTTCAAAGTTTTGTTCATAAAAATATTAATAGTCATTTAATAGAAGTGACGATTTAAATAGTTAAATAAAACTTACTAACTAAGAAATGTGTTTTTAGTTCACCACTTCTAATTATATCAAAAGTTGACAAAGACAAAAATATGTCATCTGATATGTAATCAGATCCTGTGATGGATGTTGTGTTTACAAAACTCATTTTTTAAGCATGATGAGTTAACCAAAAGTTACTAGTGGCAGGAGTTAGTGAGAAATTCTCAATGAATTTCCACTCTTCAACAGTGAGTTGTTTTTGAAGGCATAAAAGCCATGCTCGTTTACATGAACCATGTATTTTAACACCTCATTGAAACACAAAATGAAAACAATTAATAAAAAAATAATTGATAATGTGTTTTATAAAACATGAACTAAATGGATATCGTCTGATCAGCCAATATGAGATCAAATATTTCACCAATCTGAGATGTGTATTGTTTCCAGGAATGCATAATCTTGACATGGATGCACTATCCAGTTTTGAAAGGTTTTACATCATTGGGGTAAGTAATTCTACCATGTAGAACTATTGTTTCATGTATGTTAGAAATGGTTATAGGATAATCGTAGTGTTGAATGGAATATTCAGGATGCAAATAAACAGTTTTTATAGTGTTGATTGGTATATCTAAATTTTTGAGATTTTTTATAGTAATTTAGAAATTTGATTAAGATAATGAAAACTGTTATTAAGATAATAAAATATTTTCAATTTAATTTTCTATAAATATAATAAAAGTTAGAATCTAGACAATGCGAGTTTAATAAACTAACACATTCATACGAAGGTTTAATATCTTATGAAAAAAGTGAAATTAAACTTCACATATATGAGATGGAAATATAAGTGGTGCAACCACGTATCTACTTGCTCTTTCCATATATCTTCAAAGTTTATAATGTTTGGTCATACAATTATACGATAAAGTGGTAGAACTTAATGACGTATGATAATTATGAGCAGCAAAAAACATGCAAATGTAAAAAAATTTCAAGTGGAAATATTATATTTGAATTTATTTTTTCTAATTTAAATTTTTTTTTTCTTATTAAAAATATGTTGTAAGATTTTTTGAATCTTTCACTACTCAATAAAAAATATTTAAAAGATTCTTCATTAAAATTTCGAGGACTAAATTATCTTTTTAACAAAAACTCTAGTTTTTTCCATTTTAAAGTATATATCAACTATATATATCTCTTTCGATTGTTTGAATCACATTGAAAATTCATTTTTAACTTTATTAGTTAATTAGATAAAATTATAAGATGTCATATTCATTAAAACAAAAGTAATACCTTAAAATAGTATTTTTTTAAGTTTATCTTCCAATTCTAACACATTAAAATAAAAATTTTTAAAATATCACAAAGTATTATGTGAAAATAATTAATTAACTTAAACAAACTATATATAAAATTAAAACATAATGTTTGCATTCACTTTTTTCAATTTAGAATTTATTTTTTTTCATTAAAAATAAATTTTTTAATTATTTTGTATTAAATTTGTGTTATTTTAAAAAATTTAAATGATTAAAGATATATTTAAAACAAAAACTTGAATAGCACTATTTTATAAAATTGTCTTTAAAACAATATTAAATAGTTTTTTTTAGTATTTGAAAAACTCATGTGAGAGACTCATGGATGGAGGAGATGCTCTTACTGCCAATTTGTTGTTAGAAATGTCCTGTGCGTCTATGACATTTCATAGACTCAAGTGAATTCTATTTATAACATAAGTGTGGAAAAGAGAAGTTGTTAATGTAGAAATTCGATAGAATCCACTTCATAAAATACTTTTTATTAACTAGAATTTTGTTAAGTTGATTATAATAAGTTATATTTAACATTTGACAATTACACAATTTTACCGTTATAGATTACGCCTAAAACGTTTCCTACTCTACCCAAGATATTATCATATTCTCACATGTTTTATTCACGGCAGAACATACACACTCTTGTTTGAGTGAACCAAAATGAACACTCTCTAACCCTTACACAAACATTCACCAACATCCCATAAAACCCTAAGCAATACACTCGTGTATACTCGATTTCTGGATACTTGCCGTAAATGTTACGGTTGAAGCTTTCTTTTTCTCTATTAAGAAATCTTTCTTGATCTGTCTTGATGCTATATCCATTTGGCATCCAGATCCACTTCTCTTTTCCTGTTTTGATATTGTTTCCATTGTGCTTTCATCTTCACAGATTCTCTTGAAGTTGTTTCATTTTTGCTTGTTTCCATTTTTGTTTGTTTTCATTTTATTTGTATTTTCAATCTCCCCCTTTTTATCTTAGTGTGATACTCAAGCAACCTGATTCCATCAGCTCATGTAAACAAGGTTTTTGCATAATATAAAACAACTCAATAGTAAACAAGTTAATCAGTCTAACAAACATCAAGGAGTTTTCTAAACTTGACCATCTTCAAAACATAACCAGTTTGTTCATACACATCAAATAGATCTACTCTGGTGAAATACAAAATATAATTTTCAGTATTTCAAAAAGAACCATACAAACTCGTAAATCAGAAAACACACATAGAAGACTACTTAAAACAAAGCTCCTCCATAATTCAAGCTGTCTCTCCTAATCCTTGTTATCCTCATCATCGTCATCTCCCCCTACTTGAGTGCACACTTAATATAAAAACACTAAGAGGCAAGAAGAATATGAGAGTTTGAAATTTGAGCTATATCTATGCTTGAGTAATGATAAAAATAATCAGATGCACAAAATATAATAGACACAGAGATCTTTGATGAGATTCGGTTTTCCAACCTACATCCTTGGGACTTAGTCCAGAAATAAATCCACTAGAACAAGAAAGCAATTACAATTGCATATGGTACAACATAAACAAGCCTATATTCTTTTTACGTGGTCTGTGGAAACAGTATCACACACAACATTTTTGATTACCACCCAGCTGCACGGGTGCATCACCATCTTCAATGGCTATAGATTCCACAGAAAGACCATCAACAACACTAACATATTTCTCATCATGTTAGTCTATCTGATGGGATGACACTAGACACATGTCTGCACCTTTCAACAATACCCTTGGTAGCCGTGAGTCTTCATGAGATAACCCCTTGGTATTTATAACATTCCTCTGAACCTAACACATAGGATTCTCACGAGATTTGATAGATACAACTTGCTTTCCAAATTTATCCAATTGCAAAATCCAAATATGGAATATTTGATTTCCATAATCATAGATACAACTTTTCCTATAAGTTTATCTACTTGCCAAATCTATTGTAGAGAATATATGATTCTCCTACAACCTCATAACAACTCAGTAAGCCACTTGCCACCTCAGTTGTACCATATCAAGTCTTTGCTTCCTGTTATGTTCTCTGATACATCTTCTCATTCCATCAAGTCTATGCCTAGTATGTTGTATTGGATATTTGAAATTCCAACAACTCTATTCCACTCAGCAAACCTTTTGCCACGTCAGCAATTACGCCACATCATTTTTTGATATGCCGTTTGATCAGATCTCAACACCTTGTATGATGCATCCTCTGTTGTATCCAACTAGAGACTCTACATTCTGGTAGACTTCTCTGATACCTCTTCTATCTGATGTATCCTCTGTTGTATCCAATTAGAGACTCTACACTCTGAGAGACTTCTCTAATATATCCTCTTCTTTAAGTTGATGACTATCTCGTTGCAATCATCTATCATACTCTTTTTCTATGTTGATGATTGTATCAGCTATTTTATCAAGTACTGTCTCAACCTGGTTGTATTAGTACTTGTAGAACATATTATATCTTATATGTCCAATATTTGGAGCAACTTTATGTTTGATATTGCATTCTGTCTTGATAACATTATATCAACCATCACATCAAACACTATCTCAATTTCTGTTGTATCAACACTTGCATATCATACTCTATCTCATATATTCAATATCTTAGTCATAATATATTTTGTTTTGTGCCGATAGCTTTACACATCAGTCATCATAACACCAACAATCTCCCCTTTGATGACTGTCTTGTAGAGCTCAAGCCCAATATCAATGTTACAACACATGTTTCACATCAAGTCTTTATGGTTGTGACACGATAGATGTAACACATCGTGATGTAATAGTTGTATCATATTTTTGTGTAATAGCTTCTCAAGTAAGTCAGCAATACACTAACAAAATAAACCAAGACGGAAAGAAAACACTTACCTGAATTAATTAGTCACTGCAGAATCTAAATGGTTGCTTGAAGAATATGGCAACCTGCAGGAGATAAGACAGGAAATGAATTAGATGGAGAGGCACTAGAAGGTTGTCGAGGAACAAAGCCACCCAAGTTGGTGTAACAAAACTGACACACCCGAGGAACTTTCCCAGTAAAAGCAATGGGATGTTAAGCATTCAGCAACCTGAAGATCATGCTGGGAAAAGGTAGATCATTGATTAGTTCAAGAGAAAACTGGAAGGAGAACCCTTGAGCTGGTACATTCAGACAAGTAGACTCCATTTTGATTCCTAGTAGATTGGACCAAAACTCCCAAAGGGTCTCTTTGTTAAACGAAAGAATATATGTGATTGTCTTGACCAGACCAGCATCAACAATGAATCGCTCAACTCTTGGGAAATCGTACCAAACCTCACTTCTCATTCTTCAAGAAATTGATGTCGAGAGAAAAGGGTGTACCTTGACAAAGCAAGACGAGAATGAGGCGATGGTGGAGATGAGTCTGCTGGAGGTTGTTGTTTCTAAGATCGTGTGCGTTTGCGAGACAGAAGAACATCCCTTGCACGAGGGCGCTTTCGAGATTTGACCGCTGGAGAAGACGAATTCGAAATCCTATCAGAGAGAATCTCAACCGAGGCAGTGAAAGGAGATTTAGGTGCCAAAACTAGAAAGAGAATCACCAATGAGTCTGGTGCCAGAATGTTAGAGGGAATTTCTAGGACAATAGAGGGAACAATAGGAACGGAGGGTTCTGCCAGCGCAAGAGGAACTTTAGACGGAACCTCCGGTGGATGCATGTGACTTGTAGAGGTAGATCCAAACAAAGACGATGTAGAGGACGACGGCATACTAGGGCTAGTGGTCACGAGCCAAGAGAAATTGGAGAGAAAGGCCCTCATGATGGATTAGGCTTCTGAAGATGAACAATCACGAGTCTAAAGGATAATTATATAGCCAGAGAAAAGGTATGTTGATTTGACGAGAAGTCACGTCTGTCCCCAAAAACAAAACTGAACTAGTGCAAAAAACTTAAATGAAACATAATTATCAAGACGGTTAAACACATAACTGGTAATGATGAACAACACACCATTTTGAAATTAATGCATAAGGATGAAAAAAAAATAATACAAAAGAGTATAGAATTAGAGTCAAAATTATCCATGATACAGAGGAATCCAAACCAAGATGAATTCAACGTAGAAAGCAGAAGAGCATAGCAGAAATTGTAATCAAAACACTGTGTGATAGGAAAGAGACAATACCCAATTTGATCTAGAGCAGTATCGAAAATACGACCAAGTCCCACATACATCCTCAACTCATATCCGAGTTTTATGACTAGTATTTCACACACTCATACCTTCATCCTTGCAATTATAATTGAAACACATCACCCTTCCAGAAGACATCTGAAATTTCCTTTGGATGGATAAAAACATAGTGCAGCATGTGTTTCCATTAATTCAATTTTCTCTCCTCTTTTTTTTCTTCTTTTTTGTGTATATCATTTTTTTTAATTTCACAATTTTGATATGATCAGCTCAGAGGTAACCATCACTCGACTTCTCAAGTAACCTAGAGTACATAGTTATACTTCAATGCGAAGAAACTCATATATTCCATTCTCAACTATTTGACCTCCTTCTGAAAAGAAAAACTCAAATACTAACATACATAGGACGGTATGAGTGGTAGTTATTTTTCATTAACTTCAAAGATATTGAAATATTTAGAAAGAATATGTTCTTCACGTGTCTTGACCTCTGCCCTTGTCTCGGACCAAATCAACTCAATACAATAATGTTAGATTTCACAAACACCAATAGATTTTCGGAGATTTATAAATCTACCAAATTCCAACGGTTTTGTAAACATATCAGCTAGCTGCATATCCTTATTCACGTGATCTACGTCAATTAGTTTCTCCTCTACCAAATCACGAATAAAATGATGTTTGATATCTATATGCTTTGTTCAAGAGTGTTGTACATGATTCTTTGCAATATTTATAGCATTTTCATTATCATAGTGAATGAGTAAAGAGTTAAAGTTCATACCATAGTCAACAACCATTTGTTTCATCCATAGTAATTGGGTGCAACAGCTTCTAAGGGCAATGTACTATGTTTCAGCTGTAGATAGAGACACGTTGTTATGCATGAAATCAAATTGTTTCCTAGAAAAAAAACAGCCTCCACTAGTGCTTCTGCGATCAGCCAAACATCCTGTCCAGTATGCATCACAATAACCAGTAAGATGTTGATTTGTTTTGTTGCTGTATAGAAGACCCACATTCGTTGTTCCCTTCACATACTTTATGATCCGCTTTACTGTTTGAGATGCGATAACTTGGATTTGGCTTGATAACGAGCATATATTCCAACACTGATGCATAGATCAAGATGACTAGCCGTGAGGTAAAGTAGACTGCCAATCATTCCACTATATATTTTTGGATCGACATCTTCACCTTGCCCATCCTTGGAAAACTTTATATTTACCCCCATAGGTGTCTTTGTTTGCTTGCTTTCATCAAGACCAAACCTTATTACAAGGTTCTTAGCATATGTGCTATGTGCAACAAAGATGTGGTCTTCGAATTGCTGAATGTGAAGCCCAAGAAAATTATTGAGTTTGCCTACCATACTCATCTGAAATTCCTCAGTCATCCATTTGACAAACTTATCAATCAGACCTTGATTAGTCTCCCCAAACACTATATCATCCACGTAAATTTGTACCACTATAAAGCATGTGTTTTTCTCATAGATAAACAAAGTGTTATCAACTATTCCACGCTGATATCCTTGGTTGATCAAGAATGATGTCAACCGATCATACCAAGCTCTGGATGCCTGCTTCAGACCATATAGCGCCTTCTTCAACTTGAAAACATGATGAGGGTTATCCGAGTTTTCAAAACCCTTTGGTTGCTCCACATATACATCTTCTTGAAGAATACCATTTAGAAATGCACTCTTAATATCCATCTGATGTAGATTGAATCCCATCAGACATGCCATATCTAAATAAAATTTGATGGATTCCAACCTAGCAACTAGTACAAACGTCTCATTCAAATCGATGCCTTCCACTTGAGAATACCCTTGAACTACCAACCGAGCTTTTGTTGCAAACAATATTTTCCATGCTCATCTCATTTGTTCTTGAACACCCACTTGGTTCCAACTACATTCATATTTGTTGTTCTAGGTGTCAGTGTCCATACATCATTACGATCAAATAGCTCTAAATCCTCCTGCATTGATCGTATCCAATATTCATCTAGTAAGGCCTCCTTGTAAGTCTTGGGTTCTAATAGAGACACAAAACATGCAAACCTGACCATTTCTTTGAAGTCAATATGCTTCTTGCGTGTGATTCTTTGACCGTTGATTTCACCTATCACATCCTTCATAGAGTGATTCTGATGCCCATGTGGTCTGATCTTATCAACTGAATATGTATCTGATTCGGATTTAGACTCATTTCCACAAGTTTCCTCTATTGTGTCCTTCTAAGTTTATGATGGCAGACACCCCTGTTGTCAAAAGGTTTGAAGAGCAAACCTTGAGAAGATACGTCATTGAACACCATATTTCCTGTTTCCTGGATTGTCTTCAATTTTGTAAGCTGTACTGGCTCTGGCGTATCCTAGGAAAATATTGTTATCACTCCTTGAGTCAAAATTTCCCAATTGATCCTTTCCATTAAGAATATAACACTCACATCCAAACACGTGAAAATATCCTACACTCAGAGCCTTGTCCTTCCAGAGTTCATATGGTGTTACACCGGTCCTTTTTTGACATATACCCAGCTTATCACATAACATGTTGTACTAATTGCATCACCCAGAAATGCTTAGCCACTTGATTTCCATATAACATAGCTCTGGCCATTTCCTAAAGAGTTTTCTTCTTTCGTTCAACTACTCCGTTCTGCTGAGTTGTTCTGGGAGCTGAATATTGATGAAAGATACCTTGTTCACCACAAAATCTGTCAAACAACTCATTATGAAACTCCTTCCCATGATCATTTCTGATAACTTTGATCATGCGTTTCTTCTTATTTATTAGTTGTAGAGCAAGAATGTTGAAACTCTCAAACATTTTTGTTTTTTCCCTCAGAAACCTCACTCATGTAAATCTTATGAAATCATCAACCAGCAAAAAGATGTATTCCTTTCCAACAATGCTTTCCACCTGAATTGGACCCATCAAATCCATATGGACTAGATTTAGTGGTTCTTTTGTCTATACATCTGGCACAGTTTTATGATGTATCTTAACTTGTTTTCCTTTACCATATGGTCCATATACAAACTCAGTATCCATCTTCAGCTTAGAAATACCTCGTATCACTTCTTGATTTGATAGCTTCACGATAGTTCTCACATTCATGTGTCCAAGTTTTTTTATGCCAAAGTTGCAGATCATTCATTCTGGCAGTGAAGCACTTCTTTGAGGGTTTCCATGCGTAGTAATTGTATTTATGGTCCTAATGCCTTGAAGTCAAATCTCATTTGACATATCCATTGCTTTGCACCCAGTACTTGTGAAAGTTACTGATAGACCTTCATCACACAATTGACTGATACTTATCATATTTGCTTTTAGTCCCTCGACTAGATATACATCTTCCAACTCTGGGGATGTTCTGCCTCTCGTGTTCCCTTTATCTTTAATATTTCCCTTTGCACCATCTCCAAACATCATTTTTCTTGTTGATGTGTGATTAACCTTTGACAGATTTTCTTGGGATCCAATCATATGTCTTGAACAGCCACTATCTGAATACCAGGTAGAGTCTGCATGCTTCTATGGGCCTATGCAGCGTAGGCAGCATAAGAGTACACTTCTTGCTTCTTTACCCATACATGATTGTACTTTCTTTGATCTATCCAGCACATATTGCGTCTTAGAAGGTTCATGATTTTGTTCTGTAATCGATAGCATTGAGCCTTGATGTATCCCATCCTTCCATAGTAGTAACACTCCATCTCTAGGTGTGGATTATGTTTTGCAGGGTATCTTGTCTGATCAGCTATCCAACTCTAGTTTTATCTTAAGTTGCTCATGTCGGCTCTTGATGTAATACTCTATGATATTCTAGTCTTGTTGTCTCGCTCAGAATGTACCCAGAGTATCTACCACTCAACGTATGTCCAAAATATCCAAGATCCCAATTTGTATGACTGGTTCTTCCAACAGAGAGTATCTTTTCCAGGCTTTGTGTTCCTTTGCTTAACATGTTTATATTCCTTAGTTATTCTGTCAACCTGCCTTATAGCTCTTTTGATTTCTCTCGTTCCTTGATCAATTCCTATTTCATCAGTTCAAACATCTTTTCCAAGTCTTGCTTGTTTTTAGTTATCCGTTGTTTTTCCAAACTCAAGACTTTGTTTTCTGATCTGATCTTCACAATGTATTCACTCAGAATCTTGTTCTCGTCATATAACGAGAGTCCAGTTCGTCTTCTTGCTTAGAATCAACTTTTTCGTCAATCACTCCCAAGTACGCTATGAAGTTTAGAATATCACTTGAATCTTCATCATTATCTTCATCAGAGTCTGCCTGATCATAGCTTACAAGGATTTTTCTTTCCTTTTTGCGATCCCAGTACATTCTGATTTGAGATGTCCAAAACTTTTACATTCACTACATCTGATGGTCTCTCGTTTCTTGACAGTTGGACATTTAGCATTGAAATATCCAATTCCTTCACATTCATGACACTTGGCTTCAATTTTCTTGAAGGACCTCTCAGGCTTAACCTCAAAGTCTCCTCTAGATCCATTGAATCCTCCTTTCCTTTGTCTTTCTCCAATTTTTTAAAGTATTTTCCTACAATGCTGCTGACATTTCCCTCAAGACTCTCATCTTGATCTTCTTTTTGACGGACCGTTAGAGCAATATCTTTTTTTCTTGATAAATTCTTTTTGTTCTCTTCTAGTTCATAACCTTGCATCATTCCACCAACCTGGCCAAACTTCATCTCGTCCGATTTCATTGATAATTCGATTGTTGACCGGTGCGCTTGGAACTTTTCAGGAAGACATCAAAAGAACTTGTTGACCAGCTTCTTGTCTTTATACTTCTTCCCAAGCACCATAGCTTCATTGGGAATTGAGCTGAGCTTACTGTTGAATCCCTCAACCGATTCATCATCTCTCATACTGAGAGTTTCAAATTGTGATGCCAACATATCAATGCGAGTTTGGCATACATTACTTGTTCCTTCATATGATGTCTGCAGAGAATCTCATGTTTCTTTGGTTGTTGAACATCCTTGCATATTTTTGAATTGATCCTTGGTCAGAGATGTCCAGATCACTGACAGAGCTTTGGAATTGTATTTGGACATGATGTTTTCTTCAACTATCCAATCCTTGTTTGGTTTGAGTATCATATTCCCTTTTTCTGTTTTGATCATAGGCTATGTCCATCCTTCTTCCAAAACTTTCCAAGCATCCTCATCTATTCCTTTGATCAAGGCTTTGATTTGGACTTTCCACCAGCCAAAATTGCTTCTAGTAATAGAGTTATTCGATGCTTTAGCCCCTGAATATCACGTGTTTTATAATTAAAGAATCATTTTTCTTGATCTGATACCAATTGTTGATGTAGAAACTCGACAAAAACCACTTAACAAAAGATATCTTTTATTAACTAGAATCTTGTTAAGTTTATTACAACAAATCACACTTAACCTTTGACAAACTTTACCCGTGTAGATTGTCTCCAAAACGATTACTAGTCTACCCAAGATATCCTACTCTCACATGTTTTGTTTACGGCAAAGCAGACACACTCTTGCTTAAGTGAACCAAAAAGAACACTTTCTAACCCTTACACTAACTCTCACCAGAACCCTAGAAAACTCTATGCAATACACTCGTGTATACTCGATTTCTGGATGGTTTTCGTGGATGCTCCAACCCCTTTTTATACTTGGAAGTTGTAGCATCCATAAAAAAACTTTCCTTTTTCCTCTTAAAGAATCTTTCTTGATCTGTATTGATGCTGTTTTTATTTTGCATCCACATTCACTTCTGCTTTCCTATTTTGATGATGTTTTCATTTTGTTTGCATTTTCACAGATTTTTTGAAATTGTTTTCTTTTTACTTATTTCTATTTTTGCTTGTTTGTATTTTACTTATTTTTATTTTACTTATTTTTATTTTACTTATTGTTTTTTACTTATTTTCATTTTATTTGTTTCTATTTGCTTATTTTTCTTTTGTTTATTTTTATTTTGTTTGTTTTCATTTTATTTGTTTTTATTTTGCTTGTTTTTATTTTGTTTGTTTTTATTTTGTTTATTTTTATTTTATTTGTTTTTATTTATTTTTATTTTTTTTGCCAATGGTAATTTTATTAATCGTGAGAGATATCATTGTTTACAATGTTACGTAGGAAATAAGGACAAATATTAAAGAGTTTCCAATCAACTTCCGAAGATATTGATGAAGAAGCAAGTGTATCCGCAGCTTGATTTCCCACTCTGGGTTGATACTTGAAAATAATACCATGAAATTGTGATGCCCATTGTTGAATAGTCATAATATAGTTGTGAAGGTGATAATTTATGGAATTTTGAGTTAAAATGTTATTTATACATAAATTATCGTCATCAAAGATGACATAGCGAAATCCCAATGCCCAGTAAGCTTGTATTGCCTATAGTAAAGCTGATAATTCTGATTCTACAATTGAGTGACGACCCTGAAATTTACCTATTCCAGCAAATAATAAGTTACCCCATTCGTTTCGTATTATCCATCCTAAACCCGATAGTAGCAATCCGTCTCGATGTGAAGCATCATAATTACACTTCACCCAGTGTGGAGGAGGTGGAGACCAATTCTTATCAACGGTGCAAGAGTTATGTTTAGCTAGTGATGAAGAAGTACATGAGCCTAACTCCTTTGTTGTGAAGATGTTGATCCATTCGGTAGCATTTTGAAACCCTCTGTCCAATATAGAATCAGGAGATCTGTCTTTATTATTGAATACCATATCATTCCGAGTCTTTCATAATTGCCACAATATGTAAAACGGAATATATTTTTGCTGAGATGTTTGATCAAAATACTCATAGCTCTTGATCAAATATCTAATTTTGTCTTGAATATTTGAATCTGTCTCCAAAAAAGATGTAGAAAAACCTAACAATCGCCAAACCATCTGAGCTTTTGGACACATGAAGAAAATATGAACTTCACTTTCTTCCTGATCAAGGCAATTATAACATGTATTATCAGTGCAGATATTCCGATGTAGTAAATGCGATTTCAGAGGTAACGCATTTGATAATACTTTCCATAAAAAATGAATTATCTTAGATGGAAGACGTAGATTCCAAATTTCTTTCGCCAAGTCCGGGTGATTTGCTAACAAAGGG
This sequence comes from Pugionium cornutum, assembly GCA_018901935.1. Taxonomy (NCBI): domain Eukaryota; kingdom Viridiplantae; phylum Streptophyta; class Magnoliopsida; order Brassicales; family Brassicaceae; genus Pugionium; species Pugionium cornutum. The sequence continues at coordinate 5,181,563 of CM032159.1, forward strand.
AGAATTTGATGTCCATTATTGCATTGAATAGCCTGACGGTATCCCGATTTCACATTATATACCCCATCCGTCGTAAACTTCCAATACCATCCATCGTTACAGGGAATTGTTGGTATGTATAGTTTGGAAATTAAATGATGATCTTCCTTTTCAATGAAATCCCTGATCAATTCTGAATCCCATTGCCTCGTTTCTGAATTAATAAGGCAATTAATCTTCAACGTAGGATTAGTATAGGGTAGAAGGCTAGGTGCTCTAGCTGGGGAAAGTGGTAACCAGTTTGGATCTCCTATAGAGATGGATGAGCTAGAACCAATTGTACGTAGAAGTCCTGATTGTAATAACTGTCGGCCATATAAAATAGATTGCCATCCATAAGACACACGCGATCCCATGGTGGCCGAAAGTAGATCTCCATTTTTATAATATCTGCTTCGTAAAATCCTTGATATTAAACATTGTGGGCGTTGTAATAATTTCCAGCATAAATTACCCAACAGAGCTTGATTAAACTTTTGTATATCTCGAAATCCCAAACCTCCTAAAAGTTTTGGCGTAGCCATCTTTTTCCAAGAAACCATAGATAGTTACTTCTTATGTACATTAGAACCCCACCAAAACTAATTCAGAGTCTTATTAATCATACTGCAAATATGAATTGGTAGTTTAAACACATTCATGGAGTAGACAGATAGAGCGAAAGCCACAGCTTTAATAAGAATCTCCTTTTCGGTAGAGGATAGAAACTGAGACTGCCATCCAGAGATACGATCTTGAACTTTTTGAGCAACATAATGCATAAGATGCCTTTTATTACGAGTAAATTGTTCCGGTAGACCTAAATACCGACCACCTCCTCCAATTAAATGTATGCCCAGAATGTTTTGTATATGACTTCGTGTGTGTTGAAATACTTTCTGACCAAAGATGATAGATGATTTATCCATGTTAATTGTCTGTCCAGATATACGCCCATATTCCTAAAAGATGCGTTTCAACTGACCAACATTGTTCAGATCTGATTTAATAAAAAATAGTGAATCGTCTGCAAATAGGAGATGAGAGACTGTGGGCCCATTGCGAGAAATACGTAACGGTTGTATCCATCCTTTCTGTTCCTCATTATGCAGAAGAATACTTAAAACATCCGCATAGATGATAAATAAATACGGTGATAAAGGATCACCTTGACGTAATCCCCTCTTTGGTTTAAAATTACCATATGGACTACCATTTATCAAGATTGAGAAAGACACTGAAGAAATACATTCCATTATCCATCGAATCCATATTCTGGAGAAACCCTTTTTAACCATCACAGCTTCCAAGAAATTCCACTCCACCCGATCATAAGCCTTACTAATATCGGTATTTACCGCCATAAATGATTTTGCACATCGTTCCTGAGTTCGGAGAGAGTGGAGAACTTCATGAGCAATTAGTACATTATCCGTTATCAATCTACCCGGTATAAAGGCCGCTTGGTTTTCAGAAATAATATTATCCAATATTTTATGTAACCGAAAAACCAATATTTTTGACATTATTTTGTAAAAGACATTACAAAGTGAGATTGGCCTAAAATCTTTTAAATCTATCGGGGTAGTTGACTTGGGAATAAGACATAGATTTGTATGGTTAAACTTGGGGTTCATAGTACGAGATGCAAAAAAACTTTTCAACTTCTTGATAAACTGCATCCTCGACTATATTCCAGTGCTGATGATAAAAAGCAGCAGAATAACCATCAGGCCCCGGTGCCATATTTGCCCCTATTGAAAATTTTTCTTGACGAACTTCTTCTTTTGAAATGCCTTTCGTTAACTCTGAATTCATTTCGTCAGATACAACTTTCGGAATCAAATTCAATGTACGGTCCATATGATCCGGATGAGTTGTGCGAAATAAGCTACTGAAAAATTTATGTGCTTCACCAGCAATAGCCACATTCCCAAAAATGTCCATACCCAGAGAGTTTTTTATAGAAGTTATATTGTTACGTGCTCTTCTATTCTTTGTAGTTGCATGAAAAAATTTGGAGTTGTTATCCCCTTCCTGAAGCCACTGATTTCTGCTCTTTAACTTCCAATATATTTCCTCATCAGCATATGCAGTAGCCAACCGCTTTTGTAATCTTCCAATATGCAGTTTATCTATCTGAGCATCTAACTTAGCTGAATCTATTGCAAAAGTTAGAAATTTTATACGATCGTTTGACTTAACGAATGCATTTTTTCTCCATTGTGACATTCTTAACCAACAATTCTGTAGCCTCCTTTCCAAGGATAACTCGGTAGGAGAATGACGTTCATTCCAAGAATCCCGGACTATGTTCACAAATTCCTCATTTCTAGACCATCTGGGATCATATCGAAATGTTTTTTTTTCCATATTCCGAATTACGTCGAATACGTATCAAACCTGGCCTATGATCTGAATCAACCAAGTCTAAAAACTGAACGGTAGAAGCTGGAAAAAATGATTTCCATTCTTGGTTAGCCATCGCCCTATCTAACCAGCATTGGACTAAATGGTTGTGACGTTTTCCAACCCATGTCATATTATTCCCCGTATATTTGAGGTCAGACAGATTACACACAGAAGCCATCTGCTGGAAGTCTAACAGTGACCATGGTTCTCTTATCTCCTATCTTATCCATAGAATGTAGAATTTCATTAAAATCACCACATAATAGCCAGGGCCCGCTCCTCGATAGATTTATTCTTTTTAATCTTTCCCAAAGATTATGTCTAAGTTTACGGATGGGGTGTCCATAAATACAAGACAAAAAGAAATCAAATCCATTATTATTGATCTGACAATCTACAATACGTTCATTGGAAGATACAATAGAAAGAGAAACTGAACTGTGCCATAATAAAGCTAAACCCCCTCCGGTTCCATTAGGAGGGATACATACTACACAATCATAATCTAGAATAGCTGCCAGGTCATGTATTACATCGTTCTTATTTTTTGTTTTCATTAGGAAGAGTATGTCCGGGGAATAATCCTTCTTTATTCCTTTTAGGCGTCGAATTGTCAGGGACCCTCCCAGACCCCGACAATTCCAAAATGCTATATTCATTTGCATTCTGGTGGTATGTGGCCCACCATACCATCACCTAAATTGGACATACAAACATAGTATTGATCACTGAGAAAAACTTCCAAACTGAAAACATATGCAGATAACCAGGCTTTTGAATATAATACTCGCAACCAAATATTGTGATTATCTCTCAACCAAAATCCATACAAGGAGCATCGTTCATACTCGGTCAACTCCAATCCCAAGACTACATTAATTATAATCTTTAAGGAGGTCCAATTTTGTAATTTCCAATTAAATTGGGTAACCAAGCTAACCGATTCGATTGTACCTATACCGGCCGATTCATTTAAATTGAACCGGATGAAATTCTGGTTATCGAAATTAGAAAACCGAACAACTAAATTTCCGGTTCTATATTCTAAACCAAAGTAATTTAAATAAACCAGCCATAAATCCTAACCAATTGCAACTTAAACTAAACCGACCGGTATGCAGATTAAATCGGAAAAAAACCTGGATTCTTCACGACGTTTTGCAGTCGGAGGAGACGACTGTTCACCGGTGCCGATTAGCAAAACAGGTTCCTTGGGGGACGGGATCGACGGCGGATCTGAACCACGATGGTCATCCGGGTCATCAGAATCATCCGATGGAGGGGCTGGGGGAGGAACTTCACCATTAACACATTCCGAGGCTTCGTGGGTGAGAAATCCACAAATGGTGCAAAAGTTTTGGAGTTTTTCATACCAAAACCGTAAGATCACCTCTTCCTCACCAAATTTAAAAATTCGTTGAAAGAATAATGGTGAATCAATATTAAATAGTACCCGGATCCTCACAAATTCAACCCGGTGTGCCGTTTCCGTGTTGAAATCGGACTCAATAATCACTCCGAGATTTCCCGCAACACATAAAACCATGTTGTAAGTAAGGAATTGGAGAGGGATACCTCGGATTTGTACCCAGAAGGGTATGTTTTTCATATCCGAATCCGAGATCGACGGCGACCACTTTTGCAATATCACCATCCATTCGTTAAAACTCCATGGGCTTCGCCGGAGAACGTTGATGAGGCTTTCCTCTGTATGAAAGAGGAATTGGACTTGGTTATCGTGAATGATTCTCGAGATTACGGTTTCACCTACACTCCAGAGGCGAGGAAGTGTGGTCATGAGCGCACGGAGATTTTTCCGTCGAGGATTGACCGGTTTCCCGATGAGAGAAAATCTTGTTTCGTTCACGGCTTGAGTCACTACATCGGATGGCAAGGAAATAACAGGTTTAGAAATTCCCAGGTTAATTTCTTGCATGCGTTTGGATAGAGAATCAGACATGGTTGATTGAAAGTTGAAGAAACCGAAAGCCGGAGGAAAAATAAGAACAGGGATTGAGAAGAAAATGGATTTTGTAGAATCTATGAAGTTAAATATTAAAGGTGAGAAGAAAACCGTCGATAATCGACGGATATCGTTCTTCGAAGGGAAGAAAAAGTAACATCGACGGTAGAAAATTTTTGGTAACTGTCGTCGAAGACATTGCCGGAAAAATCGCAGGGAAGATCGCATGAGAGAGAGTTTTTTTTTTGTTCGAATATATGTTAAGTTCGTTAACTACAATAAATTTTTTGCCCTTGTTTTTATTTTTCTTATTTATATTTTGCAAATTTTAAATATAGGAAAAGAAAATAGATTATATATCTATAACTTAGAAAATTAGGAAATATCATACACTGAGAGTAGAATAGTCTAAAAGTGCAACGGTTGACTGAACTGTCCTCGCCTTCTTTTATCCTTTTCTTTATTTCCTTCACTAATCATTTAATTCATTATTTATTTATCTATTTCCTCCGTTCATTATTATATATACCCATCTCTCTAATTTCTTAATCATTTTACACAGAAAAAAATATTAAACAGTTTCTTCTCTTTCTTTAACTAGATGGCATCCGTCGATTTCAATTCTGGGGATTCAATCTCAGCCCTCCATTCCGACATCATTCAAACACAAATCCTGACCCGGCTCGACGGTCCGACGCTTGCCTCCACCGCATCAACCTCCTCTTATCTCCAAACTCTCTGTACAGAACAGAAACTCTGGCAAGAACTCTCCACCGCCACTTGGCCTTCAATAAAAGACCCACGTGTCGTTAAAGCCATCTCCTCCTTCCCCTCCGGTTACCGTTCATTCTTCGCTGACGCGTATCCTTTCACTGATCCAACATGGCAGCCGGAGAAAAAAGATCAACCGACGATGGGGTTAATCTCAGCTGTTGATTTGTATTACAGAGGAGAGCTTGTCTTCTCCAAAGTTAAAGTAATGGAAACGGAGAGTGGTAAATCAGGTTGGTTCTTGACATCGCCGTTTCGCGTGGATATGGTCGACCCGAAAGAGTCGATAAAGACTCGGATACGATATCCGGGTGGGGATTACGAAGTATGGGTGAAAGATATGGAGGAAAGTATGAGACTTAGTTGGCTCTTGATAGATCCGATTAAGAAACGGGCAGCTAATATATCGAGCAAGAAGGCGGTTTCCGCAGGGAGGAATTGGCTTAAGGGAGTTTTAGAGATTCGGTTTTCGACGGTGGTGGCGGAAGGAAAAGAGGTAACAGCGGTGTTGTCGTGTGGATCGTCGGAGGCTTGGAAGGAGGTGGACGAAGAGGTCGGAGGAGAAGTGCACGTGAGGGACATGAGGTTGCAAGTAGAGGATATAGAAGGAAAATGTTTGAAAGGGAGGGATAGTTTGGTAATTTTACAAGGGTTGTTGGAAGGAAAGAGATGTAAAGATAGTGAAGATAAAGAAAGGTATGAAGAATACGTGGAAATGAAGAAACAATGGAGAGAGAAGAAAGAGAGGAGAGAGAAAGCTCAAGACACGATTTTTATGATCTTTGGCTTCTCTTTGTTTGTGCTTTTGTGGAGTTTTATTTTGCTGAGGTAAAAAAGACAGAGATCCAATACACAGACTTCTTTGTGATCAATGTTCTTTTTTTCTCATTACCTTTTAATTTGTAATAAAAAAATAAAATTATTGAGAAATTTCTAATAAGAAAATAAAATATTAATACATTAAAATAACATCTTTTTAAATTTATCTTTTAAATTTAACACATTAAAAATAAAATTTGTAAAATATCACAAATTATTATGTAAACATAATTATTTATCTCAAATAAACTATATACAAAATTAAAAAAAAATAATATTTGGATTCAATTTTTTCCAATTTAGGATTTAAATTTTCTTTTAAGAAGAGATTTTTAATTATTTTATTATTAGATTTGTACTATTTTGGGAAATTTAAATGATGAATGTTACATTTAGAATACAAACATAAAATAGTGCTAATTTAGTCAATTGCCCAAAATAAAATTACTGAAAATATATAGTGATATGAAGGAATTTGATAGTTATATGATTTTAAATTATTTTTTAGCTCTTTTCTATTTAAATGTGATTTTTGTTTAATTAACAAAAAATATTAACATTCTAAAAAGAATAACTAAAGTCGTGAAAAGTTTGAAATTGAAAACAAAGATGAGATTTCAGTGTAAGATGAAATGAAAAGGATCTGAGTGTTTGCTTGAAAATTAATTTTGGAACACATTGCATTGAAGATATGAGTTGTATGGAACAGCGTTGACCTTTTTGATGGTCATTGAATAGTTTTTGAGACCCATCTCCCCGACCACACGTCGTAACAGTGTGTTATTCTTTCGACCTCGCTTAAAACTTATATTCGTCTCATGAAAATATGTCAACCCACAATATTTTAAACCGTAATTTTTAAAACTTAACTTGAAAAGAAAAAAAAAAGAAATGAGTAATATGTACTATATATTGAATAAAGATCAAATGTTAGAATATATAAAACTAACTACACACAACTCAAAGCTAGGATCAGACCCAAATCACAAACCAAAGCGAACATTAAAAATCTTGTATAAAAAAACCATAATTAATATGGTTGTTCGTTTTGTAGTCGTAGGAAACTGCAATTGCATCATACGGTCAAATGTTGTTCGTTTGATATATAGTTGCGTGATGCGGTCAAACGTTGTTCATTTGATCACCACAGTTTCCTGTGATCAAACGCTGCGGTCGACAATAGTAATCTGCATTAAAATATTTTAATCTTCGTGGAATTGTAGTGTTTGCGATAAAAAAATTGCGATAAAATCAGCGGTGATAAAACGAACAACAATACTGTAACGTCTGAGCGCAGATCGCTGCTGCACACGATGCGGCAGACAAACGAACAACACAAATATCACAAAAAAATCGTAATTTAGGTCTATCTATGTCAACTCGTGCATGGTTGAATGCACTAAAAGAAACAAATAAAAAATTCTGATGGAATTTTCGACAAGTAAAAATCTGTGACTCATGCAGAAAAGCAAATCCGTTGTTTTTCGTCAAAAAATCCTAAAGAAAAGTGGCCAAGTTCACAATGTTAGAAAAAAAATAAAAACCATGAAACTTTACTTACCACTAGGCCGCAAGTAGATGGTGCCGAAAATGGAAAGTGTGGCCAATCCTTGCTCTTCATCTCCTAGATTTTTGATCTTCAGTATCAATCCTCAAGCATGTACGCAAAGTGTTTTAGACCTTCCATTAGTCAACAAAAGGGTCCAAACTTAAAGCCCGGCTGAACATGGGCCGGATGGTTCTAGATAGATCAGGCTGGCCATGTGCCATGAGTATTTTGCTGCACTTTCTTTGGCTTGGTATGATTGTTCTTCAGGGTTTTGATTAAGAAACTTGGCCAACTTGGCTCACATGCATCTTTTAGACCTCTCTTGGGCGAGGTGGCCCTTGTTTGGCTCATTGCAATGTCATCTCGACTGAATATGCTAGGAAAAATGGAAACAACTGAGTAGACAGTATCAAAATGGAAACAACATCAAAGGAATCCACAGAATAGAAACAGCATCAAAAGAATCCACAGAATGGAAACAACATCAAGAAAATCAAGCATAATGAAAACATGATCAAACGTGATCAGGAAACTTTCTCTTAATGTCAAAAAGGGAAGTTTCCAATCAAGAAGTCTGAACTCATCTATAAAAGAAGAATTGGAGCAATTCAACCTAATCCATCCGAGAAAAAGGCGTCAAGAGAGTTAGAGAACTTCTTGAACTTTTTTCTGGAGCGAAGTCTTAGAGAGAGACCAGTTTTGAATCACTTAGACAGAACGTGTCTGAGCTGAAATGATGAAAACACTTGAGGTTAGGATTTATTTGGGTAGACTAGGAATCGTTTGGGCACAATCTATTGGGATAAAGTTGTGTAAGATCCAACATTGAGTGTAATTTGTAACGATTAACTCAAGGAGATTCTAGTGAATAAGAAATATCTTTTGGTGAATTGGTTTTGCGAGTATTTCACACTTTCAATTGGTATCAGAGCCTCCATGTGGTAAGAATTTTTAATTCTTTAATTAAAAACAGGTGAGGTCTAGGGAAAAAGTATGGAAAACTCGCATCACTTTGGTTCGATAAAACCTCTACTGTAGGAAGCAGAAAATTTCGGATGGTGGAAGGTACAGATCAAGGCACTAATCAAGGGGATTGATGAAGATGCCTGGACGGTTGTAGAAGAAGGATGGACAGAACCTACAATGAAAACAGAGGAAGGTATTTTGGTGCCAAAGCCTAAGAGAGATTGGACAGTTGAAGAAAAAACAATGTCCAAGTACAACTCTAAGGCGATGTCGGTAATCTGGACATCCTTAACAAAGGACCAGTTCAAACGAGTTCAAGGATGCTCAACAGTAAAAGAAGTATGGGATTCTCTTCAGACATCATATGAAGGGACAAGCAATGTTCGGAGAACTCGTATTGATATGTTAGCCTCACAATTTGAAACTCTCACCATGGATGATGATGAGTCGATTGAAGCATTCAGCGGGAAAATCAGCTCGATTGCTAATGAGGCTATGGTTCTTGGTAAGAGGTATAAGGATAAAAAAATTGGTCAAGAAATTCTTGAGAAGCCTTCCTGACAAGTTTCAAGCCCACCGGTCTACAATAGAGGTATCCCTAAACTCTGATGAAATGATATTCGATCAAATCGTTGGTATGATGCAGGTGTATGAGTTGAACAAAACAAGAAAATTTATTCAAAAGGCAAGGGAATAGCGCTGGCAACTAGTCAAGACAAAGATCAGGGAGAAAGTCTTGAAGAAAAGGTTGGGTTAATGGTGAGGAGATACTTCAAAAAGTTGAAAAAGATCAATTGAGAAAGTTTGATTCTAGAAGTGATGAAGGAATTTTCTTAGGATACTCAGGAACAAGCACAACCTACAGAGTCTACAACAAGAGGTTGAGGTATGTTCACGAAACTGGAAACGTGATATTTAATGATACAGCTCCACAAGGTCTGATATTTAAACTAATTGACAAGACACCAGTCACATCAGAGGAAACAGTGAATAAAGAAAGTGGTGGAGAAATCAAGAATTTATCAGATTCAGAATCAAGAGAAGAGCATGTTCCTAAGGTACACAGAAACCACTCAGAAAAGGATGTAATAGGAAAAATAACTGGAGAAAGAGTCACTCGAAAAAAGAACATAGACTTCAAAGAAATGGTTCGATTTTCGTGCTTCGTATCAACATTAAAACCAAAGAATCACAAAGAAGCTCTAATGGATGAATATTGGATTCAAGCCATGCAAGAAGAGCTTGAGCAATTTGATCGCAGTCAAGTTTGGGATCTGACTCCACGTCCAGGAAATGTGAATGTTGTTGGAACCAAATGGATTTTCAAGAATAAACGAGATGAACATGGAAATGTTGTTCGAAATAAGGCTCGATTGGTTGCCCAAGGTTATTCTCAAGTGGAAGGAGTTGACTTTGACGAAACATTTGCACCAGTTGCTTGATTAAAGTCCATCAGGTTTTTGATCGGTATGGCTTGTCTGATGGGATTCACCTTACATCAAATAGATGTTAAGAGTGCATTTCTGAACATATTATTGCAGGAAGAAGTCTATGTCGAACAGCCAAAGGGTTTTGAAGATAGTAACCATCCTGATTACGTGTTCAAGTTAAAAAGGGCTCTCTATATGGTTTAAAACAGGCACCACGTGCATGGTACGAAAGATTAACTTCATTTCGGGTCAGTCAAGGGTATCAGCGAGGTTCTATTGACAAGACTCTGTTTATCCACGACAGCTCAAATGGTTTCATTGTGGTACAAATATATGTTGATGATATTGTGTTTGGCGCAACGCATCAGAGATTTGTTGATGCGTTTGTTAAATGAATGACAACTTGAGTTTGAAATGAGCATGGTTGGAGAGCTCAATTATTTTCTTGGACTCCACATCCAACAAACTGTTGACCACGTTTTTGTGTTTCAGAGTTCATATGCCAAAAACCTAGTAAGCAGGTTCGGGTTAGAGCAGAGCAAATCAGCCAAAACACCCATGGCTGTAAACTTCAAAACTCAGTCGTGATGAGCAAGGAGAAGATGTCGATCCCAAATTGTACAGAGGAATGATAGAGAGCCTTCTGTATCTTACAGCTAGTCGACCAGACATTTGTGTAAGTGTGGGTATCTGTGCATGTTACCAAGCCAAACCAAAGCTATCACATCTTCAGGCCATCAAAAGAATCATTAAATATGTCAAGGGAATAGTCGACCTTGGCTTGTTGTATAGCAAGGATACCAATCAACATTTGGCTGGGTATTGTGATGCTGACTGGGCAGGTTGCTCATATGATCAAGGAGCACAAGTGGAGGATGTTTCTTCCTCGGAAATAATCTTATTTCGTGGCACAGTAAGAAACAGAACAATGTATCACTCTCAACGGCTGAAGCTGAATATATTGCTCTTTGTAGTTGTTGCACTCAACTCATGTGGATGAAACAGATGGCAGCTGACTATGGTATGTCCTCTCAAACCCTCTTGATTCATTGTGATAATGAAAGTGCTATTAATATTGCTAATAATCCTATCCAACATTCTCGAACTAAGCACATCGACATCAGACATCATTTTATACGTGACTTAGTTGAGGAAAATCTTATTGAGATTGATCATGTGAGCTCAGAATTTCAACTTGCTGATTTGTTTACGAAACCTCTGGATTTTAGTAGATTCATCAATCTGCGAAAATCCATAGGAGTCTGTGAACTCTAACTATTGTTTGTGTGAGTTGTTTGGTCCATGGCAGGAGCTTGTGCTAACAATGGTTAGGACACATTCCTTATCAATTTTGAGTATGAACCTAAAGAAAAATAGCTACCCCTCATGCCGTTTCAAGTATTCATAAATTGGGTATCAGTAGGCCTGTCAAGCGGGTCGGACCCGCCCCGCATGACCCGCCCCGTAGCGGGTTGATGATTTTTTTTCATAATTTTTTTTACCCGCAAAACCTGCAAATCATTTTTTTTAACCCGCACCCGCCCCGCATTAATCAAGCGGATTTGCTGGTGACCCTCGACCTGCTTCGTTTTCAAAATTTTTAATAATATTTAATTAAAATAAATCTAAATAATAATAAATCTAACATTAATACATCAAATATATCGAAATTCAATTTTTGAAACATCAACTTATACAAATTTTAAACTCTTTTACTCCATTTGCAAAATCTCTCATTTCGCATTTGATTCACCTAACAATAAACAAGTTAATTCTCCATTGCATATCAAAATCATGAACTAAATAAAATTATTTTAAAAATATCAAAAATGTAGTATTTAGAACTTACGAAGTTGAAGCAAAAGATCCCAATGAAGGCAAGTTGTCATCTTCACCATATGATTCACCAATCTCTAAATCTGTTCAATAAAACATTAAAATTAGTAATTTAATTATGCAATCATAAATGAAATACTATAAATTATGTGTTACCATTGGCACTGTCATATTCTTCAAAACCTCGAAGCCAATTACACAACAACCTAGAAAAAAGAAGACATCATACAATCAGCCTACAACACATATGAAAGGTTGATACAATGATTGCTATATATAGTCTCCCTTGTGATTCAAATTCATCAACTAGAATATTATAGGCACGTATAAAGCAGTATAGCTGGTTAGAATTCAAATCTAAGCTCATCCCATGACCTGCATTTAGGTATTCTAAATTCAGTATTTCAAACCAAATCTGGAGAAAAACACAAATTGTCAGATTACAATACCAAAGACATAAGAAGTATGAATTTACTTTCCCCTTAGGTTCCTATAAAACAAGCAATAGAAATAAAAAAAATCGCGTAAAAGAATCTAGAGACTGAGTGAAAATCTTCCGGTTACCAAAAATCAAAATCACATCGTCTATTTCCGATCCGTAAGTTACACTTACCAGAAGCTGAGTATGGATCCTGAAAACCTGAAGTCAACGATCTAAACTAGAAACAAAAAAAAAATTTAAGATAGAAAAAGAGAAGATTAGTTTGTATTCAGTATTCTTCTTCTTCCGAGATCAGAGAAGCGGAAGCAGAAGCAGAGAGAGCGACGTACAAATGTTTAGGGCTACACAAAAAGCTCGAGAGGCTCCAGCAGAGAGAGACGCTCACCTTAGGTTGGAGGTCGCCGGAAATGGTTGGAGATCGCCGGATCTAACTGGAGGTCGCCGGAAGGTGGAGATTTTCTGGAAAAAATATCGTGCGGCTGAACTCTAAAAAGTGAAGAGTGAAGGATTAGAAATTAGGTTATTTTACTTTTATACTATTGGTTTGGTTAAATTTGGTTTGGTTAAATTTGGTTTGGTATTAATTTGGTTTAGTATTAAATTGATATTGGTTTATGATTTAATTGGCTTAAATTTTTGGTTAATTAATTTGACCCAAAAATTGCGGGTACCCGCTAACCCACAAAAAAAAAACCAAACCCGCACCTGCCCCGCTAAATTTTAAGGTTCAACCCGCACCCACTCCACATATATATTTTTTTCTTTTCCTCGACCCGCACCTGCCCCGCAGCGGGTCAAACGGGGTGGGACCCACGGGTTATGAATCACAATGACAGGCCTAGGTATCAGTCATCACAAGGAAGTCAAAGAGCTGAGGATGTTTGTCGTAATGTGATCAACTGTACCTATTGTCTTGACTACAACAACTCAATCAACGAAAAAAACAAAAACAAAAACAAAAAAAACAAAAAAAAACAAAAAAAGAAGAGAAAAAAGGGGAAGAACTCCAACAAGAGTGTCTAATACACTTCCATGTCTTATACATCCAAAGGAAATTACGGCTGCCTTTTGTGCTGATTATTATTGTTCAGTGTTTGTTGTGAGATAAATGGGGGTTTCAGCCAATTCATACATGAACTTTGACCCGTGGTTACGATTCGATAACGAACTTTGTTTCTGTGCAGTTTCATACATGAACTTAGTGTTTTATCCCATAACATGCATTGACTTGACGGTGTTAGTCAAACCGTTAAAAATTTGCTTAGTCAGATAATAGATGTTTAAATAAATTTAATTAATTATTTAACTATTAACCTAAACGACGTAGTGTAGACATTACGGAGAAAATAAACAAAACGACGTCGTATTTGTTTAAAATGATACGACGTCGTTTTATGACTAAGCATTACACACGAAATAATCTCCTCTCTTTCTTTCATCGACATCATCTCCCGAAAATTTCTCCAAGTATCGAAATCGAAATCTTCAACAAGTTCTTGCAAATTTCAAGCAAATTCCTGCAAATATCAACCAAATTCGAAGTCGATTCGGCAATTAATAAAAAAAATGAGGTATGTGTGTTGTATTAGATGGAATCCGATTAGTATTAGGGTTTTTTGGGGGTTTTTTGTAATTGCGATTTGCGGGTTGAAATCACGATCGTATAAACTGTTTCTGGGTTAAATGAGTTTAAGTAGCTATAAAAACTTGATAAGTTTCATGGAGCTGAATAAAGTGGTCGAATTTTTGGGTAGAATTTTGTAACTGTTTTTTTGCCTACCAAGTGTTTGCGAAAATGTTTTTGAACTTATGCTTCTTCCTTTTTCATACAATGACATTTAGAGATAGTTTTAGGAATTACTTACTCGAGATTTAACATTTTTATCATTTAACAGATCGTGAATATTGCTAGTTTGAGTTACCTAAAGAGTTGATCACCATGAAAAAGATTGTGATTAAGTCGGTTCTGTTTGCTGTGTAATTGATTGTTTTTTGTGTTTTACAGTTCTGATACCGATGGCGATCCCAACGATGCAATATTCAATTGTTATTACAATGGGAAATTTCAAACAATTGATGGTGTTCTAAATTATGATGGAGGGGAGGTCTTCATTGTAGAAACACAGCCAGAAAACTTGTTTACAAGCTTGAAAGAAGATCTCAGAGTATCTCTATATGGGCAGCGACTGTGGTACAAGCTTCCATTTGAAGCGTTAACAAATTTGAAATACATGGTTGCCGGTGATGGAATGTTTCAGAAAATGTGCACAGCGGCTCACTACACACATTCAATAGATGTGTATATGGAGGCAGACAATACTGGGGAAGGGAACGATCATGTGGCTGTTGAAAATGAGGAGGAGTGTGCTGAGAAAAATGATGATCAAAATGAAGACAAGAATGAAGAAACCTATGATGAAGAAGCTCGGGTTGAATCACATATGGCTGATTTTGTTGATGATGAAGAAAACGTAAATTACCACGATACTCCAGTGAACTCAGAAGATGAGGAACCACAAAGTAGGCGATATGAAGCGTGGAGAAGAGGAAGTGGTGAGATTAAGCTTGGTCAAGTATTTGCCAGCATAAAAGAATTCAAAGAGGCTGTTGTGGAGTACGTTCTGAAAGAAGGATGGAATGTGAAATACACGAGATGGGGAAATGCCATATGCGAAGTGAAATGCGCACAGAAAAGTGACTGTCCTTGGAGATTGTACTGTTCATTTGAAGAACCGGTTGGGAAGTTCATGGTGAAAACTTTTGAAAAAACACATAGTTGTATCCCCAATGGAACTTGTAGGAATATTACTCAAACGGTGATTGCGAAGCTCTTTCTTAACGAGATTAGAAAGGATCCAGATTTGAGACCGAAGTTTATTCAAGAGCAAATGGAAGAACGCTATAAAATCGTGGTCACACACGATCAAAGTAGAAAGGGGAAGGCGCAAGCACTTGAATTAATCGATAGTGAGCATGATGAGCAATTTTCGCGGTTGAAAGATTATAAAGAAGAGATTGTAGAGTAAGTGACTTTACTGCTCATTACTTAATAAGTGATTATTCAAATTAACTAACAATTTTTATGCTTACTTGTTTGTTTGTAGCTCCAACCCGGGTTCTAGTGTTGAGCTTGGGACAATCCCCGGAGATAATGGATTGGAATTGTTTGATCGTTTTTATGTGTGTTTTGAAGCACTTCGAAACACTTGGATTACATCATGTAGACCCATCATAGGCATCGATGGATGCTTTCTAAAATCAACTGTTAAAGGACAGTTGTTGGTAGCCACAGGAAGAGATGCGAATAATCAAATCTATCCGGTTGCTTGGGCGGTTGTGAATGTGGAAAACACCGATACATGGTTGTGGTTTTTGAGGAAACTGAAATTGGATTTAAGCCTTGGAGAAGGAGATGGCTACACAATTATATCGGATAGACAAAAAGTAATTATGATTTTATACATGAGTTTGTTTTGTTTTGCTTGTTATGTATATTATACTTATGATTTTGTACTTCATTTCAGGGCTTGTTAATCGCAGTTGAGCAAGAGTTACCTAACACAGAACACTGAATGTGCGCACGTCACATTTACGGGAACTTGAAGGCCAAATTTCCGAATAAACCACTCATGAAACCGTTATTTTGGGCTGTTGCAGAGAGCTACAATATAGCGGATTATACGGAAGCCGTTGATGCAGTTAAGGCATACGACTCCGAAGTTTATGACTTGATGATGCTGAAAAATCCGAAGAATTGTAGTCGAGCTTTCTTCACAAACACAGCTTGTTGTGAAGACGTTCACAACAACTTCTCCAAGTCATATAACAGTGCCATAGACAAGGCAAGGGAATTGCCACTTGTGGAGATGTTGGAAACAATACGGAGGCAAGCAATGGTTCGGATTGGACTTCGAAACAAGAAATCGATGGAGCATACAGGTACATTCACACCTAAAGTCGCAACAGCAATTGAGTTAGAAACGAAGTACAGAAAATATTGTAAGACATTTACTGGACCAAATGGGTGGTTTGAAGTTACTGAGAACGGATCACCTTTTAAGGTGCATATGCGAAGAAGAACGTGTAGCTGTCGGATGTGGGATATGATGTTTCAGGGATTCCTTGTCGCCATGCCTTACGGGTAATCTTAGACAAGAAGCTCGAGCTTGATGACTATGTGTCAAAATGGTATTTGAGTACTACTTGGCGCCAACAGTACAGTGATTCTATTCTTCCACTAAATGGCACGAAATTTTGGAAAAACTTGGGTCAAACAACGATTCAAGCGCCACCACGAGATGAATCAAAGGGTCGTAAGAAAAAACAGAAGAGGATGAAGAGTAGGCATGAGTCTCCTACCAGAAAGGTCACGTTGAGTAAAAAAGGAAGGACAATGCATTGTGGTAATTGTGGTTTAGCGGGACACAATTCAAGGAGGTGTAGTAATGTTGGAGTGAAGATCACAAGGCCATCTAGAAATGCTTTTCAAACTGTCGCAGAGTCTATTCATGAAGACTATGGAGATGGACCAAGTCAACCAACGCAAAACTCTATTAATGTTTAGGTCATTTTCGGATTACTATGTAGACACGTCAGGCTGTTTTTTGTGGGATGACATGTCTAACTCGGTTTGTCTCGGTGTAGGTTATCTTGGTTTTTGTTAACATGGAATGTTTATCTCGGTTTTTGGATGTATCCTGAATTTTAATCACTTTGATTATGCCATTTCTAATTATGCGAATTTGTTTATCTCGATTATGCCATTTCGATTTTAAAGCATTCAATTTTAAGCACCTTCGATTATGCCATATTTCATAAAACATTCTTAAGCACCTTCGATATTAAACAGTACGCTTTTATGCCAAATTTCGTAAAACAGTTTTAAACACAATTGATATTAAACACTCGACTTTTATGCCAAATTTCAGAAAACAGATTTTATGCCAAATCTCATGCTAAAATAACAAAGTAGATCACAAATATGAACAAACTACATATAATTATCTTCCGCAATTTCTGAATTTCACCATTATATTCTTCAATCTTTCTCTCCCAGCCACGCACAACTGCTTTCATGTCGTCAATATCATTTTTATAACGATGAACAATAGCTTCGCAAGTCTGTGTCTCAAACTCGAGAATCTCCATTTCATTTTCACAATTTCGTAAACCATCCCGAAGATTTCCCATATCTTCTTTAACCTTATCAACAACAATTTCGACCTTCTCAATTTCTTCAATTAGCGATTCATCTGCCCATTTAAATAAATGAAATTTATGATTTTCGGATCTATTAGGACAAAAATAGAAAATTCTTCCTAGATTTTGCTCAGTCCTTGACGTTCGAATTGTAGAAATTTCTCCACAGCGACACAGTTTTGGAATGCCTTTTCCTCGAACAGCTCGATCGATTTCGGAGTTTACAGTTATTCCTTTAAAAATTTCGAATGAATCTCACTTAACTGGAAAGAAAATTATAAACCCTAATTCGACACTACACAAACGAAACCACAAACAAGCATATCGAAATACATACCCGAGCCACTTTCTGCCATCTTCGTTCGCAGAGGAAAAGAAGAGAAGAGGAAGCCTCTACAAACCCTAATTTTGCAAAGAGGAAGAAGGAGTTCGGGGAAGAAGGGGAAGAGGAAAATAATTAAGGGTAACTCCCACTTATCAAAATGTCGACGTTTTGCGTGTTTATTAAGATGTTGTGGCTGACGTGTCATCCTAGTCAGCTAGGATTAACGGTGAGTTAAACGTCGTTTATCGCTAATGTATGTTTAATACTAATTAATCCAGTCAATGCATGTTATGGAGTCAAACACTAAGTTCATGTATGAACCTGCACAGCAACAAAGTTTGTTATCGAATCGTAACCACGGGTCAAAGTTCATGTATGAATTGGCCGAAACCCCGAGATAAATGCATGAGGGTGTGAAAGTCTAGCCTTCGGTTCGTTTCGATTGGTGAGCTAGTAGAGGACTGATTCAGTGTTCAGCACTGCTCTGGATCAAATCTGGTTTGCCTTTGATCACACATCTAGTGATTGTCTACTTGTTGATACTGTTCTGGTATGATCATTTCAATCTCGTGGTCTCCTTAGTTAGTGTATTCTGAGTCTGGATTGGCTTATTGGGTTTAACTATGTGTTATTTCCTTATTTCTTTACTTAATTATTTATTTCTTTGGTTATTTATATTTCTATTTTTCCTTGTGCGTTTGACGTCTTTTCTGTGTGTCAGTTTTAGTCATAGCCTTTTGAACTTCCTCAACTGCTACGTCATTATGGCTGTCAGTGAATAGTCATGTCACTTCACCATCATGTCCCTTCACACCTTTATAAGCCTCGATTGGAATGCTTTCATCCCATTGGATCTCATTTGCCTCTTTCAAACATGAAAGCTCTCTTCTCCGATCTCTCACGCATGATGAGTACCTCGAAATTGTCACCATCCTCTCATGTTCCCTCTGGTACAAACTCAATGGGCTCACCCCTTCCCCCCTGATGATTCTCCTGTTGGTACCCCTGTTGGTACCCCTGTTGGTACTCCTGCCAAATCACCTTTTCCGGCTGAGGAGACCCTTGCGCCGAAAAATTTGGCCCTTGTTGTGTCTCGGGTCTCGCCCTCTGCACCGCCTTCTGTAGCGATTCCCGATGACGCTCCGCACAGCCCTGCTCCTACAGGTGAAGGCTCTCAAGCACCCTCGACTGCTGCTCCTACAGGCTCGCATGCAGACTCGGTCGAGATCATCTTTGACTCGTCCCGACAGTCTTCTCTAGTGCCTCGCTCACGAAGCGTTCAAAGGCTCGCACAATTCCTCTTCCGTGCAAGCGCACTCGCTCTCAGCAACAACAGTCTCAGCCTGATTCACCACGTGCATCTCCTCGTCTCCCTGTTGAGCCCTCACGCCTCACCCTCTTCTCTCAGCATCAATTCCTCGAAGAAAGGGAGGTACGGTTCGACAGTATTCCTCGTGAAGTGGAAAATTATATCACTACAGCAGGTCTGGTTCGCACGGTTACTCCGATTCTCCCATTCGACAAAAAACCCTTTGGGAATTCTGGGCAAATCTACCGGCTGTTAAGACAGATGCAACTCAGATATCAATGGATATCCAGGGCCATCGTTATGCCTTTTCTGTAGATCTCATCAACGATCTACTGGGATTACGGACCATGGCTGCTGCTGATCCTCCCTCATCCTTCCAGGAGCCATCCGATGATGAGCTTGCGCTCTTTATGAGTGGTGGATATGTGGGTGAGTGGAGTTCACTCCTAGTATCCCATTTTCTGCCTGACTATGAGATTCTGTTCAAAATCTACTGCCATAACTGGTCTCCCACTCAGAACAGTGGATATCCTAATCCTCATCGTGCTCGGCTAGTGTACAAAGTGGTCCACCGTATTCCGTTTGACCTTGGAGCAAGCATCTATCAACATGTTCTCCACCTTGCCTTGAATCCGGCATCAAAGTTCTTTCTGCCATTTCCAAGCTTGCTCTTCCGATTGCTTGACAGCCAACATCCCACCCCTTTCACTGGAAAGGTTCAGCGTGTTCAGCAATTGCGTTACACCAATCTAGGCTCATTTGCTAAAGGACCTCCGTCTGGCACATCTACTTCCAGTGCAACGCTATCGGCTGCTGATCGTCAAATGATTCAGAATGCGATACAGATCTTTCAGTAGCTTGTTGATTCAGGTATCTCTGTTTCCTCCTCTTTGTCGTTTGTTGTTTTTAACTCAGATGTGCACTCAAGCAGGGGGAGATGATGATGCGCAGGACTAACTCAGAGAACACGTATTGCGAGTATAGCTACAAGTTCTATCTATGATGTATAAGTTAGTCTAGTTCAGGGTTTATGGGGGAGTTTCAGGGATTATGGGGGAGATATTTCTGTGTGGTTTAACTCATTGTTTAGGGCACTTAAGACTTTTGTTTGGTCCGATATTTTTGTGTGAACACTTGGTTGTTTTTGGTTCTGTCATATGGTGAATGGCTATTTGGTTGCGTTTCACCTGATTAATTTGAGACGAGTCGTACATATCTCTGCTTGTAGTTGTGTGTTGTTGTTTCTGTCCATATTAAACAGGAAGGCACAATCACGGATGAATGCATGAGGGACACACTAAGTTAAAAAGGGGGAGATTGAAGATGCTAGGAAAAATGGAAACAGCTGAGTAGACATTATCAAAATGGAAACAACATCAAAGGAATCCACAGAATGGAAACAACATCAAAGAAATCCACAGAATGGAAACAGCATCAGAAAAATCAAGCATAATGAAAACATGATCAAACATGATCAGGAAACTTCCTCTTAATGTCAAAAAGGGAAGTTTCCAATCAAGAAGTCTGAACTCATCTATAAAAGAAGAATTGGAGCAATTCAACCTAATCCATCCGAGAAAAAGGCGTCAAGAGAGTTAGAGAACTTCTTGAACTTTTTTCTGGAGCGAAGTCTTAGAGAGAGACCAGTTTTGAATCACTTAGACAGAACGTGTCTGAGCTGAAATGATGAAAACACTTGAGGTTAGGATTTATTTGGGTAGACTAGGAATCGTTTGGGCACAATCTATTGGGATAAAGTTGTGTAAGATCCAACATTGAGTGTAATTTGTAACGATTAACTCAAGGAGATTCTAGTGAATAAGAAATATCTTTTGGTGAATTGGTTTTGCGAGTATTTCACACTTTCATCGACTATTTGCGACCAGGTTGTGCCTAGCTTCTTTCTTGTATGTCCTATATAAGGCCCTCCTACTCCATTAACTCATTTACGAACATGTTGAATTTGTGCAACACAACTCTAGTCCAATTCCTTCTCATGGCTACTTTGGTCATGGTCGGGGCTTCAATTCCTTTGTTTAGTCCATTTGTTAGTTCGGACCAGCTAGATGATTGAGTAAATACCCTCAAATTCAACAAGTTCATCTGCATGAAAAATAGCTAAATCATATACATTTAAGGTCAAATATATATTGAAGTCACTTCAAAACTATAGCTATTGCCATTGTTATTGATTTTTCCATAGTTTTGAAGGACCTGTTTTATATAGAGCCAACTTGGAATTCATTAAGTTTGGAAATCTTTCGTGCTACATGTATAACCAAACATAATTCCCAAGTGCAAATGCAACTTCCTTGCATCCTTTTTTAGAGTCTTTTGTGTATTGTTCGATCCTTTTTTCCAAGTTTTCTTTGACCTTATGATGTAGTTTGTTTGATGAACTCCACCTTTCTTCTCCATTCTGACTCACTACATCGGCCGATGGTAGGAAAGTTAAATCTAATAGAGTGTTAGGGTTGAGCCCATACACAACTTTAAATGGTGTATTTTTTTGTGGCCGAATTTGTAGGTGAAATAACTGAACAACATACACTCCATCCAAATATTCAGATTTGCCCCAAAAGTTGCCCTAAATAAGGTAGATAACATTATATTCACCACTTCGGTTTGGCTGTCAGTTTGGGGAAGGGAAGTCATGGAGAACAAATGATTCATTCTCAAATTCTTGCAAAGGGTTCTCCAAAAAATAACTCTAGGTTAGATACGTTGGTTATTGATACTCCATGTAAATTCACGACTTTCTTGAAAAATAATTTGGTTGTTTATTTGGCATCATTCACGTTAGCACAAATTATGAAATATGCCATATTCGAGAATTGGTCTACCACTACAAAGGTGGAATTTTTATGGTTAATTTTCGCTGGCGAAGGACAAAGTCTATCAAAATTTCTATCCATGGCATGATCGGTATGGGAAGAGGCAGGTAAAGATAGTGTTGGTGTACTCTTGGTTTGACCTTTTGCACGTCACACATCTTATACAATGGGCCTCTACTGTCTTCTTTATTTGAGGTTAGTAGAAGCTTTCTTTGGTTGTGGAAAGAATCTGATCTAATTCCATAGTGACCCATAAGATCTCTACCACGAGCCTCTCTTTTAATTAGATCTCTCAAGGAACTTTGGCGAATGCACAACTTGCTTTCTCATGACAAAAAACTTCATACATGTAAAAAACATTTTGGCTTCCCTTTCCACACTCCTTTTAACTTTCGGTCAAGTATGGATAATCCTTGTATAATTCTTTAATGTGCTCAAATCCTAAAATATTTTCCTCCATGATCTATTGATCAGTTGGTTTTGGCCCATAGAAACATTAACGAGTGTGAGGTATGGAACACATGGGGCATAGTGAACCACACAAGAGGCGGCATTCTCATAATAAATCATAAGTTTCAAAAGTCAGAAAATTTGGGTCTCGACTACTCTTCAAAAGAAAAAGACGGATGCGTGAGCTACTCTTAGGTAAAAGATTAAAGTTGCGTTACAATGTGAAAAAGAGCTTTATTAATAAGGAGAAGTACTAGAATGATGCGGAATTCATCACTAATTATTTTTTTGACCCTAATGTTTTGTTAATTACTAAAATTAATTTCGGTACCGAGCATACCCTTCATTGCCGTTGCTACAAAAAACTTAATTACGCAAAATGCCATTAGTATACTCTGGGATTTTTAGACACGTCAGCGGGAAAGTCACTGTTATTACAAAAATTCCACGAAAATTTAGGAGTATCAGAATAAATCTGGTACAAACAATTTGCCGTTGTTTTTTACGTAATACTGGCAGACTTTATAAGTCTACGACAGACTTATTAAAGTCTGCCAACAGACATATTAAATATGCGGTAGTTTTATTTTGCTTTACATAATCTTCTGCAGTTTTTGTAAGTATGCAACATACTTAATTTGAAATGACAACATATTTATTAAGATTTGGTCACACTTGGTAACTCTGCCACATACTTATGGACATATTTTAGGAAATGAGACCTCGCAGATTTTTTTTATGGAAAATTTACATCAAATCTGCTATCAAAGAAGATTTGAAAGATAATTGTTAGAATAACATTTTGTCTTGGCAGATATTTTTAACGACAAAACATATTTTTATTAAATTTGTCCGTTACGACAATTTGTTTTCCTACACGAAGTAACAGATTTAATTAGGACTAAACTAACGTTTTTGATTTTACATTTCATAGCATACTTTTTGTCATGACAGATATCTCATGGTAGACTTATTAATTTTGAAAATGCCAATTTTAACCCTCTTTGAAAATTATGTATGAGACGATTCTAGGGTTAGCCGCCGCATTTTTTTCAATCTCGAGCACATAGAATTTTTAGTTGAACTCAAAAGCATTATTTTTACTCATTTTCTTCACATTCGTTCTCGTAAAAAAGTTTTTCCTATACCAATTTTCTCGATGGAGGACATAATTCTTATTTGTGGTGAATGGATTTTCGAGAAAAATGGATGGTCGTTCAATGTCGATAACAAGAAAAAGTGTAAAATTCTATCCGCAAATTCTAAGACATGTTTTGAAGATTTCTTGATGATGGTTTATAAAGAATATGAAGTCGATATAAATGAATGTGATTTCGAATTATGTTACATGTTTCCGAAGAAAATGTCGGGGAAACTACCGGTAAACACACCTCCGTTGAAAGTTGGAAGCTGTTTATAGCTACATGGATTTTTGGGTATGATTAAAATCGAGACAATTCGTTTATGTGTGGAGGTTATAGAGAAAGAGAAAGCAAAAGTTGATAGTCTTTCAATTCATCGTGACGATGCTGATTTTTTAACTACGAATATCGACACAAGGAACATAAAGAGGTTGGCCAAGATCAACACGGCGAAGAACCAACTACTAAAGTGGTTTCACCATGTGAAGATGAAGAACCAATATGGTGGCAGTTTTTTTGTAAATGTGGCAGATTTAATTTAATATGGTGACTGTTTTCCATAGTTGTGACATATTTATTTTAATATGGTTTGTAATTGTGGCAGAGTTATTTTAATATGACCATGATATTTGTTAGTTGTGACAGATTTATTTTTATATGGTGAGAGTTTTTTTGTGTAGTTGGCATATTGAAAATCGTATCGGACACTTAGAAATACAAAATAGAGAGAGAACCTAATAGCACGACCACTTATCAAAGACCACATCTCATTTCTTTCCTCAATTGCCACCTGATGTGTAAGGAAATAGTGAACAACTTTTGCAAATCAAATGTAATCTATTTCTTTAAATTTGATAAAAACATCAATTGATGAATTATTCAAAAAAATCCCAACATTGGTATCAACCGCTTCTTCTATCATTTGTACGTTGGACAAAAAACAATTGTGATTCATACTCTGGTTTTGCATAGGCGTTTTACCCCTTGGATAAAAACGTATAGGGTAATTCTTTGAAGTATTCATACCTAACAGAAAATGTTTTGAAAAATAAGAGTTTTACCCCTTGGATAAAAACGCATAGGGTAATTCTTTGAAGTATTCATACCTAACAGAAAATATTTTGAAAAATAAGTATGTCAACAGTTAGAAATAAGTTTGCTATCATATACATATAAGTCTGCCATCATATATACATAAGTCTGCCATCATATACACATAAGTCTACCATCACTATCTTTAATAAAATCTTCAGTAAATCTGTCAACACTATCTTTAATGAGTTTGCCACCAAAACTACTTCAATCAGCCATTATATTTTAATAAACCTGTTCACGAAATCACGTAAATCTGCCAACAATATCGATTAAATCTTTTGTCAATATTCAACAGTAATATGAGCAAATAAATCTGCCACCGTTTATAAATAAGTCTATCATCAAAAACAAATAAGTTTGCCATCAAAATATACATGAAATTCAAAAATTCTACTTGAATCTAAATGAATGAAAGCTTACCGAATTTCGTGTTAGAGTTTCATAAAATTTTCAACAAACGATGTAATATGTCATAAAACTACAACAAACATCAGTTTATGACGATAAACAATTTTTACACAATGCATGATGGAAAATATAAAAAATATACCAAAGATAGTAGACGACAAGTGCTGAGACGGAAGAGACGACGTAGCCACGACGGAAAAACTCAAAAATGAAACTTTAAAACGAACATGAAAAGGGTGAAACACAATGGAAAAAAACATCGAAATACGAAGAGACACTGGAAATCGCTGAGAGTGAACACGAACACGGAAAAATACGGAGAAACAAAGAGAAAATACGAAAAATATCGCCGAGAATGGTGAAAAAGTTTTGGATTTCGAAAATGAGAAGTAAGTCGCAAATGGTGAAAGAGTTTACGGTTTCGAAAATATTTATTAAAGGTTGAAAAGACATCAATGAAGTGAAAAGACACGACCGTATGAAAACTAACTGAATTAATTTTTTTTTTAAAATGTAATGGCATAATTATAAATAAGTTGTGTTACTATGGTTTACATGACTTTTAACCAAAGTTATGAATTATTTTAGTAATCGTGAATAACACGGGATTATCTGAATGATTACGGGATGAATGTCAGTTATTCTGGAGAATTAATATGCGCAACCGCTATAATTTTCTTAGATCAAAAAATAAACAAAAAAATAAAAATATGCCTAAGGAAAATGACTTAAATTAAAAGAAATAGAAGGAAATTAGATGGACATGTAAAATGGTTGCTGAATCAAGAGAAAAGTTGCCACATTCACAACATTAGAGAGAAAAATGCGAAAAAATGCAAACTATCAAAACAGAAAGTGTCGCCGATCTTTGCTCTTTAGCACCTCGGCCTTTGATCTTCCCAAGGTAATTCCACGTTCAAATTAACTACAGTTGTTAGTGGGACCACATGCTGAAGTTCTTGACAAAGCGTCCGTAAAAACTCGCCAAGCTACAAAACTCCTCACTTGACTTATATATGTTGGTCGGTGATCACTTTTTGATGCTTTTATCTTTTCTTCATCTATTTGTAGGTCCTGAAAGTTTGCAATAAAATTTAGAAAAATTATTTTTTAGTGTAGATGGTGCACTTATTGAGGTTATTGTAGAAATTTTCTTAGCAAATGATCTTTAGAACCAACTCAAGATGTATCACATGGTTATCAAAACACTTACTATATATAGTCTAAAATGTTATCAGAATAAACCGTTAGTTAAGTCGAATGTCAATACCGTTCATTCATAGAGTCCTTGTTTTTTTTTTAAAGTGGTTTTCCATTTGTCTCTCTCATTCATTCTTACATGATATATCCACTATCGAAGTATATTTTGAAAAGATGTTAAACCACTTAGTTCATCAAACATGTTATCCCGATGGTGAACTTGATGGTGAACTTGTTGATAGCCCGACAGTCAACTCACATCCTCCATGTTCTATTTTGTTGGCATAATTAACACATGGACTCAAGTTCTCTGGCATATAGCCTTTCTCTATCAACTCCTTGACATGCTTTTCAAATTCCTTGCACTCCACAAAACTCATTCTATAGGTAGTCGGTTTGATAAAACAACTACGGAAACAAGGTCACTTTGTGTTCTATGTCGTGGAGTGGAGGTAAGTTGGACGGTATGTTCTTGGGAAAAACATCCTTAAACTTGTCGAGAAGATCAGTTAATTCTGTTAGCAATTTTAATTCTCCAATACTTGTTCTCAACATTTCCTTAAATATCTAGCATTATGTATTTTGAGACATGACTTGGTTGGAAAATGAAACTAGCCTTACTGGCAAAAAAATTTCTTTGTTCATTTGCATTTGTGATTTATGCACTCGACCAGAAGTGAGAGGTGCTAAACTAACTTTTCTCTTGTTATGTATAAAGGTGTAAAAATTAATTTGATCATCATGATTAATTTTCTAATCAAACTGTCATGGCCCGCCCAACAAAAGATGCTTATCTTGTATCTTTACATCGCACACGAATTGGCTTTGGTAATGTCCCACACTGAATAATATTTTTACTTGATCACTAATCTTAAGTTCTACCTTGTCATCAAACCATATTAGCTTATAAAATTGTAGATGTTTGGTTCTATTAAGCCTAACTTGTCGACAATATAGGTCCTTGCCACATTGGTGCAGACCCACCATCAACTATTAAAATATATACCTCTACTTTTATGATGCAATGGATATATAAAATATTATGTCGTTGCGTAGTCTTATATGATTCGACCGTGGAATTTAGTATATGTCGTGTTACCAATACTTTTGCCACATCCGCATACTCGATATCTCCAAATTCTCTTTGTGGCGCTGCAAAAGGTCCATCTGTTTTTTCCCTACTATTTCTAGTGAGGCTCCATATCCCAAGAAGGCTAGAGCAAGAAGGAAATGTTGTACCCTGCACATTATCTTGGGACTCATAGTCACTAGCTTCGGTAACGATCATGACCCTTTTGTTTGTACACTCCCTCAACATATAGTTGCGATCCTTTACTTGAAACAAGTAATGTCTCAAGATCGTTGGGGTTAGTCGGCTTACCTGTCTTGACTTTGTTTTCTCTAGTCGGCTCATATGGCTTGCATTTGAATCGAGAGTCTATTTCGACCGGTTTTCATTATATATTGTTTTGTTGTTGATTTTTCTTGGTGTCCATGGGGTTTGGGGCTTTTATTAATATTTTGTTTGATGTGTTCCTTGGCTTGTATGGATAACATAGATCCCTGAAATCATGGTATATTTGTATTTTGACCTTTCAACTAATATGCTCTTGCAACCCATCTGTGAACAAGGCCATAAGGGTCACCTCATTTTCATTGAGATCCAGGTGGTTCCTTAGTCGCTGAAACTCCTCATAACATTCCTCCACAGACTGAGCTTCCTGTTTAAAATTATGACAACGTCGTTGTAAATCTCTATAGAAATATGGTCACATTTATCTTATGTGGTCCTTTCATGTCAATCCATGAATCGATTTCCCTCAATAGCTTCCTCCTTCGAGATTTCTCTTGATCCCACTAGATAAATGTATACTCTCTGAGTTGACCTATGGATAGCGTTACTCTCTTTGGCTCATGCTGTTTGTAATGGTCGAAGTTGTGTACCATCTTCTTTTCCCAATCAACGTAAGCCTCTAAAAACATTTTCCTGCAAAACTGGAAACCGTGAATTTAACATCATTCTGTTAAGGCTTGATGGTCATTGTTATCTCTTCTTCCTATGGTGCCATTTTTGCACCCTCGACCTCCGTTCATATTGGTAAGTTCAATCGGACTCGTCTTCAAGGTTGGTGGCATCCTCTTATGGACTGGTTAGCGTTGCTACACTCGGCATTTGTTCATCCGGTGGCTGTTCCAACGAACCTAAGATTATTCGTAGCTTGGAACCTCGCCGTTTTTCTACAAGATCTAGCATTTCTCCGAATGTTGAAAGTTGGTTAGAAATCGCCATCATATCTTCGATGGGATTCAGATTGCTTTGCTCGATCATTATGGTTAGGCAAGATATTTTCAATGTTATCCCAATCGTGGAAATGAGAATATAAGTTTCTGCAAATTATATATATTGTTTATTATATATGCTTTGCATTTTAGAAAACAAGCAAGGAAAGAGAAAGAATTTTTCTTGATCTATCAAAATGGAAAAAAAAACCAATGTGGATTGATCTAAAAACAAACTAAGTACAATAGTAATATTACATTTTTTGACAAATCAGAATATAATCTATCACAATATCAAACTGAAGAAAGAGAAATTCAGCTGAAAGGATAAAACCTAACCTTAGAAGAATTTTTTGCCAAAAATTATAAAAGCTTGGTTTCAGCCCATAGAAACCTTATCGAGTGCGAGGCATGGAACATATGGCGCATAGTAAACCATACGAGAGGCGGCAGTCTCATAATAAATCATAAATTTCAAAAGTTAGAAGATTCGAGTCTCGACTAATCTTAAAAAGAAAAGGACGGATGTGTGAACTACTCTTAAAAGATTAAAGTCGACAATGTGAAAAGTATTGGGCCTTGCTTTTATTCAACAAACAAGTTGAATTTGTTAGTTCGAATCGACCAAACGATTAGGCAGCATCTTCAGATCGGCCAAACGAACTTGATGTCCTGATCATTATGGTTCGGTTTGGCAATAATGGATCTTTGACCTATGGCAACGACATTTGTTTTTAAAATTTTATGGGTTCTTTCATTATTTGTTGTGCAAGTAATGACTAGAATTATTGTAACGTTGAGAGGCTTTTGTGTTGACTTCTTCGTCCACCAGAATTGTCTTTTTTCTTTTGTTCCATTGTTCATCTTTCTTGTATGAATAGTTTGTTTGACATCTGATCTTTTAAGATAATGTTTCGCGATAAGATTTTTGGATAGTATATTATCCGGACAATAACACATGACACCACGTTTTATATAATAATTGTGCATGATCTAAATTTTGTGGTGTATATTTTTTTTTCATTTTTAAACTTATAAGCCAAGAAATTTTCTACAAATGAATTTAAAACTTAGCTATAAAATGATTTCTCTAATCAAACAATTTAGGGTAATTGTCTAAAATATCACTATTTCAAGTTTTTTTTCCAAATATAGTATTAATCATTTAAATTTCAAAACATTGCACAAATTTAATACTTTATAAAAATCCAATCCTAATAAAACAAATTTAAATCCTAAATTGGAAAAATTGAACTCAAACATTATGTTTTAATTTTATATATAGTTATATGAGGTAAATATTTATTTTCAAATAATAATTTATGCTATTTTAAAAATTTTATTTTTAGTGTGCTAGACTGGAAAATAAATTTAAAAAAGTGCTATTACTCAACAAAATTTATTTTGTCTTAGCAACTTTTTCTATGTCTGTGGTTTTTAAATCACTTTCACTTTAAATAGACCATTGGTATTTAAAAAAATCAACAAACTTAGAGAGAGAAGAATATAGAATATTGTAAATTTTAAATGATAAAAGTACATATTTTTCTGGTCACAAAATAAAACATTCATAAAAGTACGTCAATGACTACAAAATCCTAAATCTCACATATTTATATATAATAATAATCAAGTAAATTTTTTATTGTTTTGCAATTGTTAAAGTCGATTGAAGCATAAGAATGGCAAGCTCTAGAGTTACAAACGAATGAATTTCTCTCTTTAAAATTAGAATGTAATAATTTTCATTACATTTGATCTCTTGTAGTAAAAATGTCCTTGTACATCGCCTTGTGAACAGGGCTTGTAGAATGAATCTTTTTAAATTAAGGTAATAACAGGCATATGAGTTTTTGATGAAAGAAAACATTTTCAAACCTTCTAGACTTTCTCAATTATTTTCCTCAATATGGTTTTAAATTCTAATTGGTGTAAAAAATATAATTGGTCAAAAGCTCAGAAACTCCTATTTATTCAACAAAAATATAATTTATCCCTTATTAATCTATAGATCCCTTTCTTATAATAATGTTGTTATAAATTCATATAGTTGACAAAAGTAAACCCAACTTTTTATGTTGGAAATTTTTAATTGTTTAGTGTAGTTTATGTTGGGGATCTTTTTGTGAAGCTAATTTTGGTAACATTTGGTGATTTTTTGTGAAAAATGGATGATTATTTAGAAGTTAATTTCATACTGTATGTAACCTAAGATGATCTTTATAGGATATTTATAGTTGTAGTGATATACTACTTTTGTGTGTGTCTTTATTGAGTATTCATAATTTTTTATGGTATCTATGTGTGTCTTTTTTGTCTTATTAAATGTCGACAATGTATAAATGTATTGTTCAACACATAACATGTTCATGCTCATTACCAATACAACTAAAACCTGCTAACCTAAAGTTGACTATTAGCTTTGATTTGCTGACGACGACATCAAATTATTCTTTCTCAAATCCTTAATGTTCTAGGTTACGATTGCGATGAAGACGACGACATAAGACTTTTATACTCACGATGTTGAGTCATCAGCCACGTACCGTAGTAACGGAAAACATAACAAAGTTAGCCGAGGCGGAAGGAAAATTTATTTAGTATGGGGAACATTAAAATAAATTTGTAAATCAAATCTATTTTTTTTATAAATTTTTATATTAAATTTAAAGAAAAAAATAAATTAATATGAAGCATATGCCTCACCTCTTTACTCACTACATCCGGCCCCTGAAAATTAGTATATAAAAATATAATGGCACAACCTCTATTTATAATGGTGTGAAATTCGACTATACCTTTACTCGTATGAGTATATTAAATATTTGTATGAAAATATTGTGATATTGGACCGACCTGTTATATCCCAGTAACAAAAAAAAAGAGAAATAGTAGCACAACGATACTAATTAAGGAATATAATTCAAATTGAATCAACATATGGATATAAATAGACACAACTCCCAAATTTATGTGTGAATCGTAATCGTAGCTAATAATTCAAATATTAAAAAGTCGATTTCCGTATAATTAGGATGCTATGAGCCACAAATCTTTTCATCACTTATGAAAAGGTAATTTTATTGATTTTTTTCTTCTAAATTTATAGTTTTTAAATGATTACTCTCGATTGTGTTGTACTCTAACGCAAACACATTCGATCTGTTTTAGATTTTTTAAACTTCAATCTTTAATGAAGAATATAATAGGGTAATTGTATGGATTTTGTTGTTAAGTTTATATATTATATATTTAAAGTTATAACAAAAAAATCATGTTTGGTATAGGGGCTGAGATTCTTTATATAAAATGTTAATGATATTCAAATTTTACTTTTAATAATTATTTATAATTTTTTGTGAAATATATTTACTTGTAGTCGTAACTATCAGTTGTACTAGTTGTACAAAATTCGAAATGGCTCGGGTACGGTTTTAGTGTTTGTGGGTTTGAATTTTGAGTTTGGATTCATGTTGGTTCGGATTTTAAATACAAGATTGGATTGTTTTGGATTTTATACCCAGAATAAACACATACATATTATGATTGGAGTAAATATACAAAAAATAAAATTCAAATTTGGGATACAAGTAAGGAGCTGTGAAATATTCAATATATATTTATTGGAACCAAGTTCGTTTATAATTATCAGATTTTGGATATATCTAAATCCGAACATAAATTTGATTCCAATATATTTGGGCTCATATGTAGAAGAGACGTGACAGTTGAGATTTTTAACCTTTATCTCCTCCACGGGTACTATAGAAGTTTTAATTCAGGATTACCTTGCAGATGCAAACCTAAACTAGAAGACAATTTTTAACACGGTTCACCAATATGGCTATGAAAGTTTACGCATTACCTTGCAATTTACTAACTGACCAGAACTACCCTGATGTTAGTACTATAAGAGTCAATAAGAAGCACAATAGCTTTAGTTCACAAGGAAAAAAACAATCAGAGTAACCTCTTGATCCCTCTCTCTCTCTCTCTCTCACGATCTTGCTCTCTTCTTTTCTGCACGTAGGAGACTTTCTTAGGACATTATCTTTCACGACACAACACAAACATTTTTATGTTTGTGTTTGTTTGATTTAAGATATGGGCTATATTTCTCTTTCGGGCCCATGTAATTTGTTTTAGCTCAAATTATAAATTTCTCGCAATCTCCATTTTAATTTGGGATCAACAACCCTAATCTTTTCTTCTCCTCACCTTCCTTCCTCCTGCATTCCATTTCTCCTTTCTCCATTTCTTATTTTTTTATTCTTTGTCGCCGATTCAGCTTCCAGCGAAGCTTCTCTTCCTCTCTGATGAGGCATTTTGTCTCCTTTCACAACTACTTTGACTGACAAACCTCTCGTCTTCTTCTTCGATTGAACCAAAAACGTTTGTACTTCCAGCTAGTCTCTGGCATTTTTAGCGTTTAATCGATAACTTTTCCCCTTTCTTCTTTATCCTCCGATTTTCGACTACCCTTTTGCTAATCCTCGATTTCTTCATTTTGCATATGAGAATCGAGATGCTAATGAGTTAGATCTCCGATTTCATCCGTGAGGTCTCATCTCCTTCAACCTCACTAGAAACTATTTTAACACCTTTCCTCTATGTTTTTTTTCGATCCGTGCTTTTCCGATCCTTGCTATTCCGATCCTTGCTATTCCGATTTTTTTCATTTGTGGTGAGAAACTCTTATCCTCCCACCTTTAAGGTGAAGAGCTCTACCTTATGGCAAAAACCCCTGTTTTTTCTTTCTTTTATTATTGCTTAGATGACTAATATTATAAGATTGAATATCAATCTCACAAGCCTTATGGCTTATGGCTGGGACTCACAAGGCTGAGACTTTTTCTTGGCTTAAGCGGGTAAGTGAGCTATAAAGAGAGCATTTTGAATGAATCACACGATCGGTGAACCAAAGGTGAACCAAGAAAATTTGAATCTCTCAAACTAATCTATTTGTGGTTTCAATAGAAAGGAAGTGAATTACACACTTAGTTTCAAACAAGAACAAAATTTAAAGATAAGGTTTTGAAACAAATACTTTTTAGTCAACTTTTTATTTCAATAGGGATCTGTCTTTACAATGAAATTGTGCTGAACTTATATAGTGAGCACAGCGTCAGTCCTAAAACCTAAAAAGAGAAAAGGAAATCGTACATTTAAAATATATGATCATTGGCCATTAATGTCTTGTTTGGCAAACATGAAAAGTGAATATGCTTGTATCTTGAAAGCATAGAGGTGAATCTAAGGTTTCTAGGTGATACAATAATGGATCGTATGCTCCCAAGATTACACTCTAAGTAAGAATTTGGATAATCCTAAACTTGTCTAATTTCGTGTAGCACCAACAATGGAGGTAACTCCTAATGCGTGAACTATCTTAAAACGAAATTAACAAAATAGGCGGTAGAATCCTTAGAGAGGAGTTACACGTAGCTCCAAAAAAGGGTGTATCTCTCTATGCCTAAGATTATCTTACAACACAACTATAATCCTTCGATGATGAATGGTTACACAAGAGGGATGAAGAACCTCTTCATTTACCCAATTGATCTTTGGATATTATACACCAAAAGATCGAATTCTTCACAAGAAACAAGAGAAAAACTTTCTTAAAAAGAAGAAATTTACTTCTTAAATGTTTGTTGTTTTCTTTCTCACAAAATGAAAGCATCTATTTACAGGTGAAGTTGGCGAAATTGTGGTCAAAAGTATATCAAATTACTTAGAAACTAGTGATAATAAATGAGTTGAATTGACTCTTTAACTTGACCAGCATAGAATTCAACAATGATCTTTCATTTCTAGGTGTGTTTGACTATCCTTTTAGCTAATTTCGTGTGCCTTTTATTGCAACATTCATTGGGCTTCAATTGGGTCTTATAGAACTTGAATCAAAGAGAAAATGGGTTTTTTATGATGGATCAAACCCAATGAAATTCAGATTTTGTTCTTGGTCTAGAGTGGTGCAAATCAATCCATTAAGTGCATCATTTATCTCTTGTATTTGGCTCTTGTATCTTGAAAGCTTTTGAATAGTTCCATGGTTTATCATTCTCCTAATTATCTCTCGTGATCGCCACACATAATACTGGAAGCTCCTTAACCAAGTTGGTCTAGAGTTTTCGATGTATGAACCATGTCGACCCATTTTGGAAAATTGGAAGTATCTTGAGGATCCAATGGAAATTGCTTCTAGTCCTGAGCTTGTTGGAACCATAAGAGACCCAATAATACTCTTCCAATGGTTATGGGTTGAGATCGTTGCTGAGATGGGTTGTGTAGCACAATCTTTGGCCTAGTCGTGTAATTGGATTCGAAACAGGTCCATCGATTTGTAAAATTAATAACTTCCAATTCTGATCCGTTTTTGAGGTGAATCTAATTCTCCTTGATTTTCTGATGAATCAAAATTCTAGAACATGTATTATGGCTCAATTCCTGTTGGTTTGGTCCGAAACCTCTTGTCAAGGTGTGTATGCCCAAATCAGGTAAATTGGAGATCACCTGATTTGTATTTTGAATAACTCATTTGTCTAAACTTTAGTTGTACTGATTCCACTTCGAGGCATGCTCCGGTTGAGCTAAGAATGTATTCCAACTGGTCTTTGGGCTGGACTAGTTGATCTTGTATTTAATCTAAGCCGAACAAGGCTAGTCGATTGGTTCCGTTTGTCCTTGGTTGTTGTTTAGTTTGATGATCATATCACTTGGTACATCTTGGATGCTTTGGAAAGTCTTCAATACGTGCCCAAATTGCAAGGAATAAAGATGTTACAATCTGAACACATTAAGTGCACTTCAGTCCATATATGACAAGTCTTGCAGAAGAGGGTTCTGTCTGATCTTATGGTGGATGGTGCATGGTACGTTAATTTTAGGCTTCCTTATGGTCTTAATAATCTCTCCTGGACACCATGTTTTGGTTCGTAAGTGATTAAACCAGTTGGTCCTCTCACTTTCTTTAAAGGTTCTAATCGGTTCATTTAAACACACGGATAGACCCGCTTGGTCCAAGGCATGTATGGGCTTCTAGATGCTTAAGGGAGCTTCTAGAATTCCCACAAAGTCTCCTGGTCGCCAAAAAATGTTTGTAGAATTTCGTATAAGGAAAATTCCAAATATGGTAAGTTTCGGCAACACCAACTTGCTGAATGGTGCATGACTTGATCCGGTATGGTTTTAGGTGAGCTCTATATCGCCATATGTCCTCTGTAAGTAAGGGTTATAGTCATATTTTGGTATTGGCTGACCGCTTCTTGGTTGAGATTGAATTCATTCAGATACACTCATGTATCCTTTTGTGCGTATTTGGTCACCTTTGTGTTCCTTGGGCCAGCCGGGCTGGCCAGTTGGTTGGGAGTTGGGCTGTTGACCACATCATACCCTCCTCCTTCAGAAGGTTTTGACCACAAAACATTTTTGCCTACACATAAAGAATGCAAGTTAATACCTTGGTTCACTTGAGGGTTTAGGGTATTACCTCGGTTTATGGCCCTCATGTGGTTGGGGTGTGGCGATTGTGTATCTGGCGGTTACTCCTTGATAAGCAAGGAAGCAATTACTCCTTTCCATGGCAGCTGGTTGTTTTGCTTTGCATTCAAGGTGTTGGATTCTCCATGGTCTTGTCTTTGTTCTGAATATCAGTTTAGTGTAGAAAGTGTCTCTTCTTGGTCTTTGTTGGATATTTGTGTACCTAGACCTAGTTTTTCTTTGTTGTGTGGTTCAGGTAGTGGCTTTGATGGTTACTTGTGTGCTACGGTTTGAGACTTTGGAACTTGTTGGTCATCTTTGGGCTGAACCATTGGCTTAGCTCCTATGTTTCCTCCTAAAATGTTTGAAAACACTTTATTTTCTTTTGGATAGTAGACTCTTGTTTGCCTAGGTTTTGTGTTCGACATTGATGATAAAACCCATATCTTTTTGGTTCGGGGTTTGCATGGATCTTCACATAGTATTGTTGGCGAGCTGATATATTCTTTCACAAACTCGTCATATATCATCTACTTCATTTCATCCCATGTTGCCTCTGGTTCATCATATTCTAACTGTATGTAGTCGTCTTGCTCTCAAATCCTAAAGGCATCTTTGGTTAGGGTGTCTTCGGTATAGGCTGTCTTTTCTTCCTCTTGAATTTGGTTATTTTGGAACCAATCTTCCATTTCTTGTTCCCACTTGAGATAGGCGTCTGATCCTTGTCCATGGCCTGAAAATGAGATGTATTTCGGTTCATTATTTTCTTCATAATCGATTGTTGCTCCCAGGGTTCGGCCAAGTGGTGCTCGGGTCATTCTTCTTCATATTCCACCTCATGACCATGGATTACTCTTTGTTCCTCGTGGTCTACTTCGTTTAGAATACTTTGAGAGTTAGTCTCTTCATGCCATGATTCTCCTTCATAGTTTTCTTTTTCATCACCTCCTTGGTAGTTGTCTTCTTCGAACCAAATTTCATGGCTCATGTTTTCTTGGTCATAGTCCGATGAATCTGGTTCAAGGTTTTCTCCCTCTAATTCTTCTGAAAAATCAGTCTCCAAATAGTCTTCACTCCATGACTATTCTCCATAGTCACACTTGTTGGTGGTTGTGCATTGATCATAGTCATTGTCTTGACTACAATCGGTTTGTGGTATGTTATGGTGTCTTCTTCTTCATCATTGTACTACATCATTAAAGTTTGTACTTTGCACGACAAGAGGAGAAAATAACAAGTACAAATCATCAAATAAGGAAACTACACTCTAGTGAATATATGATATTGACGCACAAGTAGTAGCAAAAGAGAAATCGATTTTGAGGTTTTTGCTTTTATTTATTTTGGCAACTAACTTTTAAAACAAACTAAAAGACAAAAAATTTCTTAGTACTTGATATTTTAAATTAATTAGGATGAAAAATAATAATATTTTATGAATCTTTTCTTTTTTTTAACTTAACTAGCAATTAAATTTGGAAATGATGTTTTTATTTTTTTGAATTGAACGAAATTAAACAAATATGAAATACAATGTTTTTGTTCTGTTTTTAGATTTATATGAGAAAAAACAACAATAAACAACAACAAACAAAAAAATACAACAAAAAACAATGCAAATGAAAAATTAAGAATGAAGTTTTTTTATTTGGTTTTTTTCCAATAAGATGTAAATAAGAAAATTCAACACAAAAACATAGAAGATAAAAGATAAAGGTTGAATTAACACAACCTGAGATAGGAGTTTTTAATTCTGATACCAAATAATGTAAGATTGAGTATCAATCTCACAAGCAGTACGGTCATGACTCGAAAGTCCGAGACTTTCTCTTGGCTTAAGCGGGCAAGGGAACAAGGAAGAGGGTTTTGATCGAATCACACGATCAAAGGTGAAGCAAAAGAGTTTAAATCTCTCAAACTAACTTGGTCGTGGCTTCAATAGAAAGGAAGTGAATCACATACTTAGTTTCTAAAGAACAAGAACAAGATTCAAAGACAAGGTTTTGAAGAAAATACTTTGTAATCAACTTTTTATTTCACTTTGGGTCTGCTTTTCCAATGAGATCGTGTTGATCTTATATATTTGTCATAGCAACGGTCCTAAAACAAAAAAAGAAGAGAAAAGAAAATTGTACATGTAAAATATATTGTTGTTGGTCATTATGTCTTGTTTGGCAAACATGGAAAGTGTATATGCTTGTATCTTGAAAGCCTAGATTCGAATGTAAGGTGTCTAGGTACATCTTGGATGCTTTGAAAAGTCTTCAATTCGTTCCCAAATTGCAAGGAATAGAGATGTTGCAATCTGAACACATTAAATATACTTCGGTCCATATATGACAACGCTTGCAGAAAAGGTATCCGTCTGATCCTATGGTGGCTGGTGCATGGTAAGTAAATTTTTGGCTTCCACATGGCCTTAATAATCTCTCCTAGATGCCATATTTTGGTTTGCAAGTGATTAAACCAGCCTTAATAATCTCTCCTAGATGCCATATTTTGGTTTGCAAGTGATTAAACCAGTTCGTCCTCTCACTTGCCATAAACGGTTCCAATCGGTTCATTTGAAAACAGGGATGGACCCGCCTGGTCCAAGGCGTGTATGGGCTTCTAGAAGTGTTTAAGGGAGCTCCTAGAAGTACCACAAAATCTCTTGGTCTCCAAAGAAATACTTGTAGAATTTCATAGAAGAAAATTTCCAAATATGATAAGTTTCGGCAACACCAACTTGATGAATGGTCCATGACTTGATCCAGTCTGGTTTTAGATGAGCTACATGTTTGGAACTTTATCCGGCCTGGTTTTAGGTAAGCTCCATGATCCAGCCTTGTTTTAGGTGAGCTCCATGATCCAACCTGGTACAAAGTGTGTATGGGTTTGTAAAAGTGCTTAAAGGAGCTCCTAAAAGTACCAAAAAGTTTCTTGATCACCAAAGAAATGTTTGTAGAATTTCATATAAGGAAAGTTCTAAATATGGTAAGTTTCGGCAACACCAACTTGATGAATGGTGCATGAATTGATCCGGCCTAGTTTTAGGTGAGCTCCATGTTATCGCGTGTCTTTTGTGAGTCAGTGTTATATTCCTGGTTTTGTATTGGTTGGCCGCTTCTTTTTTGGGTTTGAATTCATTAAGATACATCTATGTATCATTTTTGCGGATATTTGGCCGCATTTATATTTTTTATGCCAGCTAGACCGGTCAATTGGTCGGAGGTTGGGCCGGTGAACACACTCGGATGACAACAATAAACGCCTCACATCAGTTGTGGCTTTGGGTTCATTCAACGACTTTGAGCAGAACCCTCCTATGGTCAAATTTAGGTATGCTAGACTGTTGTGTGGATTTTATGGATAGAGATTTCTCCGTCTTCAACTACGCCTCTCATAAAATGAAACCTTATATCTATATGCTTCGATCTTTCATGTAATCCATCATTTTTAACCAATTGTATAGCAATTTGAGAATCTGAGAAAATTTTACATTACAAGAAAACATCAAATTCCCGACGACGAATTTTGTCGGCAATCCATCAGAAAATGCAATTTCTGTCGACTTTCCGACCAACATCATCCGTCGGTACTATTTTATCGGAAACCAATTTTTGTCGGGAAATGGTAGGGAATTTGCAATTAAAGAGCCATCGGCAAATGTCGATGGATATTCGATGGGTTACTTACATCAACAATCACCGATGGGTTTTCGATAAGTGTAACCATTGGATATTGCCGACGGATATTCGATGTTGTCTGTCCGTCGGCAATTACCGATGGGTTTACAATAAAGTATTCCATCAGAAAATGCCGATGACTATTTGATGGTCCTGTCCATCGGAAATTACCGACATATTTGCGATGGATTTAGTCAGTCGGGCCGTAGAGGACTTCCGATGACAATTGTCGTCGGAAATATCAACCGACAGTATACCCGATGGTTTTCACCCATCGGGAGATAACCGACGACATCGCGATGAAATAAGCTTCCCGACGGACAGGAAGACGTCGATTATTTCCGACGACTACATCCGTCAGAAATAACCAAACAATTGAAAAAAATAATTTGAATAATTATTTTTTAAAATTATTCACTAAATATTTTTAAAAAATATATTTATTTTGAAAATAATTTTTTAAATATTAAATTCAATGAATATATTTTAAATATTTAATAAAAATATTAAAACAACTAAATAAAAATAATATTTCTAATTATAAATATAATAATATATAAAGTTTAATTGTTTTAAAAATCTACAAATTACATCGGAGGAAAAGGAGGAGAAGGAGGAGAAAAAAGTCATCGGGAAATTTGATTTTCATAATATCTATGATATTTTTAAGTTTCGTCATCTCTATCTCCATAGTCGCCATTTTTTCTTTGACTTGTGTATTCCCCTCATTTCCAACCACATATGTTGCACCACCGGTATCTACAACTCTCCTAAGTTCTGCATGACGACCTTTAGAAAATGGTACGTCCTGTAAAAACAAAAAAAGTATTATTAAAAAAGTATTATAATATTATAAATAAAAAGAAAATTCAAACTTACATCAAGAACCAGACGGTTAATCTCAAAACAATGCAATTCGGCGATCGAAAATGAAGAACCAACTTGACACTACTGAGACAAAATATCATTTTTTTTTTCACTTTTTCGATGATCTCACTAATGAGAACATCTTGGATGCGACCAATTTTTTTGTTCATGTCGACGGAGTCAAGAAGTTGCAAGTGATCTAGAGGCGATCCAAATTATAGTACCTAAAAGTAAAAAAATATTAAATTAATATTTTAAAATTTTTTAAATAATAATAAATAAAATTAATATAATAATTAATTTACCAATTGATCGGCTCGTCTCAGAAAACTAGTCGTTCCGGCATTGTGAATGTAAATGTCTTTGCCTCCTCGGTCGTTCTTCCGGTTTTTCGAATTAGTACTCGAGATGACCTCAACGGTGTAAGATTCACAATAACGAATAAAGTCGTTTGGTTAAACTAAGAAATTGCTTAGTGAAAAATGTATAAAAAAATTGCTTAGCAGCATAATAATATCACTAACATTAAGGGAGTTTGGTTTATTCGTTCCTGTACATAAGTATAGTGGTAAGATAATAACATGTATTTTTCAAATATGCTTAAAAACACCCACGCTTAGAAGAAGTTTAAATTTCAACCCGTACTGCATTTATATAGATGAATAACAACAAATTTGTAACAGCGTTAACGGAGCTGACGTGTTCCATGCTGACTGTGCAATGAGCTCCGAAAAGTTTGTTTAGTGGTATCACAAACGGTTTGAACATGACGCTATATGGGCAGCAGATTTGGTATGTTACCATGTGTGTGTTATTTTTTTTGCCATGGGAACTTCTAATACATTGGCAATCTTGTTTCTAGATTTTATCGTTTTAGTTAATTATGTGTGAAACTGTATTTATTGCATTTAGAAATATATTACAAAGATTTTACAAATATCAAACTATTCCACCAATGATCTTGCTTCAAGCTAAAAACAAGACGACAAAGATGATGAAACACAAAGAATCGCATCTCGAACTTGAACATGAACCAGAACTGATTTCTCACTCTCAAAGATGATAACAGAATCAGAACCTGAACATGAACCAGAACCAATTTCTCACTCTCAAAGAATTGCATCTTGATTTCTCTTCTCTTGGAATTCTCCATCTCATCAGATTCGTTTTCGAAATCCTTTGAAATCGATATCATCTAAAATCGGACATCCTCTGCAATCGATAACCTCTTTGAAATCGGCCATCCTTTAAAATCGGCCATTTCTGAAAACCCTAAAACAATGGAGAAACCCAAAAACCCTAAACCGATTTCATTTCTTTTAAAATCAAAACGACGTGTTTTGATTTAATGAAAAAGACGGTGTTTCATTAAATCAAAATGCACCGGTTTGATTTAATAAAAACAACGTCGTTTCATTAAATCAAAATGCACCGTTTTGATTAAAAGAAAACGCGGTCGTTGCACAGTCAGTATGAGAACACGTTGCCATGTCAGTTCCGTTAAAGGTGTAATTCATCTCATTACAGAATTGTTGTTATTCGTCTATATAAGCATAGTACGGATTTAAAATTTAAATTTCTTTGGAGTTTGGATGTTTTACGTACATTAGAAGAATAAATGTTATTATCTTACCACTATACTCACGTACGGGAATGAATAATCCGAAACCCCCTAAAATTAATTTCAAAGTGTGACTGGACAATCACAAATATTGATGGTATTAAAAAAATTCGAGAGAATATAACACGTTATTTGTGATGTTTGAAGCAAATGTATCAATACTATAATATTTAATTCGGTTAACTCATTCAGTTTGGTAGATTTTATTTTTAATCTTAACATCAATTTAATTTATTTGTTGAAAAAACAAAATTTTACAAACTATAACTCGGTTAGCTCGGTTAAAATATTATATAAAAATCAGTAACCAATCTGCCAAATTGAATCAAGTAAAAAATGATACTAATTTTAATCATGCCGTTCAATTCATTTATTGGTTTTGCCGACTCGGTTTTATTTATTTTA
Source organism: Pugionium cornutum (assembly GCA_018901935.1). Lineage (NCBI taxonomy): Eukaryota > Viridiplantae > Streptophyta > Magnoliopsida > Brassicales > Brassicaceae > Pugionium > Pugionium cornutum. Next base: position 5,224,054 of record CM032159.1, read on the forward strand.
ATCAAATTTGTACTTAGAATTTATATTTTGCATTTGAATCAGCATCATGTTATAAAAAAATTAATCATGTTACTTATGTAAATATTTTTAATCTTATTTCTGGTTTAATATATATAATTTAATTTAACTGTTGAAAATAAATTTATATTTAAAGTTATCATATCATATTTAATTAAACGTCATTTTATAATTTTTTAACTATGTAATGTTTTTTCTAATGATATGTAATTATTTTTTTAAAAATTTATTGTTGTTTTAATATATATGAGATTTATACTATTTTGAAATTTTAAAATAATAGTGATATATTTACAACAAAAAAAAACTTTAAAAATGTTATTTTATAAAATTCTATTTTCTATTAAAAATATAGAAAAAAAATTTCCATTAATCTCTAATTAACATACTAATCTCTGATTTGTTAACTGAAAGCTAGATCTTCTTTGGAACGCCTTAATAACGCTTAGCAATATTGTATATTTCATAAAGACAGCTAAACCAGAAATGACAGGTTTTTGTCATATTTGTTTATTTTTTAAGAGAGAAAAAACATGTTTCATCACTTTTCATATTATCTTTGGCTGTATTAGATAAAATTCCGAAATACAACTAAAAATTTGTGTATTCTTTACCATGCCATTATGGTATTGTTGAACAAATTTTTTTACAGTGGCATCGAAAGATGAGAAGTCAAAAGTTCGAACTTGTAAATTATTTTGGATTTTTCTAAGGTTTTTTAATTCAATTGCTTTTTTTATATGTAGCTTAAATCGGTTGATCCTTTCAAATTTTGGACTTTTCTATGAATTTTGGAAATCGGTATAGATTCTTTTGAAACAAATTTAATTGTTTAAACTTTATACGGAGAATGAATAACCCACTTCTCATAAATATTTTTATATTTAAAAATTTAAACATATGTTCACTATACTTAGAACTAGGCTAGATTTTCGATTTTTTTTATCAATCGGATCACTTTATTCGATTCTCAGTTAATTAGTTTGGGAAAAAGTTGACCAAAAAAATAAGTACAAAATCGATTCGATTCAGGTTTTTTATCGGTTTAATCAGTTTGGTTTTTAATATATAAAACTATTCTGAATTAAAATAAATTATAACTTAATTTTTGGTATAATTGTTTAAAATTTATGTTTAATGGATTTATTGTTTGGTATTTTAAATTTTTTGTTTAATTTCGGTTGAATTTAGTTCAATTTTTTTCAGATCATTATTATATTTAATTAAAATATGTATTGTATTATATATTTATTATATAAGATAAATTTTATTTATGTTTTTATATTTATAATATCCAAAAATATATTTTTCATTTTGTAATATACTTACGTTTTTATTTTATAATCAAAATTAATTTAATCCTATATATTTTGGTATTATTGTATATTAAAATTATAGATTTATATATATTAAACATTTTAACCATTAGTTTTGCATCTTTTGGCTATATTTTTTTTTATAAAATTAAGTTTCATCTTTAAATATTAATTTCTCAAAATTTAAAAATTATATAATTAGATATTGATTAAAACATGAATTATTCAATAAACATGTAAAAGTAATAACCATGATTGAAAAAAATACAAATATTTATCATAAATTGGCAAACTAAATTAATTATTTGAAATAACTATATATGCATAAAACAAATTAAAACCATAAAATTGAAAACATACATGGTATTAGACAACTTTAAAAATATACCAGAGAAAAAAAACTTAATATGGCAGAAAATTTCTTTTTACACAATATTTAATATTATCTATGAAATTTTTTACTATTTTTTGTTAGTATTAAGAATCAATCAATATATATGATTTATTTTATTTTTTGAAAATAAATTTATTTTTAAAATTATCATTTCACATTTCATAAATGTCATGTCATATTTTTCTAATAACATGTAAACATTTTCAAAACTTATTTTATATTAATATATATAATAATAATTATTTTATTGAAAAAAGGTTCGAACGGTACGATCTCTCTGTCATCCCAAAATAAAAGAGACTCATATCATTTTTGTGATGATATATAAAATTTTTTTAATCATATATGCATATTATCTAGATAATTATTATTTGGTTAAAATATAAGCAAATATAATTTTTTCAAAACTCATTTCTTTTTAAATGTATAGGATTAATATATATGATTTAATTTTTTATTAGAGATAAATTTATGTTTAAAATTATCATGTCACATTTGATTAAATTCTATGTCATAATTTTTTTATCCATATCATTTTTTCTAATGACATATCATTATTTTTTTAAATTTACTTTTCTTTTAATATATAAGATCATTTCACCATTACAATAGAATTGAAATTGTAACCGTTTAAAAATTCATATGATTTAAAAAAAAATCACTAATATCATTTGAGAAATATTTTAATAAAATAATCTCATCATAACGTGTTATTAATAAAAATGTCATACTGATGTTTCATGTGAATTTCAAATAAATATATAAATGAACTTTTAGTTATTAGAATAATTAAAATATATGTCATTATCAAAAATTTTGTTAGAGAAATAATATATTTTATTAAAATAACCAAAAATACAATTAATTTTTTTTTAAAATAATTATTTTTATTTATTTAATTTATATATATATAAATTAATATTAAAAATAATTTTAAATAAAATTAAAATTATATAAATCTTTTATTTATATTTACTATTAATCAATATTATATAATTTACGAATATTTATTTCTATTTAGAACATAAATATAAATTTAATATATATATAGATAACAATAAGAACCTAAAAATATTAGTAGAAATAGGTTTACTAACATAAATTCAGGTAGTATATGAAAGTGGCCATCCTAAATTTCTCCACTATTACCAACAATTAGTAGTTAACGGCGGTAGTGGATGTGAAAACATTTAACAAAAGTTCATATAGTTTAAAAAAAGAAAATATGTATTTATATATTTAAAAGAAAATTCCAATTAAATATCGGTAAAAACAAATTTAATAGGAAAATTGATATGTAAATAAATCATAGTTCATTTGTGGACATAAAATCTACATATTAGTCAATCAGTCATATCATTCAAACCCGATACAAATGTATCACAACCACTCAATTATATTACTAATTTTGATGTGTCATCTCTAATAATCAATTTATATAAAAAACAATCTTATGAATTACATGAATATCATAATAAATATATAAATAGATAAGTTATTAAAATAATTATAATATGTTTCATTTCTATTGTTTTAAATAAAAATTAATATATTTTATTAAATAAATTAAAAATAACTATTAATTAAAAAAATTAATTATCTTTATTTTTTTAATTTACACAAACAAAATTTATAAATCATGACATAAAAATAATCAAATAGTCAATCATATCAAAGAGATAATATACTAAATTCAACTATATCATTATTGTTGTGTAGTCATTATATTTATATTTCTTCTATCAATTTCTCTTATCATTGGAAAAAATATAAGATCACTAATGATTCATATAAAAATAGATTTAATTAAATACTAAATATTATATAAAAATTTTAAAAATGGGTATTTTTTATGTAAGAAAAAATTATCGTTTTAACAATTTTACGGATAAAATATATTTTTTATAAAAATTATCAATATTTAAATAGATAAAAAATGATCATTACAATAAAATAATAATTAATATTATTAAAATAAATAACCGGATTTTAAATTTTAAATAATAATATTTTACGAATAACTATAATAGATTTATAATTAAAACTATCTGATATTAATTTAATAATTATTTTATATAAAACCTAGTTTTTTATTATTCATCTAATTTTTACTAGTCTCTTCGGATCAATCACTATTGACAATGTGTCTTAGTATTCTATCTATTTCTTTTATTATAAATTTTTTGTTCCTTATGTATATATATATTTTACATATTAAAAAAAACATATATATCTTTCCCCACATTATCCATATAAATGACTAAGACAAAACTTGAAGCAGAAACGAGAATGGCCTAACCATAAAAATAAGAAGTACACTTTGAATCATTTAACCTATGAAACCCACTAATTTTCAGTCTTCTCCAATATAAAAGTAAACATCCTTGTTGGCTATTAATTAGTCTAAAGATTCAACCTTTATACATACATTCTCAAAAGTGACTACTCAATCATGCTACGACTTCTTAAGTTCCCATTTTAAGACATCATAGAGTTAATTACAGAATAACATCTCATGTTCCAAAAGTACCAACACTTCAGAGATTGCTCAAGTTTCATTACCCTAACTTCAATCATGCCACAATCAATCCTTATTGCAGTGTAAAAGACGTAAATCCCCAAAAGAAGTAAACATATCAATCACCAAAAGTAATGTTATCAAAATTTCAATAGTACTAATCATGCTAGAGACTGTTGAAGTTGCATTATATCTTCAAGAACTGAAACACCAAACATCAACAGAATAATAGCTAATCTGATGTTGTTTCATTTTTCTACTCATGAATATATGCCATCATCCACATTGCAAATTGCAAAGATAGTCGATTTACATTCATCACAAGAAAAATTAAGTAATTAAGATTTTGAAAGGATTCAAGAGAATCAAAAGATTGGTTAAAAACCCCTAAGATCATATATGTGATTTTCAGAAGAGAAGAAACTCACTTTGGTTTCAATAAGATTTGCATTTCTTTGACGAATCAACCATCTTCCCGGAAGTAGTACTCGCCGGAACACCAACTGCCACGTCGTCGCAGTAAATCCTTACGAATCTCCTCCTACGGAAAGCTCCGTACCGGAAAGTAACCGAAGTGATCATCCTCAGATTGAACTCAACAACTCCTTTCGCGGCTCTCTCTTTACCGATTGAATCAACCAATTGACTCTCAACGTAAGTCCCGGAGACGGAGAACGTAGCGTTAATCGGCGTTTGATCTTTTTTCATTTGATCAAAAGGCTGAAGACGCGTATCGGAGAGAGACTCACGGTGGTAATACAGAGAGCAGGAGACAGCATCGTAGTAAAGAAAAATCCTGGAGTTAGGGTTTCGAAACTGAAGCTGGAGATCCCATTTTCCGGTGACCTGATTGTTGGAAACGTTGAAATTGGAGACGGAAAAAGAGTTGATGTAAACCTCAGGTAATTGGGGACGAACAACGAGTAAGAAGATGAAGAGAATGAGTCCTAAGATGAGGAGAAACACCAAGAAGACGATGAAGAGACGGCGAATTAGGATGGTGCGTGGATTTGGCTGCGGCGTGTAGTAAGGGTTGTGGTTTTGGTAAGGGTAGACAGTTCCAGCGTCGGGAGGGTAACCGTTGGCAGAAGCGGCTGATTGTGGCTGCGTATTCGGGTATGGATATGGGTAGGGATAACCAGTAGCGGGTCGAGAAGGATCTTGCATAGCTTAGCTTTGATTGTTTGAAATCTTAGGGATTCGAAGAGACGAAAAGGTTTCTGCCTTTCTGGTTTGTTTTGCTTATGAAGTAGAAGAAGAGAAAAAATATAGTAAGGAAGAAAAAAAGGAAACACGGTTTTGTGTAATTACTGTTTACAGTTTAATTATATTAAATAGTTTAAGATTTTTGAAAATCTGTAATTTTCATTTATTGGTGAAAGAATGCGAAGAGGAGAGATATTCATTAAATCTGAGATTGTAACAATAATTCACAACAAACAAACAAATAATCTTGGATTTTTCTTGACAGTCGGAATAGGAAAATTTCAAAATCGACATACAATTATTAAAACGAAATTTTCATCACTCATTTGGACTTTACAAACAATTTGGTTGCTCGATTATTATCAAGTTATTTTTGAACATGATAATTTGTTACTAAATAATCTCATCAATCATAAATTTCATAATTTGAGATTTAATCATTATATTTACACAATTCAGCAATAGATATCAAAGTTTGACGTCATTTAGTTTCATCATCGATTTAGATTATGTAATCAAATAGTTGATATTTTGACAATTTTTATTATTATCTCTGATGTCGATTAGAACATTTTTTGTTTTTTTTTAATTTTTTTACGATAGTTTGTAAACAATGATTTATTTGGATAATGGAATTATTGATGAAAAAAATAAACAAATTGAAGGTTAATAGAATTTTGAAAAAAAAGAAAATAAACTATAAATTGTGAAACAGAAAGAGAACTAACAAAAGCATCAAAAGGTATTTTATTTTTGAAGGAAACAATCTTATAATAAATAATCTTCTCAACGGAGTTAATATTAATCGACATGTTCAGCAGTATATTTATACGATACAACAATGGATCCCTAAATTTCAAGACATTATCTTCTCCTATCAACAACGGTCAGGAAATAGAGTTGTTGATATGTTAGCATCATCTGCTATCAAATCTCCTGTTGATTGGAACATTTTTCTTGCTTGTCATTTATTTTTATTACCAATTGTAAACAACGATATTCAATAATATATATATTTCGAAGGCAAAAAAAAGCATCAAAAGGTATAAAAACTGTTTCTTAAAAATCATGCAAAAATATTATAAGTGAACCAATGGTTGTATGACTGATTCCGAAAGTAATAGAATCTTTGCTGTTTTGGTAAATTGGGATAAGTTTAGTTCAGTTTAATTTAGAATTTTATATATTTGTAAAATTCAATATATTTTCGGTTAAAAACTGAAGAAACAACGAATCAAATAACAAAACGATTGAATTTTAAAATAGTTATTGATTGGTTCATATGACATAACCGAATTAGAAGCAAAATCCGAAAATCTTTGTTTTATTTTTTTGTTGTTGAAGATTATTAGATTGTGTTTTTCTTTTAATATATATTTTAACATCTAAACTTTATTATAAAGGGATAAATAATACAACTTGTCTATAAACCATTTTGATGGAACAGTAAATGATTCATACATTAAAACTAATTGATAATATCTTTTAGCTAATAAATTTGCAGGTTGGTTATCTTCAATTTTGAGTCTTTTAAAACCTTAATTTGCAAAGGAAACAACATATTGAAAACTTCGGTATTCATTTAAATAAAAGACGATAAGCTAAATAAAATTTATTTTAAAAATATTATAGAGTATTATAACTTTTGTTCGTGGTCTAAGGAACTTCCGGTCAATTCATACATGAAATTTGACCCGTGGTTACGATTCGATAACGAACTTTGTAGTTGTGCTCTTTTATACATGAACTTGCTGTTTTAAGTCATAACATGCATTGCCTTGATTAATTAATATTAAATATACATTAGTGGTAAACAACGTTTAACTCACCGTTAATCGTCGCTGATTAGGATGACACATCAGCGACGAAACCGTTTTATTAAACGAGTTAAACGTTGTCGTTTTGATAATTGTAAGTTATCTTTCCTTTCTTCCCTTTCGCGAAATTAGGGTTTGTAGAGGCAAAATTGTGGCTTCCCCTTCTCTTCTTCCCTTTCGCGAACGAAGATGGCAGAAAGTGGCCCGGGTATGTATTTCGATATGGTTGTTTGTGCTTTCGTTTGTGTAGTGTCGAATTAGGGTTTGTAATTTTCTTTCGAGTTAACTGAGATTCGTTCGAAATTTGTGAAGAAATAACTGTAAACTCCGAAATCGATCGAGCTGTTCGAAAAAAAGGCATTGCAAGAGTTTGCCGTTGTGGAGAAGCTTCTACAATTCGAACGTCAAGGACTCAGCAAAATCCAAGAAGAATTTTCTATTGTTGTCTTAATAGATCCGCAAATCATAAATTTCATTTGTTTAAATGGACAAATAAATCGTTAATTGAAAAAATTGAGAAGCTTGAAATTGTTGTTGATAAGGTTAAAGAAGATATGAGAAATCTTCGGGATGGTTTACAAATGAAATGGAGACTCTCGAGTGTGAGACATGGACTTGCGAAGCTATTGTTCATCGTTATAAATACGATATTGACGACATGAAAGCATTTGTGCGTGGCTGGGAGAGAAATATTGAAGAATATAATGGTGAAATTCGGAAATTGCCTAAGATAATTGTATGTAGTTTCTTCATATTTGTGTTCTATTTTGTTATTTTAGCATGAGATTTGGCATAGAATATGTTTTCTAAAATTTGGCATAAAAGTCGAGTGCTTAAAATTGAAGGTTTTTAAAATCTGTTTTCTGAAATTTGGCATAATCGAAGGTGTTTAAAATCGAATGCTTTAAATTCAAGTGCTTAAAATGAGATTTGGCATGTAATTTGTTATCCAAAATGGCATAACTGAAGTCTTTAAAATTCAGGTTACATCCAAAAACCGAGATAAACATACTATTTTAACAAAAACCGAGATAAACATACTATTTTAACAAAAACCGAGATAGCCTACACCTAGGGATGTCAAACGGGTCAGCCCGCGTCCATCAGACTCGACTCGTTGTGATCATTATTTTTTTAATGACCGCAACGGGCCGACCCATTTTTCTTACGAGTTTAATTGTAATGTCCAAGTCCAATCCGCTAAACCCAACGGTTTAAATGGATTGGTCCGTGGGCTTAGTTTTTTCAAAAAAAAATAATCCAAAAATATTCAGACAAACAATTTTAAACGAAATTCTAAAATGATTATTTAAAAGTTTAAGAAGAGTCTCCAAAACTAATACTTAAAATCAAAGTAGAACTTAATTTCCAACTTTCTCATCCACAATTGATTGGAAAGAAGGTAGTACTTCATCTTTATCTCATAATTCTTCATCTTCCTCTTCACATATGACATAAATAAAATAAAAGTTAATATAGAATTTGTGATCTTGTAATTATAAAACTAATTAAAAATACTAGCTTACCATTTTCATATGCTTCAAATGCCTTTAACCAATTTCTACTACATATTAATACTTGAATATTTATTGGAAGAAGACGATTTCTATACTTGTTCAAAACTCGTGCTCCAATGCTAAAAGATGATTCAAAAGCTACCGTTGTGATAGGAATGCTAACAACGTCACAAGCCATAGAAGTTAATGCTCCATAACGTTGGGAATTATCTTTCCAATACTTCAAGATATCTAAACTCTCTGCATGTCTAGTAGTGGTTCATCCAAATACATTTCCAAAGATGATTTTCCATTAGCAACCACATTTGTTTTACGGAAGGCAAAGAAATCCTATAACATAAAACTTAGATTTTATCAAAAAATCGAATAAGATCACAAAATAGGACCAAAACATGTTGTAAAAGTCGAATACTTACAGTGTAATTGATGAAATTCCCTCATTGTTTTTCATTATTCTCTTTCTCTTGAAAGGTTTATGGTGATTTTGAAGCAAATGATGTTGAGTTGGACTTTTTCTCATAGGCTTCAAAAAGAGTTCGAAGTTTTTCACGTAAATACTTTAACTTTGTTTCACACAAAATCCCATCAAGTTTGCTAAAACAATATTCTGCAAGTGTTAATTTTAACCTTGGATCAAGCACAATACCAATAGCAAGAATATCACTGTAGTCTTCCCAATATTTCTCAATCTTCTCCTTCATAACGATGACCATTTCTCTTATAATCTCATCTTTATTACACTCATTTTCCTGTAACCAACTTTGAATCTTCCAAACTTGCATAAAATACAGATTTGATGTTGGATAGGTTGAACCTGACATAAGACATGTGATTACATCAAATGGTTCCAAAAAGTCACACATCATCCTACCTCGTATCCATTCAGCTTATGTAGGAAGAAACTTGTAGTTCTTTGAATCAATGATTTTGAGATTAACAAAAGCAGCTTGGTACTTCATAGCCCTATCTCAAGCATCTTATATGTCGAATTCCATCTTGTTGGCACATCCAACACCAAACCAGCCTTATGTCTAATACCAACAGTTTCCACACACCTCTCAAACAAGAGTACACGAGATTCGGAGGCTTGAACATACTTGATACTCTCTTTAGTCTTGTGCAAAGAATCGCCAATTACCTTTAGTCCGTCTTGAACAATGAGGTTAAGAATATGTACTGAACACCTCACATGAAAAAATTCTCCACCACCCAACAAATCATTTCATAAAACAAGTTGAGATTTCATAATGTCTTGCATGGAATCATTGTTACTTGCATTGTCTAAAGTGAGGGAGAACACTTTCTTCTCAATTCCCCATTCTTTCAACGTTTCTAAGAGTTTCATTGCTAAATGCATCCCGGTATGTGGAGGTGGTAAAACACAAAATGCTAAAATTTTGTTGTTTAATCTCCAATCTTTATCAATGTAATGTGTTGTCAAGCACATGTAACCTTCTTGAGTAATAGCAGACCACAAATCAGAAGTAAAACAAATCTTTCCAGGCAAATGAGCTAATTCTCTCTTTAGTTTCTCCGACTCAATTCTCATAAAACCTATAAACATCTGAAGCAGTTGTGTTCCGACTAATAAATTTCACATCCGCGTTCAAATATTTCCAAACAGATCTAACTCTCTCATACTCTACATAAGCAAATGGAAAGTCATGCTGAATAATACACATGGCTACCATTTCACGGGAAACATAATGGTCTATCTTTCTAGACTGCAATTTTGCTTCTGTATTAAACATCATTTTACCACATCTTCATCTCTTTAAGCTTACATTTAAGAAGATGACGTCGAAAAGTGGTCGTACCATTTTTGTGTGCACCATACGTATATTCTGTCTTGCAATGTTTGCATTATGCTTTTTGTTCACATTTTCCCTTACTATCAACTTTGCTGATCACAACAAAATCATCCCAAACATTTGAATATTGCTTTCTCTTTTTGATGCCGATGAGTTTCCCTTTTCATCATCACCATCGACATCTTCAATCTCCACATATGGTCTTTTACAATTTTTAGATCAAGCGGTGCTTTCAAATGCACGCCTCTCATGTTCAGCATTTGCAGCATCAATAATTCGTTGAAACTTTAAGTCGATTGATCTGTCACTCTGTTTGCAAAAATTTTGTGAATCCTAAAAATTAAAAAAGATTAAAAGTATGAAACTATAAAATAAATTCATTAAAAACAAGATTAAACATGATGGATCACAAATAAAAATTCCATAAGATACTGTGCAATCATTACTCATTAAAGCATATTTCTGATGTTGAAAAAATACAAACATGAATATACATATATTTTTAATTAGCAAGTAAGAAAAGAATGATTAAAAAAATATCTTTGACAATGCTAATAAGAAGAAACATGACACGGTAAAAGAGAAGAAGTATGACACATCTTGCATGCTTTCGTCTCAAACACAGTATAAGCAACCTGTCATTAAAACAAAATCACATCATGACAAATTATGAATCTACTGATATTTGCATAGTCATTGGACATAGATTTATAGTCATCATGACAAAATACCACTGACGTAATATATCATGAAGACAAAAAGGTTTTTAAAAAACATATTTATACTTACTAAATCTCAACGTGAAGCTCTATGGAAAAGAACAAAAAAAATCGAAGAACTACTGAAAGCGAAGTAAGATACCTTTTTCTATAAGATTATTCGTGATTTACTATTACAAATATATATAATTGTAGTAGAGATTATATATTAAGAATACTTACCATGATGAACACTTCAAATCTTCAAAAACACTTCAAATCTTCAATATCCAATGGAGAACTGAAAAGCTTTTGTTTTTTTACTATTCAATTCTCTTTTAGGGTTACGATACTCCATCTATTAGTTTAATAAATATTAAATTTGTTAGCAGGTATTCCGTTAACCCGCTAGCCCATATGGATTTGTCTATTTGATCCACGATCCATCATAAACAAATCTGTTTAACTCGCGAATTTTGACAATGTTGTTCAAGCCCGCCCCATTGCGGTCCTTATTGGGCCAAGCCTGCGGATTAGAGCCCGTTTTGACATCTCTACCTACACCGAGATAAAGCGAGTTAGACATGCCATTCCACAAAAACAGTCTGACGTGTCTACATAGTAATCCAAAAATAACCTAAACATTAATAAAATTTTGTGTTGGCTGGCTTGGTCCATCTTGATAGTCTTCATGAATAGACTCCGCGACAGTTTGAGAAATATTTATGGATGGCCTTGTGATCTTCACTCCAACATTGCTACATCTCTTTGAATTGTGTTCCGCTAAACCACAATTTCCACAATGCATTGTTCTATTTTTGCTCAACGTGACATTTTTCGTAGGAGACTCATGCCTGCTCTTCATCTTCTTATGTTTTTTCTTACGACCCTTTGATTCATCTCGTGGTGGCGCTTGAATCGTTGATTGACCCAAGTTTTTCCAAAGTTTTGTGCCATTTAGTGGGAGAATTGAATCGCTATACTGTTGGTGCTAGGTAGACCATTTTGACACATAGTCATCAAGCTCGAGCTTCTTGTATAAGATTATCCGTAAGGCATGTCGACAAGGAATCCCTGAAGCATCCCATATCCGACAGCTACACGTTCTTCTTCACATATGCACCTTAAAAGGTGACCCATTCTCAGTAACTTCAAACCACCCATTTGGTCCAGCAAATGTCTTGCAATATTTTCTGTACTTAGTTTCTAACTCAATAGCTGCTACAACTTTAGGTGTGAATGTACCTGTATGCTCCATCGATTTCTTCTTTCACAATCCAATCCGAACCATTACTTGCCTCCGTATTGTTTCCAACATCTCCACAAGTGGCAATTCCCTTGCTTTGTCTATGGCACTGTTATATGACTCGGAGAAGTTGTTGTGAACGTCTTCACAACAAGCTGTGTTTGTGAAGAAAGCTCGGCTACAATTCTTCGGATTTTTCATCATCATCAAGTCATAAACTTTGGAGTCATACGCCTTAACTGCGTCAACGACTTTCGTATAATCCGCTGTATTGTAGCTCTCTGCAACAGTCCAGAATAATGGCTTTATGAGTGGCTTATTTGGAAATTGGGCCTTCATGTTCCCATAAATGTGACGTGCGCACATTTGATGTTCTATATTAGGTAACTCTTGTTCAACCGCGATTAGCAAGCCCTGAAATGAGGTACAAAATCATAAGTATAATATAAATAAGAAGCAAAACAAAAACAAACTCACGTATAAAATCATATGTACTTTTTGTCTATCCAATATAACTGTGTAGCCATCTCCTTCTCCAAGGCCTAAATCCAATTTTAGTTTCCGCAGGAACCACAACCACGTATCCGTGTTTTCCACATTCACAACCGCCCAAGCAACCGGATAGATTTGATTATTCGCATATCTTCATGTGGCTGCCAACAACTGTCCTTTAACAGTTGATTTCAGAAAACATCCATCGATGCTTATGATGGGTCTACACGAGGTAATACATGTGTTCCAAAGTGTTTCAAAACACACATAAAAACGATCGAACAATTCCACTCCATTATCTCCGGGGATTGTCCCAAGCTCAACACTAGAACCCGGGTTGGAGCTACAAACAAACAAGTAAGTATAACAATTGTTAGTTAATTTGAATAATCACTTATAAAGTAATGAGCAGTAAAGTCACTTACTCTACAATCTTTTCTTTATAATCTTTCAACCGCGAAAATTGCTCATCATGCTCTCTATCGATTAATTCAAGTGCTTGCGCCTTCCCCTTTCTACATTGATCGTGCGTGACCACGATTTTATAGCGTTCTTCCATTTCCTCTTGAATAAACTTCGGTCTGAAATCTAGATCCTTTCTAATCTTTTTCAGAAAGAGCTTCGCAATCACCGTTTGAGTAACAATCCTACAAGTTCCTTTGGGGATACAACTATGTGTTCTTTCGAAAGTCTTCACCATGAACTTCCCAACCGGTTTTTCAAATGAACAGTACAATCTCCAAGGGGAGTCACTTTTCTGTGCGCATTTCACCTTGCATATGGCATTTCCCCATCTCGTGTATTTCACATTCCATCCTTCTTCAGAATGTACTCCACAACAGCCTCTTTGAACTCTTTTATGCTAGCAAATACTTGACCAAGCTTAATCTCACCACTTCCTCTTCTCCACGCTTTATATCACCTACTTTGTGGTTCCTCATCTTCAAAGTTCACTGGAGTATCGTGGTAATTTAAGTTTTCTTCGTCATCAACAAAATCAGCCATATGTAATTCAACCTGAGCTTCCTCATCATAGGTTTCTTCATTTTCGTCTTCATTTTGACCATCAATTTGCTCGTCATACTGCTCCTTATTTTCAACAGCCACAGGATTGTTCCCTTCCCTAGTATTGTCTGCCTCCATATACACATCTATTGTATGCGTGTAGTGAGCCACTGCACACATCTTCTAAAACATTCCATCACCGGCAACCATATATTTCAAATATGTCAACGCTTCAAGCGGAAATGTGTACCACAAGCACTGCCCATATAGAGATACTCTGAGATCTTCTTTTAAGCTCGTAAACAAGTTTTTTAGTTGTGTTTCTACAATCAAAACCTCCCCTCCATCATAATTCAGAACACCATCAATTGTGTGAAATTTTCCATTGTAATAGCAAGTGAATATTGCATCGTTGGGATCATGTGCATCGTTATCAGAACTGTAAGACACAAAAAACAATCAATTAGACAGCAAAAATCGCAACAGCACAGTTCGGACATTTTCGCAAACACTTGGTAGGCAAAAAAACAGTTACAAAATTATACCCAAAAATTCGACCATTTCATTTAGCCCCATGAAACCTTAACAAGTTTTAATAGCTACCTAGGATCATTTAACCCAAAAACAGTTTATATGTTCGTAATTTTCACCCGCAAATCACAATTATAAAAAAATCCCCCAAAAAACCCTAATAGAAATCAAATTCCATCTAATACAACACACATACCTCATTTTCTTCGATTAATTGCCGAATCGACCTCGAATTTGGTTGATATTTGCATGACTTTGCTTGAAATTTGCAAGAAGTTGCTGAAGGTTTCGATACTTGGAGAAATTTGCAGGAAATCGCAAAAGAGAGGATGAAATAAAGAGAGGATAAAATAAATGAAGCCAAAATTTCATAAAACGATATCGCATAATTTTAAACAAATACGATGTTGTTTTGTTTAATTCCCCGACAATGTGTATACAAATTCGTTTAGGTTATTAATTAAGTGATTAATAAGATTTATTTAAATATCTATTATCTGACTAAACAACGATTAACGGTTTGACTAACACCGTTAAGCCAATGTATATTACGGCTTAAAACAACAAGTTCATATATGAAAGAGCACAACTACAAAGTTCGTTATCAAATCGTAACCACGGGTCAAAGTTCATGTATGAATTGGCCGAAAGCTCGTGGCCTAAGAGTACATTAAAGTCCAAAATTATTCATTAAGGGGTATAACGGTCTTTCTAGAGTTCACATTCTTTTCTATATAAAAAAGAGTCATGAAATAGAAAATAGAGACAGGATTCTAATTGGAGAATTCCTGCCGGAGTATCGTTAGAGAAGCCATTGATCAGCCACCTCGATGGAGAAGTCATCCTAGCCATTTAGAAGAAGGTAAAAGGCATATTAGACCACTTCTGGAGAAACAACTAAGCAAAAGTGATCCAACAATCTAAACTTGGTAGGAATGTTCTTGATTCTTTCATTTAGCTACTTCTGCAAACGGTTTGAAATTCTGAGCTGTTTTGTGAAAGTTATATATAATTCTTGGTTGGAGAAAAACCGATTTGTCATGTAATGCATGTTAGAAATGAGAACGTATTTGAAATACAAAGTGTTGGATGCATTTAGAGGTTGGAGAATCGCGTTAGGTCCTATACTAAGAAAACTTTCACGGGTGTGGTCGAAAAGTTTTATATGGTCATGCATGGGAGCACCCAACTGTAGCTTTGTGGTGGTCTATGGATACGTACGGGCTCCACATGCAAGATGGCTGACGAGCCAAGAGATTTACATGTGTGATAGTTGGATGGTTGTGCCTACCCACACATGAAAAGCTAGGCAAAATTTATTGGGCACGAAGGATCGAGATGGCACAAAAGGTCGGCATGGAAAGGCACGTGGTGAACCATTGCGTTACGGATGGATGAGTTTGTGAGAAAGAGTTCCATTTGTGTGTTATATGTGTGTCCTACACAAGTGATTGTTTGTCTTTTTTAGTTTTAAACTTCATGTTTTTCGTATATGTGTTTGTGTATTGTGAATCCATAAGTTCTAAAGCTTATCTTCACTACGGAATGTTCGATTGCTCATCTCCTTTTTTTAAGGTGAATATGAGAAGTAGCTGATCGTAATTGTGAGGTATTAATACTTGGCAAAACACACACAAATACCCGAGTTCCCTTATAGGTACCTCTCGGAAAGGAGAAACTTTTATTAAGAAAAGTTTACAACTAGGAAAGACTAAGAAAAACACTTTTGAATCAAAGAAAGCTCTCTCTCTCTCTAACTCTCTCTCTCACGTTTCCTTCTGGCTGCAGGTTTTTTTCTCTGGGATACTTCTCACGGTTGACCTAGAGAAGTCTTATATACTTGAGCTCCAAATCTCTTAGGGTTTACCCTAAGAAAACCCGTTTGGGCCTTCTGGCCCAATACCAGAAATTAGTTGGACTCACAAACTCCACCTTTTATTATTAATTCAGAACTGGGCCTTCTGAATTTAATAAACAAGCCCAAATAATTCCTGAGTATTTAAGGCACGTTTTGGACAACCCTAATCTCCATTTCTCACCTCTTACATGCTGCCGTTTTTTTCTCCTGGAAAAACGATTTCAGATTGTTCACTTTCCCTTCCTGCACTTTCCTTTTTTCTCTCGCGAAACCTCCTCTCACAGCGACCTCTCCTTTCGGTTTTTTTCTTCCCGTCGCCATCTTGTGCTCCTTCTCGGTTTCTCCTTCTTGGTTTCTCCTTCTTTCTTCTTGTTTTCTTCATGAGAATCTCCTCTGGTTCTCAGCCGACGGCTCCTCCACCGTTGCGATGCCGTGACCTCTCTCACGGTTCGTTTCTCCTTCTTTCGCGACCTTCCCTTTTTCGCGACCTCTCTCTCGCCATTGAAGCTTCTTGAAGCTTCTTTCGTGAATCTTGGGTTCGATTTCACCTTGCGTGAGCGAGATCTCCTCCGAGATCTGGTTTTGCGGCTCCTCCTCCGTTGCGATTTTTCCCGAGAAGACCTCCTTCTCCTCCTTTGTCTTTGCGCCATGGAAGCTTCGATTTGAAGCTTTTCCGGAGCTTTCAAGTTTCCCGAAAGCTCCCTCCACCGTTGCGATCTTTTGGCCGTGGGGATCTCGGATCTTTTCTTCGCCGCCGGACCTTCGAAAGCTCCCTCCTCGAAGCTTCGGTTTTCACGGAAGGAGGTGACCTCGTTCCGCGCGTGAGATGCACGCGCCTGCGCGTGAGATGCACGCGCCTGCGCGTGAGATGCACGCGCCTGTGCGTGTGAGATGCACGCGCCTGTGCGCGTGAGATGCACGCGCCGGCGTTCCTCTGGCGCCGTTCTGGTCACGCGCCGGTAACGTTCCGGTGTACCGATCCACGCGCCAGTCTCACGCGCCGATGACCTTCGCCACGCGCCGCCATGTTTTTCGCCGGCGGTCCACGCGCCGGCCACGCGCCGCCGGAGAAAGTTTCAAAAAAATTCTGACCTGATTTTTTCGCCTGTTTTCCGATTTTCAGGTCCTTTGCCGTCTGGAGCTCCACCTTGAGAGATATGGTCCTCATCTCCTTCCTCTCGCTGCCAACTCACAGGTAACCTTGATAGATGGTACTGTTTTCATCTATACCCTCCATTGTCAGACTGGTGTACTAACCCATGTCGTTTTTTCTTGTCTCTGCGAGGACGAGACTCTGACAATGGGATTACCTGGAGCGATGCTCTCAGTCTAGCTGAGATTTACTAGTTCGCAGCACAGATCAAACTTCTGGCCAGGTAAGCCTTTAGTTAGGAAATCTACTGCATTTCTGCTAGTATGAATCTTAGATAGTCGAACCTTGCCTTCGTTTAGGATATCCCGGATGAAATGGTATCTAGTGTCAATGTGCTTTGTTCTTTCATGATGAACTGCATTCTTTGCTAGCGATAGGGCACTCTGTGAATCGCAATGAATTGTAACACTTTGCTGTGTAAAGCCGAGTTCATCACATAAACCTTTCAACCATATGGCTTCCTTGACAGCTGAGGCGAGTGCCATGTACTCAGCCTCAGTTGTTGACAATGCCACAACTGATTGTAAACTAGATCTCCAACAGACTGTGTTCCCCCAAACTTTGAAAATGAAACCTGTTACTGATCTTCTCCTGTCTAGATCAGCAGCATAGTCTGAGTCACAGAACCCTTCAATGTTGAAATCTGAACTCCTTTTGAACACTAAACATCTCCTAGTAGTTCCTCTTAGGTACTTCAATACCCACTTCACAGCTGACCAGTGTTCTCTTCCTGGTTGGCTCATAAATCTGCTAATGAGCCCCACTGCAAAAGCTAGATCAGGTCTAGACCCTACCATAGCATACATTAGACTTCCAACTGCACTTGCGTATGGAACCTTTTCCATATGCCAATCTTCCTCTTTCCTTTCTTCAGCAGTTAGACTTCTAAGTTTGAATTGCGTAGACGTTGGAGTGACTACTGCTTTTGATTCTGCCATTCCAAATGTCCTCAGTACCTTTTCCAGATATACTTCTTGGGATAGAATCAAAGTTCCCTTTTGCCTGTCCCTGATAATATCCATACCTAGAATCCTTGAAGCTTTCCCTAGGTCTTTCATCTCGAATTTTTGATTCAAACTATCCTTTACGTTCTTTATCTCATTCAAATCCTGTGAGGCTATCAACATGTCATCCACGTACAGCAAGAGATAAACCGCTTGTTTGGTTTGTACATTTCTCATGTACACGCACGGGTCCAGCTTGCTTCGTATAAAATTTTGAGTCTTCATGAAGTTGTCGAACTTCAGATTCCACTGTCTTGGGGACTGTTTAAGACCATATAAGGATTTTTTCAGTAAACAAACCTTGTTCTCATTTCCCTTCTTGACAAAACCCTCTGGCTGTTGCATAAGAATCCTTTCTTCCAATTCTCCATGCAAGAATGCTGTTTTGACATCCATCTGTTCCAGCTCATAATCCTTGTTTGCCACTAGAGATAAAATGAGACGAATCGATACATGCTTAACAACAGGAGAGAACACCTCGTTGTAGTCGATTCCTTCCTTTTGAGAAAATCCCTTTGCTACCAGTCTTGCTTTGTACCTTGGTTTTTCAACCCCTGGAATTCCTGGTTTAAGCTTGAATACCCATTTGCAGCCAATTGGTTTTGCTCCTTCTGGCTTATCAATCAGGATCCATGTTTGATTCTTCATCAATGAATCCATTTCTTCTTGAGCAGCGGATTCCCAGAATTTCTTGTGTTTGTTGAACCTAATCTCTGCAAATGACTTGGGTTCTTCCAAGTTGATCTCTTCAGCTGCAGCTAGAGCGTAGGCAACGAAATCAGAATCCTCAAATCTGGAAGGAGGACGAATGTTCCTCCTTACTCTGTCTCTAGCCAGCAAGTAGTCAGACACTTCTTGCTCTGGTTCTGAGACATATTCCTGTTCATCTTCTTCTGAACTCTCAGGTTCCTCAGAAGAACAATCTCCACCTTGAACAAATATGTCTCTTTGACTTGTTCCACTTGGGGTTGGTCCCTGAATCAAGTCATCGCTGAATGATACTTTCTTTTTACTCTTTTCTTTGATCTCGTTTTTGGCTTTCCCAGAAGTAAGAGTATCCTTGAATACTTCTTCTTCATTAAATATAACATTCCTGCTTGTTGCGCATCTACCTTCTTCAGGAATCCAGACTCTGTATCCTTTAACTCCAAAAGGATAACCCATAAAGACGCCCTTAACTGCTCTTGGGCTTGTCTTTTCTTGGACTATGTGGACGAAAGCTGAACAACCAAATCGTCTGAGGTGAGTCAGCTCAGGTTTTACACCTGTCCACGTTTCCTCAGGTAGCTTGAAATTCAGGGATGCATTTGGGGACCGATTGATGATGTAGACAGCAGTAGATGCAGCTTCTGCCCAAAACTCGTGCCCCAAACCTGTCTCAGCCAACATGCATCGAACCTTATCCATGATAGTCCTGTTCATCCTTTCTGATACTCCATTTTGCTGTGGAGTATATGTGCAGGTTCTATGTCTCTTGATTCCTGACTCTCGACATAGATTATCCATCTGTTGGTTGCAGAATTCTAGTCCATTGTCTGTTCGTAAGCATTTGATTCTTTTCCCTGTCTGATTCTCTACTGATATTTTCCAATCTTTGAAAGTTTGAAATACTTCATCCTTGGATTTCAAGAAGTAAATCCAAACTTTCCTGAAAAAATCATCAATGTAGGTGACAAAATACTTACATCCTCCCAGACTTTCTGGTGTAGAGGGAGATCCCCATAAGTCTGAATGAACATATTCCAACACTCCTTTGGAAGTATGCTTTCCTGTAGGAAAACTCTGTTTGTGAGATTTTCCAAGAACACAACTCTCACAAAACCCCAATTCTTCAACCTGATTCTGCGACAAGTAACCTTCCTGCACAAGGATGTTCATGTTTTTCAGACTCATATGACCCAATCTTGAATGCCATATTCTTGTCATGTCTGGTTCTGCTCTTGAAATGTTGACTTCCCCCTTTACCACTGTTCCCTGAAGGTAGTACAAACCGTTGTGATACTTTCCTGAAAGCACTTTCTGATCCTCCTTGTAAAAGTTAATCATAAAGTTTTCCCCTTGGTATTTGCACCCAGCCTTCTCTAACATTCCATAAGAGATCAAATTTCGTCCCATTTCTGGCATGTATCTAACACCTGTCAAGATTACCATAGATCCATCCAAATTCTGAATTTTGATCTTACCTACTCCTTTGACAATGCAGTGAGTGTTGTTTGCCATAAGAACTTTGCCACCATCAAATTCTTCTAAGTCAAACAGCACTTCTTTGTTAGGAGTTATGTGGAATGAACAACCTGAATCCATGACCCATTCTTCACTTGAGTCATGAGTACTCACTGTTAGTACCATAGGCTGTTTGGGCTCAGCTGCCATGTTTGCTGATTCCTGAGCTCGATTCTTTCTCTCTGGGCAGTTTCTCTTCCAATGTCCCTCTTTCCCACAAACAAAACAGGCCTTTGATTTGTTTGAATTTCTTTGTTTGGATTTTGATCTGCCTCTGCTTTTGGATCTTCCTTTACCATTGCTGCTGCTGCCTTTCTTAAACTGGCTGGTTGGTCTGCCTCTAGACTCCACATACAGCCCCTCATTCTGAGTTTTAGAAAGTTTTCCACTATCTATCAACTCCCTTTCCTTGGATTTTGCAGCAGCTGTCACTTCGTTCAGTTTCAGGGTGTCTCTCCCATACTTGAGAGTCTCCTTTAGCTGTTCGTACCTGTTAGACAAGGAACTTAGCAAAAGGATTGCTTGTACCTCTTCTGAAACTTCGACTCCTATGTTGTTTAGGTCTGTGACCAGCTTTAGGAAGTCATCCACGTTCGTATCGATGTTCTTGGAGTCATCCATCTTGAACGTATAAAATTTCAGTTGTAGGTAGATTCTGTTTGGTAAGGAAGTCTCCATGTAAAGTTTGTTCAGAGTCGCCCACATCGCTGCTGCAGTCTCGCAGTTCGATATCTTCCTTAGGACTTGATTATCAACGTTGATCACAATCAAATCTTTGGCTCTTTCTGATTTCTCAAACTTTATTGGATCTATACCTGCTGTGTAGGTATCATCCTCCAACTCCTCCTTTGTGGTAGGTTCTTTCCTGAGTGTTTCATCAGTTAGGATATCCTTTAGACCAAGGACACCTAGGTGCGCCAGCATTCTGACCTTCCATAGGGAAAAATCCCCATTCCCATCAAATCTGTCCACCTCAACCCTTGAGTTTGCCATTGGGATACCTCATGGTTTCTGTTCAGATAACCTGGATTGCTCTGATACCAATTGTGAGGTATTAATACTTGGCAAAACACACACAAATACCCGAGTTCCCTTATAGGTACCTCTCGGAAAGGAGAAACTTTTATTAAGAAAAGTTTACAACTAGGAAAGACTAAGAAAAACACTTTTGAATCAAAGAAAGCTCTCTCTCTCTCTAACTCTCTCTCTCACGTTTCCTTCTGGCTGCAGGTTTTTTTCTCTGGGATACTTCTCACGGTTGACCTAGAGAAGTCTTATATACTTGAGCTCCAAATCTCTTAGGGTTTACCCTAAGAAAACCCGTTTGGGCCTTCTGGCCCAATACCAGAAATTAGTTGGACTCACAGTAATAGAGATCGAGTGTTGTTGTTTTTAATGTTTTGTATATTTGTAACTTATTAATTTCTAGATACCTTGTATATATTGTCTATAATAATTCCTTTAATAATAAGAATGTTTCATACCATATGTGACGTTAAATATATAAGTTAAATATATAATTCTTCTAATAATAAGAAAGGGAAAAAAATTTATATGTACAAGGTAAAATATATAAGTAAGATTAATATATATACAAGGTAAAATATACAAGTTTAATGATAGAATTTTTTTAATGAAGTAATATATATATATATAAGAGAAATTTTTTATGAAGTAATATATATAAGAGGATTTTTAATGAAGTAATATATAAGAGGATTTTTTAATTAAGTAATATATATATATATATATATATATATATATATATATATATTTCACTATCTTGGTTGAATTTGAATTTTCATTCAGAAATTGAACCGAATGTAATGTTTGATCTATCAGATTGACTTTCTCCCATAAGTAGAATACTTAATTATAAAAGCCATATAAAATCTGGTTTTACTATTTTAAGAAAAAGTTGAGAGACACGCATCACAGCACATAAGAGCATTTTGCAACAATATAGTTGACACTTAAGATAACTCAAAATAATTTACATTCACTCTTAATTATTCATTTTTGGTGATTTTTCGTTGATCGTAATAACCGATTTTACTGAATGATGTGATCATCGCTATAAAAAATATAATTTATTGTATTCATATGGTAAAACCAAAGTTCGTTTGAATGAGAAATGAATATATAAATTGAGTTTTTTGATAAATATAAAATGAACAAATGTAACTTATCTCACATTAAAAGTTAGAGATGAAATCTCTTTTGTATATCAAAAGTAGAACTTATAACAAAACTCAAATTTTAGATACACTTTGGTGATTAGTAAAAGGAGAGATACTTAAACTGAACTCGAATTTTAAGTTTTCGAAATTTAGCAAATGAACCAATGATGGGTACAATTATTATTATGTTTTGGTTCAAAAACTATTTATTATTTGTTGACTAAGTCAAATAGTCATATCTGCTTAATTGAGTTAAGTTACAACCAAATTAATTTGGTTTGGTGTTTTGTAACATAAAAATCATAATAATTTTTAATGCAACATCAATTCTCATTAAAATGAAATAATATCTTAGCTCATATATCGAGCATTAATGCTATAAATAGAAGTTTTTGTTTTCTCATTCGGACAGTGTAACAAATACATATAAAAATCTCTCAGTTTTAAAGTGGAACATAGAAAAAATGTTCATTAGATTTTATTATTGGGTTGTGCAACATATAATAGTTGTAGTTGTATTTTAGAATTCAGAACGCTATGCAACCGTTTTTCTATTCAAAATTAAAGAAAGAACGTCTCGTCTCTCCACTATCTTTTCTAAATTCTTGTATCAATATTTATAATTTATTTTATGTAATTTTTTCACAATTATTCAGTTGTTCATATTATAAAAATAACGTTTGCTAGAGAACTCAACGAAGGAACAATGATCCACATATGAACAATAACAATTTTGCTCCTTTAATGGATGGATCCCTTTTGTGTGTTTATCAAGTGGTACCAGAGCACTACGTCTCATGATTGTGGATATCGTATCAAATGCGTTTCAAGAAACGAATTTCATCTTTTCAAACAAATCTAAGCTCGATTTATGCTAATGGATGCTCGGGTTTAGTGGATGGTTGCTAAAGACCATCAGTTGGTGGGCGAAGTACATCAGATGATGGAAAAGTTTTAAAAATGGCAATAAGTTTTAAGGTTAAACCTACAAAAGATATCTTTATATACAATAGTCAAATGTGAACATAAATCACACCTGGAAATTGGCACAAGAGAGGAGGATTGCATAACACATATATTAGTATAGAAATCTTCCAACATTCATGTGGAAATTTACATCTCTAATACACCCCCCTCAAATTCAGAACTAGACATTTGAAGTATGAAGTGTGTGTGGGACTGGACGTCCATGGATGATCTCACAATTGGAAAATTGGGCATGCTCTCATATCATATTAGTAAATGTGGGTTTAGCTTAGATCCAAAAGCTAGCTGAAAAATAGAATATTGTCACAACATTTAAACATTAATCTAGAAATTCTCCGAATAATGAGAATTTGTTTTGGTTGTTACCATAATTACCACGTCTTACATCCTCTCCTTCCAGACATATAAATCAGTTTAACGAGTGTGGATCATATTAATTTTGTGTGTTTTTGGCGGTAATGTTTAGATTATAGTGGTGTTTATTTGTTTATCGTAGAAAGCAGTAACTACGACATCTACGAATAAACAATGTTTGTTTATGTACCGCACCTTCCTGCGGTCAAACGTAACAACACAAACCTAAACTAAAAGTTCAAGAACAAAAGGAATAAAAAGAAATATGAAGTTATAAACACTTGTGTTGAACACAATAAAATTGTTGAGAAGAAGAACAAAATAATGGAACAAATGCACGCTCAAACGGGTAGTAGAGGTACTTAATGAATAGTCTAGAGTGAGGAAGTGATCTCTATTCAGCGAGTATCGATTGATCATTTTCTAGTTGATTCGACGAACTGTCAGGGTTTTGTAGTATTTTATAGTGCTGAAAATAGATTAACTATTTAGAGCATAAGACGGGAAAAAAACTTGATGATCAACTCTTTAATATTTAAGTTTATAACTAGTATGATGACTTTTTTTAATATTTTGGATTATGACTTCAGCTTTATATATATATAATTTTGGGTTATAATAACACTTGTGTCTGTTAGTTTATAGTTATGTTTAAGCCTTGTTTACTTCTTGGATTTTTCAGTATGAATTTTTCAAATGATTAAAAGATGGATATTGGATGATGAAAAAGAAGAATTTGGTTTGCTTGATATGCTTAATATTGAGAGATTGAATCATACAACATAACGAGGATTAGGATGGCATCATATTCAACAACTTATGCATGGATGAGATAAACAATGCTATGATATTCTTCGACTGAACCAAAGAACATTTAAAAATTTATGTAGGATGTTAATTAGGCGATATGAGTTAAGAGTTTAAAAATGTTTACATTGATGGATTTGTTGCCATATTTCTTGAGGTGATAGGTCTAGATAAAATAATTCGAGTTACAATTAAAAGATATCAATGGTCATTGGATATAACGAAAATAAATTTTGCATTGTAGGATGAACCTTCTTTTCCATATTTGCCTAATGGAAATACTATCTAGTTAACTCCGCATATCCACCAAAAAAGGATATCTTGGTCTACATCATCCACATCATAGGATTCTACATCATTTTGGTCAATTTGTTAGAGGAGAACCATCAACAAACATACGAGAATTGTTTAATGGAAAGCATTCAACTTTGAGATTAATGATTAAATAGTCATTTGGAATATGGAAAACAAAATGGAGGATTTTGGATCAGAAGCATTTGAAGTATGATTTGACAAAGTGGAATAAGCTTATAACAACAAGTATGACACTACACAATTTCATTTGTAATTCACATAAATAGGATTATGAGTTTGGACATTGACAAAACACATAATTATATCATATTCATGATGATGAAAAAGAAAAGAAAAAAAAGAAGTTGATAGTGAATGTGATGGATATATTCCATATGAGTGGACTGGTGACACAGTGATAGAAATTTTACTTGACAACATCAAAAATAAATATGGTAGAAAATATGATTACCATATTAGAGATTTTAGTTAAGAATTTGATATATTATTTTTTTATTTATTTTAGTTTCTGTTTATTAATATTATGACATGGTTTATGATTTGATTTATTATTTTTATTTTATTTTAGTTAAATGATTTGGTCTGTTATTTTATTTTAATTTAACTTATAGATTTTATGGTTAAATGGTTACAACTGGAAAAAATTATATTTGTAAGAGTATGCTGCTAAAGTATTGGAAGCATATCTTAAAAGTGAGGAAAAATTGAAGGGCCCAAGAAAATATAATATATGTTTCCGCACCTTTTGCAGCAAAGTTGATGTACCTCAAAAGACTACTTATGATTCAGTAAGACTCGTTATGTTTTTACATAAACCAAAATTTGGAAATAGAGAATAGCTTTATATTTCAGTGATTTTTTCTATTTATTATCTTAAAATTATTTCAAAAATTATTTCAAAAATATTCTATTTTGGTTTTCTATTATTTTCTAATAAATTTATGTTTTAGGAATATTTCAATAAAATTATCATGAAAATGAGAAAATTATTATATCACATAAATAGAAAAAAATGAATTTTATTTTCTAATTTACTATATGCTATTGTTGTGTTTTATAACTTCAATAAATAATATATTTATTCATTTTAAATAAATTTTTATTTAGATATAAAATGAAAACATATAATTTAATTTAGGTTTCAAAATGAAAGATATCAAAACTAAAGGATTATTCTTACAATTAAAAAGTACTAATATGAAAATAATGACATTGATAGTGTTACTCCAAATTTGGAGTAATACTACTCATTTTTCTATTTTCTAGAATGAAATATTTAATATTATTAAGGCCAATTGATTAAAATAATAATATTTCAAGTTTTTGTTATAAATATAAAACTAATCATTTAAATTTCCAAAAATATCACAAATTTAATAATAAAATAATAAAAAAATTATTTCTAATAAAATAAATTTAAACCTTAAATTAGAAAAAGTGAATGTAAACATTATGTTTTAATTTTATATATAGTTTATTTAAAATAAATAATTATTTTCACATAATAACTTATTTTATTTTTGAAATTTTAGTTTTAATGTACTAAATTTAGAAAATAAATTTAAAATAATACTATTTTATAATATTACTCTATTATTAAAGTGATTTACTTCTAAAATAGAGTATCATTGGAGATGTCCGATTGCAATGCCTAAAAAGACATAATTTTGAATGATATCATTATTTGGATATTATTAAATATTGAATAGATTAAAAATACAGAAATGATCACAAATATCAGTGAATCACTAAGTATGTTTAGGTTGCTAACTAGTAACTTTAACTATGATTTACTATTAAAAAAAAGTAATATAATAAAATATCACATTTTAAATTTTTTATCTTAGATCTAACATTATAAATATAACATTTTAAAAATATAACAAAGATCATTTATAAAAATTTATTTACTGTAAATAAGTTACATAAATTTAAAACATTGTATTTGGATTTATTTTTTTAATTTAAAATTTATGTTTTTTTATTAAAAAGTTTAATGTATTTTAATTTTAAATTTATAGTATTGTTGGAAATTTAAACTAATAATTTATTTATAAAATAAAAAAATTGAAAATATACTTTTAAAAAATTGTCCTTCAAAAAAATATTATCACCAATTGAAAAACTAAAATTTTTGTAATTCATAAAAAAGATATATATATATATATATATAGCTTTAGTACTTTATTTCTCAACCTCTCATTCTTGAAAAAAGAGTTAATTTCATTGAGAGGAGAGCCTCTTGTAGTTGTTTTTTTCAATAATAAGCTAATAATACTCATAGAGTTAGTTGTCAAAGCAACGTAAAGTCATTTGTACATGTGACCTTCTGTGTACTGTTAAAGCTGTTATTGTACCGGTTCTTTTATCTTCCTTGAATTGCGTGATTTGTTTGTACATTTTAACCGGTTTCACGAATATGCACAAAACCACTAAAGACTGGGATTCGGTTATGGATTTAACGGAATTTTATATTCAAAACTATTTGTTATTATTTAACAAATATTCAATAATATGTACTAGATTTAGGAAAAATATTCACATTATAATTAATTTTTTATTTAATAAATATAAATTAGATACAAAGATATTCTTATTTAAAATATTTTTTTGAAATTTTTAATATTATTTATATAAATAAATAGATTATAAAATTAGATTATACAAATGAATTTAAATTATTTATATTTTAGATAGATAATTTTTGAATAGGGTAAAGAATTGTAAATATTATAAATATTCAATTAAATTAAATATTTCTTTTATATTTTTTGACTAATTTTTAAAATTTATAATATTTTATTTTATATTGCGTTTGTAAATACATTTTATATCAAAATATTAAAAATCTATATATTATATATTAATAAAAATTAATCTACTATTATTTTCATAAAAATTCTAATGAATTTTATCTTATATAATATTTGTTTTGTTATGGTGTCATACGTCATTATAATACATTTTTAAATTACATATGAAGACAAGATTTGTCATTTAAAAGGTTTCTCAATCAAAGCTTTGTTAGATATATTTGTTTTGTGTAATAATTCAAAACTTTACAGCCCAAAACATGAAGAATTATAGCTTGTTTTAACGTAATTAAAAGCAATAAATCCACACAAATGAAATTCAATACAGAAAAACAATTCGAATAAAAGAAACAAATTTACAAAAGGAAAAATACTCAAGAAAAACTTGCAAAGTAATCATATTTGTTTCGAACTGACTCAAGTTAGCCATACCGACCATAAATTCTGAACCGGTCGGCTAGTAACCTCTATATGAATTAAGCTTAACCAAACCGGTTTAACACCGGTATGGTCAAATAATTGTGGTAATAGGCATTGTAGCTTTGATTCCATCCAAAATACTCCTATGAGGGTTTTCTCCATATTTCATCCTCTGCTCCAAAATATTCACCAGTTGCATGAATATTTCCATCCTCTTCACATCTCGATTCGACTAAAACCGAAAATTTCAACCGGTTTTGATATATTAAATTTGAATCTTTCAACAATCACAGTTTGAAAGCTTTTGACTTGTCATACATTTATATACCTCAACAATGAAGTGAGCCCAAATCTTGTTTACTCGAGTTTCAATAACGCCTTTCAAGATCGTCAATCCTAAGCTTTTGATCCAATCAGCGGTTTCTAGAAAGAATCCTCTTTGTTCGCACAACATCTAGGCAATAATGAATGGTTTCTTTATTGAGAACCTTTTCGTGCTTGTGTAGGAGATAGAGGCAGTAATGTTACCTCAACTTGGAAAATGCGAGGCGGGTTTAGATCCTCCACGACAATTGGACAAACCATAGACTTCGACCCGACTTCGAAAGCCCATGTTGCTCCTCCTTCAAACCAACTTTCCTCTTTCGTAATCTTATGGTAGCACAAAAAGAAACTGTCTGAACAAGAATCAAAGAGAACACAGGAAATATGATTATTCGTGTTACCTTAGATTCAGCAGGTTGTTTCAGCTTATCAACATGCTTTGAGACATTTTGCAAGAAGAGCATGTGTTTGATAGTACGTTCTAGGAGCCCATCTATGCTACACTGTAAAGCGAAAACCGCATTAACCATTTGTTAGTAATAATCTTTCTAAGGGAGTGTTTAATTTACATGAAAAACCGAGAATGTGTTACTTACTTTTGCACCATTTGGTATGATTTCACGCAACTCCTTGACACGATCTTGGATCATCTGGCGATCTTTAGGCCTTGGTCTTGGATTTTCTCCTACTTTAAGCCTTTTACGGTTATTAGCCGGTTTTGTAGTTTCATTCTTGTTCATCATCGTTGGACTGCCCTCGCGCTTCAAACTGTGTCCTTGTTCAACCCAAGAATTGATCTGAGACGCGTAAACCGACAATGTCCCCACTGGTGTCCCGGGTTTCTTCTCAAATAGCTGGTTACCTTGAGGACTATTGTTAGGCGGTGTGGTAATCGAAGAAATACTAACTTTGGTCAAAGTGGTTTTGCAAGACTCAGACGTATCGTCTGAGATTTGCTTTGTGGAGGAGCAAGCACCTGAGACCACGGCATCTAGTAGATGATCTGTTCCTGAAAGCTCATACCTTGAAGAACCAAACTCGGTATCCATTGCTGGAATGATCCTAAAGTCGGAGGATAGCTCTTTAGTGAGTACTTCAGTTCTCATCTGGGAAACACCCCAACCGTTTTCACAACCATTGTTCTTATCATCCAAACCCAAGATATCAAACAAGCCGTTGCTTCCAAGCGAGCATTTTGAACTGATGTCTTCACATGGGATTTGTTGCTCTGCTGCATCCACATTAGACATACAAGAGAAGTTTTGATTCAGCCACGCATCAGGATTTGAAGGTACTGCTAGAAAACCTGTTGTGTTTTGCCATTCTCCTTGATTGCTCTTTCCCATATTTGCTTGCTTTATTTGTTCATCCACAAGATTACAGGAAGCTTCTTCAAACATTTGATCACTAGTGGTATTGAAATGTGGTTTGCTAGTATTGGTTACGAAAGCTGAAGATTGGAGGATCTTGTGTACTTGAGAAGATGTTATCTGAGACACGGGCATTCCAATAAGATCAGTGGCAAGTTCATATGTTCTATAATTTTCAGATAAGAGAGCACCGGGAATGCATCCAAGTTGTAGGATAAGACTCTTCACGTCATCCACAAACCCCAAGTTCTCCATAATCTGAACACGCGACGGGTTACAATTGAATCAAGAATAAGAATCTCATTTTACATAACAATGCAACTTGGAAGGAAACCATGCATAAAGCATGTGAAGAACAAAATTGCTAAAACTTACAGGCAGAGAGGAACCGAGTTGAACAACACCATGAGGAACAACCGGAAAAACTGCAACAGTCTGAAGAATGAACGAATCAAGCAAGCAGACAAATCTCTGATGAGCTTGAACATATACATATATCTACTTAAGAAGCCAAACTTAAGATTATGATATTCAAAAAAGAGAGAAAAAAAGGTATCAAACCTGAATACCAGCAGAGAATTGGAGAAGAATCTCATTTATAACCTCTGGTGGATGAATATTGCGGTTGAAACTATTTGCTAGAATCCATTGATGATGCCCTGTAAATGCAGCTCGGCCAACTAATCTGAAATCCAGTTCATTAACCTCGTGTGAACTATCACAGGTGATAAAATCTTAAGCAATAGAAGAAGGTGAGAGGAACACACAAATACATACCCATCGCCTACCAGAATGATTCGATTGTTCAACATCATTCTGTGTGTAAGCAATTGAATTTTCTCATTCTCTTGTGTCTCAATGCCGAGTCCAGAAAGTCTTTGAGGAAGTGAGCTCAATGCAGTTTCGTTGTAGCATTCCTCCCAAATCAACAAGCTGCACAAAAAGTACACACATCCAGAAAAAAAAACATATATGATTAATGCAAAATAAGGAATACACAACTCAATAGTTAAGAGCACCAGGAAAAAGACAATAAGCTAAACAAAGACAAAACGAGAAGGACAAGAAAAAACAAAACTGAAACGACAAGAGAGAGTTAAGAACAAAGTCTTGTGATTGAAAGACAAATCATAAAAAATAACCAAAGAAAAGGATATGGTTTTGTAGAGAAACAAGTACAAATAGAAAGATTCTTTAGGACAAGTAAAGATCAAACCAAACACAGAACTCCAACAAAACAGGGAAACATAGATAATATAATTCTAGACGTCCACGAGATCTGAGTAGAAACCCTAATCAGATTCTCAAACTTTACACTAACAAAAAAGTATCAAAACTAAGTTTCATTAAAACCTTGAAGGAGATCTCACTTAGGTAATTTTATATGAAAACTGAGTTGAAATTAAGCAATTTTAGTACCTAGAATTTTGGCAGCCGATTTTCCAGAAAACAGCATAAGACCATTGATTATTAACGCACATCGACCTCAGAGCTTCTCTTAGCAAAACTCCCATAGCTTCTCTCTTTTAAGAAACACAAGACGAAGTTTAGCTCTGTTTTTGATCTTCACTTGCAACAGTAGAATTCAAACTGCAGACAAAAGAAAAAAAGAAGATCAAAACTTTTTAATTCTAAACAAAATAACTTTTGAACTAATCTCAAAACTAACAAAAAACCCATTATTACATTCTTAAGATGATTGATTTTTTCGAAGAGAAATGGATGAAGCAAGACTAACTTCCTCGGCAAGATCCTCGTCCAGCTTGTTTTGTTCTAAGTCCTCCACTCTGTTTCCGTTCAGGATCTAAGCTACAAGCGATCATACTCCGACATGCCATTTTCAGGTAATAAAGAAGCCAAAAAAAATAAAAACCCAGAAAATAAATTATAAGAAAAATGGTATCTTCTTCACAATATGCTCCAAGCTTCAAGCTTTGAGATTCCAGGAATTCCAGCCATTGAGATACAGCTTAGAAAGAAAAAGTTTTTTCAGTGATAAAAACCAAAACAAAAATCGAAAGAGCTTCTTTATTCCTCCTCTTGGAGAAAAAAATTGAAAAAACAGGGCAAAAGTATACTGTCTTATTAAAAACAAAGATGATGATGAATTCGAGAAAAGGGTTACAATGTTTAATAGAAATTACAGGATTGTGCCACTGAGTGGGGTAGTCGAAGAGTGTTTGTTTCCGATGGGTAGACGAATACTTTATTATTTTTTTGTATGGTAATATTCTAAAAGTTTGGTTTTAGATAAAGAAAAAAGTGTACTTACGTTGAATTAAAAGTCGTTCCAATTTTTTTATAAATTAATAACGGCAAACCTTACTTTAAAGAAGTAATTTATACATACAATAAATTTATAATAAAAAAATATTATCTTTGTATTATTATTTAGTAAATACATTTCAAAAAATAATATTATTTCAATTTTCACTATAAATAACTAATTTAAAAAATAAATATTAAATATATAAAAACGTTAAAATAAGCATTAATATTGTAAAATATAATATTTAAAATTAAAATTTTATTAATTTATTTGAATAATTTTTATATAAAAGAAATAAATTAAATATATTAATATACCTAACAATTTAATAATTTATAAAAATTTAATTCTATATTCATATTTTTAGAAATTATATTTATAAATATTATAAAATACAATATTTAAAATTTAAATTTTTATTAATATTTTTGAATAAATTTTTACGTAAAACACTAACTATAATATTCTATCTAATAATTTAAAATTTTGATTTATATTTATATTACGAATATTTTATAAAATAATTTAATATTTATTAAAAATTTATTAAAAATAAACCAAACAGAATTTTTTGGTTTGAACATATTTTGAACGCTAATTCAGTTTACAAACTTAAAAAATTTATGATCAACATCGGTAAAAAGTTATGCAAAGTTACCGACCATAAAAATGGCATCTGTTTCACGATCAAACAACAATGGTTGAAATAAATGATGGAAGACACAAAATTAATACACAAAAATTCAGAATACGCACGTAACTTGAATTTGCGGCTATTGTCGATACAAACACCGACTTATTTGATAACAAACTTTAAAATAAATATATTTTAAAATTAAATAAAAATAATAATATAATAAAAAAATACCGCGCGATACGGGCTGTCACCTAATTTATCTAAATTCTACTTAATTACTACAAGGTGATGCTCAAATTCTTGATGGAAATTTTTTTTCACAATTTATATTTGATCCAATTCTTTTTGAAACTCTGAAGATAAGGCAAAAGGGAGATTATAATATATTTTATATAGTTAGTGGTTTAAAGAAAATTTAATTACATACTCTTTGCACACTAAACATGTTTACAAACATTAACGATTCTAGGGAAGTTAATGATTATGTTGAAATTACAATCACACTATTTTATCTTTTGTTTAAAAAAATCTTTACATGTTTTCAGTAATGTATTGTTGTTAATCACTCTCTACTACCTGTTTGAATATTTTCAAATAAATTAAACTAGAATTATACACACGTCATGCGTAGAAAAAATATTCACAAATTAATTAATATTGTTTATTAGTAAATATAAATTAAATATTTATATAATTTTTATTTTTATTTAAAATTATTTTTAATATTTGTTTTTGTATATATAAATTAAATAAAGAAAAATAATTGTTTAAGAATTTAATATTATTTTTGGTTAGTTTAATAAAATATATTGATTTTTAACTCAATTAATAATAATAACACATATTGTAATTATTCTAATAAGTTAAGTCCATTTATATATTTATTTAAAACTCAGTATATTAATGACACGTCAACATTATATTTTTGTTAATAACACATCAAGAGAAGATTATTTTTAAAAAAATATTTTTCAAATAATATATTAAAATTTTGTTTTTTATTTGTTTCAATGGTATTAAATTTGATATTGAGGTTTTCTGTTGAAGGCAATTATATTTTTTGCTGTTTTGTTGGCTTTTTAAGTTTTGAATTCTCATATACATATCAATTCTAATGCGTATTATTATCACATTAAGTATACAATGTTTTTTTTGTCTCTATGGTATAATTTTGATATTCTAAATTAATTTTGGTTGAAAGTAATTATATTTTGGTGTTTTAGCATTTATGAGTCTTGAATTTATACACATATCAATTTATATCCGTATGGGCACAAAAACATAGTGTCTAAATTTTTATAGTTTTAATATAATATTTTATGTAGAGTGAAAATTCATAAATATTTTATTTAAAATTGTATTTTCTGACTTTTTGAAGACTTACTTGAAATTGTAGTTTGCAGTATATTGTTTGAAAATTAGGTTTACTTCTAATAACTATATGAATTTATGCGAATACATCTATTTTCATCTGTATTTTTTGAGTTTTTTTAGTTACATAAACTGTTTTTTTCTTTTGTAATTACATAAATTTAAGAAATTATTTCAGTTACAGAAATACCATTTTTTAACTCAAAAATCTAGTTTTAACTTCAGAATAAACCCATATTTAAAACCAGAATTTTGAATTAGAAAAAGATTTAATAGGTATTTAACGTGTAAACATTAATGAAATTTCTGTAATTAGAATAATTTATGAAGTTTGTATAATTTACGAAAGAAAAATACAATTTATATAGTTAAGAAAAAACCCAAAAAAGTTTAGTCGTATAAGTTTGTGTAGTTGACGGAATCTAACCTTTGAAAATTAGATTTCTTCATCCAACTACGTTAACACCAAATGGTGGAAAAATATTGAATTGGATGTAGAGTTGAATTTTTTTACTAATGTTTATTAAACTTTGAATTAAAATTATTAGATTAAAATATACATAGCAAAAACACCATAACCTTAGTCACTCGCATATATATAACTTTTGCCTTCCATATACTTTAAAATCTCTGAAGAAGTGGAGATGAAATTAGAAGAAAATTCTATAAATATTATATAACAAAATGCAACTTAGAAATTATATTTTTGAGGCAAATGATAAATATGCCCACATGTATAGCAATTATGAGAGGATAGAAAGCTTAATAGAGTACGAATAATGAAGAATAATGAGATGCTTCGCTATGTTTTCATTTCAAATTCAATCCTCAAATATGGAACAGTTTCCAATCATTATTTGATGTAACAGAAATTTTTGCTAAATATATGCTTACCATCCCTTGATTGATGAGCAAAATTTATCTTATCAAATTTTGAAGACCATTGTTAAATCGTGTCAATATAAGGAAAAAGCTGAATATATTAGAATTTCTCGGTAATAAACTTGTGAAGATTTATATTATCTCCTTCAAATATTATTTTTTGATAGCTAATATGTTAAGAGTATCACAAAAACGCAGCCCAACACTCACATATTTC
Organism: Pugionium cornutum; assembly: GCA_018901935.1. NCBI lineage: Eukaryota > Viridiplantae > Streptophyta > Magnoliopsida > Brassicales > Brassicaceae > Pugionium > Pugionium cornutum. The sequence goes on from CM032159.1 coordinate 5,259,807, forward strand.
AGCCCAATCAAAGCAACGAAGCAGCTCAACCTCAAAACAAGCCCAACACCAAATTGTACCAGCCAACTTCTCCTCTCTCAATTGCAGCATGCGACAGTCCTCTTTATACAGACCTGACCCATCCTGCAGAAAAACCTGCAACTGCAACAAGCATCTTAACCTCACGGCAAACTCAACACCAAATCGCACCAGCAAACGTCTCCGTCCTAAATCGCAGCACGCGACAGAGTTCTAGAACAGAGCTGACCCAAGTTGCAGAAAAACCTGCAACTGCGACAAAACCTGCAACTGCTACAAACCTGCACAAATAAGACAAACATCTCAATCCAAGAATACAAGAGGAGAGACAAAATTGTTCAACCAATTTGATGCTTTGAGATCGATTATAGAGTAGACAGGTGTCGCTAGAATAAACACTTGTAATACCTATAAAAGCAGTGCACCGTGTAAACGAGAAATACAAGTGAAATAAAATAAGAAAACTTCATCCTTTTCTCTCATTTCTTCATGGTATCAGAGCAAGAATAACGCTCCCATGGACCTCTACTCCATTCCCTCTTTAAATATAACAAATTGTGTTACCGTTGTCCTCACCGAACGCAATTATATTCTATGGAAAACTCAATTCGAGTCATTTCTCTCTGGCCAAGGACTTCTAGGTTTTGTTAATGGCACCATCACGCCTCCAGAAACCATGACACTCGTGCCCAACAGCAACGACACGTCAACAGAGACTCATAATCCAGATTATCAAACTTGGGTTAAAGTTGACCAAGTTGTCAGATCCTGGCTGCTCGGCTCCTTCTCAGAGGATATCTTAAGTGTCGTTGTCGGATGCAACACCGCCAGAGAAGTATGGACTTCGGTTGCAAATCACTTTAACAGGGTGTCGTCCTCAAGGCTCTTTGAGCTCCAACGACGCCTGCAGACCATAACCAAAGGAGAAAAGTCAATGAATGAGTATCTCAAAGGGATTAAAAGCTTATGCGACCAGCTCTCTTCAGTCGGTAGCCCCGTCACGGAGAAGATGAAGGTCTTTGCCGCTCTACACGGATTAGGAAGAGACTATGAACCTATAAAAACCAGCATAGAAGGTTCGATGGACCAGTTTCCTAGTCCAACATTTGATGATATTGCCCCACGACTCACGAGTTACGAAGATAGACTACATGCCTATACTGTAGAAAACTCTGTCTCACCACATCTCGCCTTTAACACAGTGCAAACCGGTCCTCCTAGAAGCTTTTTTACAATAGAAACAGAGGCTCAAATTTCTTCCGTTACAGCAATCGTGGAAGGGGTACGTTCTCCACTAGAGGGCGAGGATTCTACCAACAAATCTCCCCTTCATTCGCTCCTTCCAATCAACAAGGCAGTGACAACAAACCTGTGTGCCAAATATGTAGTAAGCCTGGACATGTAGCTCTTAAATGTTGGCAAAGGTTCAATAATGCATACCAACATGAGGAACCCACAACCGCGCTTACTGCCCTGCGAATCACGGATATATTGGATCAAGGAGGGCAAGAGTGGTATCCGGATACCGGAGCCACATCTCATATCACCAACACAACCAACAACCTCCATAATATGCAACCCTACAAAGGAACAGATGCAGTAATGGTGGGCAATGGTGAGTTCTTACCAATAACCCACACCGGATCCTCTTCAATAGCTTCAGTCTCAAGTATCTTACCACTAAATGATGTGTTGGTGTGCCCGGACATAGCAAAATCTTTACTTTCTGTTTCAAAGCTCACCAAAGATTACCCGTGTTCTTTTGAATTTGATTGTGATGTTGTACATGTTAAGGACAAAACCACTCAGAAGCTGATCACCCTGGGCAAAAACCGTAATGGGTTGTACGTGTTGGAGGATCATACTATCCAAGCCTTGTTCTCCTCTAGACAATGTTCTGCAAGCAATGTCATCTGGCATAGGAGACTAGGCCACCCCAATAATCAGATCCTTCAACAACTTGCGTCTAAGAAGCTCATTGCAATCAATAAACAAGTTGACATGATGTGTGAGGCATGTAAACTTGGGAAAAGCAGTAGATTACCGTTTAATGAGTCTGTTTTCTCTTCTTCAAAACCGTTAGAGCTTGTTCACTGTGACCTATGGGGCCCAGCGCCTACGACCTCAATGCAAGGTTTTCGATTCTATGTAATCTTCATTGATCATTGGACACGTTTCAGTTGGTTTTATCCTTTGAAGCTCAAATCCGAATTCTTCTCTATTTTCTGCATGTTTCAGACGCTTGTTGAGAACCAACTAAATCATAAAATTAAAAGGTTTCAGTGTGATGGTGGTGGAGAATTTACTAGCCATCAATTTCTCTCCCGATTAAGAGACCACGGTATTCAACAACATATCGCATGTCCGTACACATCTCAGCAAAACGGTTTGGCTGAAAGAAAACATAGACACATTGTGGAACTTGGTTTATCTATGATGTTTGACAACAAGACTCCACAAAAGTATTGGGTGGAAGCCTTTTTTACGGTAAATTTTCTCACCAATCTCCTGCCTACCTCGGCTTTATCTAAGCAACTCAGCCCTTATGAAAAACTACACGGCCGCCCACCAGATTACTCAGCGTTATGGTTATTTGGATGTGCATGTTATCCTACACTTCGAGACTATTCATCAAATAAATTCGATCCTCGGTCTATACAGTGTATTTTTCTCGGGTATAATGATCGATATAAGGGATACCGTTGCTTATATCTCCCTAACGGCAGAGTATATATCAGTAGGCATGTCATCTTCGATGAATTCTCCTTCCCATTTGCTGACAAGTATGCATCCCTACAAACAGAAAATCCATCAAAGCTCCTTGAAGCTTGGCAACTTCAATTCGCCTCACATATCTTGCCTGCTTCCAATGCACGGTCTCCATCAATATCTCAAGGCCAAAGACGACCCGTTACTATTCCAAACTTGCCTTCTCACTTGGGTTCTCTGCCAGCTACATTCCAGTCCACATCTCCAAGTCATTTACCTACGCCAACCTCACCTGATTCAGAAAATGTTTGTCTTGATATGTCTACGGCTTCGAACAGAGTGAGTCTTGAGCGTACGACAGGCCTAGATCCTGCATCTATTGGCGACAGCTCACCTTGTTCCAATGCTGAAAATCATATCGGGACAACCAACTCGGACCAGCAAACTCAGTTTATTCCACCAGCACTTCCGGAAGGAAGCACACAAATGCAACATCCTATGATCACCCGAGCTCGAGATGGAATACGAAAGCCCAATCCAAGGTATGCCCTTCTCTCTCATAAAATTACCTATCCCGAACCTCGTACTGTCACGGCAGCACTAAAGGATCAAGGATGGCACAATGCTATGAAAGAAGAAATTGAAACATGTAAAGAAACTCGAACATGGTCTTTGGTTCCTTATTCTCCCGGCATGAACGTTTTAGGCTGCAAGTGGGTCTTCCGAACGAAACTTAAGGCAGATGATACTCTCGATAAGCTTAAAGCCCGGCTAGTTACTAAGGGTTTTCATCAAGAAGAAGGGGTCGACTACGTTGAAACTTATAGCCCGGTGGTGAGAACATCTACTGTGCGTCTTGTTCTTCACGTTGCCACTACTATGTAGTGGGAAATCAAGCAACTCGACGTTAAAAACGCATTTCTTCATGGAGAACTTAGCGAAACAGTCTATATGACCCAACCGGCTGGCTTTGTTGACAAATCCAAGCCAAATTTTGTTTATCACCTTCACAAATCAATTTATGGACTCAAACAATCACCAAGGGCCTGGTTTGACAAGTTCAGCACTTATCTTCTCTCATTCGGCTTCTTCTGCAGCAAATTAGACCCATCCTTGTTTGTTTTCAAGCAGAAGCAAAGTATTATCCTCCTTCTTCTCTACGTCGATGACATGGTTCTTACGGGTAATGACTCAACAATAATCTCTTCCCTTGTATCGGACATGAACAAGGAATTTAGGATGAAAGATCTTGGTAAGCTTCACTACTTTCTTGGGATCCAGGTGCAATTTCATTCGACCGGTCTATTTTTATCACAACAAAAATATTCAGAGGATTTACTAATAACGGCGGGCATGAAGGACTGTTCACCAATGCCTACACCTCTCCCGCTACATCTAGATAAGGTACCGGATCAAACGACACCATTCCCCGATCCAACCTACTTCCAGAGCCTTGCCGGGAAACTACAATACCTCACCTTGACTCGCCCCGACATACAATATGCCGTTAATTACGTCTGCCAGAAAATGCATTCGCCCACACAGTCCGACTTTGCTTTCTTGAAAAGAGTTCTTCGCTATGTGAAAGGCACATTAGGGATGGGAATCTCATTCAACAAAAACACGGACAATATTCTCAAAGCCTATTGTGATAGCGATTGGGCTGGTTGCAAATATACTCGGCGCTCCACAGGCGGTTTTTGCACATTCCTTGGCACAAATCTAATTTCTTGGTCGTCCAAGAAACAACCAACCGTCTCCAAAAGCTCAACCGAGGCCGAATATCGAGCACTTTTTGACACCGCCTCTGAAATCTCATGGCTCAACTCAATTCTCAAAGATCTTGGAATTTCTCAACCAATTACTCCGGAACTCTATTGTGACAACCTCTCTTCTGTCTATCTCACGGCTAATCCGGGATTCCATGCTAGAACCAAACACATTGACACCGATTACCACTATGTACGAGAAAAAGTAGCACTCGGTTCCTTGATTGTCAAGCACATATCGGCTCAACACCAAATCGCCGATATCTTTACAAAGTCACTTCCCCATGCACCCTTTTGCTATCTTCGCTCCAAACTTGGTGTGTGTCTTCCACCCACACAAAGTTTGCGGGGGGCTGTTAAGAGTATCACAAAAACGCAGCCCAACACTCACATATTTCAGCCCAATCAAAGCAACGAAGCAGCTCAACCTCAAAACAAGCCCAACACCAAATTGTACCAGCCAACTTCTCCTCTCTCAATTGCAGCATGCGACAGTCCTCCTTATACAGAGCTGACCAATCCTGCAGAAAAACCTGCAACTGCAACAAGCATCTTAACCTCACGACAAACTCAACACCAAATCGCACCAGCAAACGTCTCCGTCCTAAATCGCAGCACGCGACAGAGTTCCCAGAACAGAGCTGACCCAAGTTGCAGAAAAACCTGCAACTGCGACAAAACCTACAACTGCTACAAACCTGCACAAATAAGACAAACATCTCAGTCCAAGAATACAAGAGGAGAGACAAAATTGTTCAACCAATTTGATGCTTTGAGATCGATTATAGAGTAGACAGGTGTCGCTAGAATAAACACTTGTAATACCTATAAAAGCAGTGCACCGTGTAAACGAGAAATACAAGTGAAATAAAATAAGAAAACTTCATCCTTTTCTCTCATTTCTTCATAATAGACCATACCGATTGCATCACCCATATTACTGCTGAAAATTCAGTGTCAATGAAGGTACATCTTTCTTGAAATTTACCCATACTTTTTAAAGAAAAGGCACCTTGATCATTTCTATGGATCCATCCTAACCCATAAGGTTGGTCACCAATCCAATGAGTAGTACCATAATTGCATTTAAACTATTCTTCCAGAACCAATTTCAATTGATTTTCCATTCCCAACTTATCTTTGTAATTTTGAATTTAATAATTCACGTACATAGAAAATATATTGCCATCCATAAGAATGTTGAGATCCTTTTTTGGCAGTGAACATAGTATCCATTTTGAAATATCAACTTTTTAATACACTAAAAAGAAAACTATTTGGTCTTTGTAACAGATTCTAGCATTGATTAGCCAATAAAACTTGGTTGAATTTTTTGAGTTCAGGAAAACTGATTCTCCATTTGACTTTGTTGTAGCCATCTTTTTCCATTATACCCGCACCAATTTACGTTTATATTCAGTTGATGCCCACCAGAATCTTGATAATAACTTATCAATAATATAACATATTTCTTTTGGCAACTGGAAAACATTCATTGAATAGACCGTCATAGCAAAACAAACTTATTTAATCAGAGTTTCCTTGTATGCAGACGATAGAAATCTTGATTGACATCCAAATATCTTGGATAATACCTTATATGTAATGTACTTGTACATATCCTTCTTATTCTATCCCAATTGTTCAGGTAATTTAAAATATTTTCCTCCACCACTAAGATTTGAAATTCTCAAAGTTTTGTCGTAGCACCATTTTTGTATGAGAGAAGACTTTACTACCAAAGGTAACAGATGATTTTTCTAGGTTGATAATTTGCCTTGATACACGGCCGTATTCCTGTAAAATGCTAAAAAAATTCCTTCCATTTTTCTGATCTGCTTTGACAAAAAACATAGAGTCATCAACGAAAAATAGGTGAGAAAGACATGATCCTCCCGGATTTATTCTTAACGGCCGAACATTTGATTTTTTCTCAGCATGATCTTGCATAGAGCTCAAAACATCTACACAAAAAATAAACAGATAAGATGATAAAGAATCACTTTGTCTAAGACCATGTTGTCCGCCAAAATGTCTATATAGATTTCCATTCACAAGTACCAAATATGATATCGTAGTGATACATTTCATAATCCAAATAATCCGTTTGGCTGAGAAACCTTTTTCCTGAAGAACGACTTCAAGAAATTTTCATTTACTAAAATCATTGCCATAAATGATTTAACACACAAATTTTGAATCCGAAGATCATGTAAAGCTCCGTGAACTAGTAATACATTATCTATAATAATTTTTATGAAAAAAAGGATGTTTGATTTTTCTTTAAAAAAAGAAATATATCTATATATATATAATTTATATATTCCAATCATACTAAAGATCAATACACATAATCAACACATGAAACCTCACAACAAAACCTTCCTTAAAAGGTATATAGATATAACTTATATATTTCACTAACTACAAATTAATTAGTCACATAATAAGAGAATGGTAATTATAAAATTGGAAATTTCTGAACTAATAAAACGACATTTTCACGTCAACTAATAAAAAGATATGCAAACACATAATATCCTTAACATGAGTAACCACATTGAAGTCGAACTCTAAAGGTTTAATGAAAATTCGTGTATAAAAAAAGATAACTAAGTTTTGTCACTATTATCGACTACAAGAGAGAGTAACCACATTGGGAGAGATGATGAAATCATGAGAGAACTCCAGAGTGAAAAAGAATGGTTATGTTCGTTTGTGAGCCAAAAGAATTTGCGGCGGAAGCTGCGACTGCGACAAATTGTTGTTTGTTTATCTGTCGTAACTACCTACGGTATACGTAGCGATAACATGCACTGGTTAGACACTGTATTCTACGTCGCAATTTTTTTGACCGCTGATTAATAGGAGTACTACTAAAAATCTATGATCAACTGCAACTGCAACTGCCAGCAGCAGACAAACGAACAATATATGCCGCAGCCGCGACCGCAACAGCAGCCACAATCATCTGAAACGACTAAATGAACAATACTAATATTTTCCACTAGAAAAAAAATAGAGATATATTCGAGCAGCGTCGATGTATATAAGAAATGCAGAATCAAAACAAGATTGGAACTTGCTCAAATTTGGTAATCCAAAATTGTTACTGCAAATGGTTTATCATTTTGAGCTATATATAGTTTGAAAATTATGACTGTTTTCTTGAAGCTAATATGTGTATTGCGAATCTCTAACCAGTTAAATGAGATATCACATTTAGAGATTCGAAAGTGATCCAGTCGAGCTGAAACTTTCTGCTTAAGTTCATAAATCTCTTATCTACACTTGTGCAAAAATGTTCCTTATCACAGTAATATGTTTGAAGATTTATTTTTGTTAACTGCGTAGTATGTAAACCTTACCGGTTTATAATCAACAATTTTGAAAGGATCATGGGTGACTTGTTTGACTTCCAATCAGTACGAAACTTGATGGAGATCTTCTTGGAGTTACTTTAAAATTAGATTGAAAATTTTAACAATCAATTTTTTTATATATGACATTATGATGTGCTATTTGATATATGATGATTGATGATTAATGATATGCTGTGTAATGTGATTTTATGTTATGATATGATGATATATTAGATATAAGAGAGAAAAAAATGAGTTACGAATTGTAAACTTTCCAAGAAATTTGATTGTTATTGACTGATGGGTTGTATGCAAGTCAAGAACGGCTATGCTACGACTAGTTTCCAAACATGAGGTTCATATGTGTTAAGTTTTATTCTCTACTAGATGTGACAAATACTGCTTTGGTTATCTAACTTATCTATTTTTTATGCATTTTTTCGATTTGTGTTTTGGTTATGAGCAACAAGTAAAGACCCAATGATTTATGAGTTCTCAAGCCCAAGATGACCAAAATACGTTTCTGAGAAACTAAATTACTATGCATGCAACAGTACAAGTAATTATACTTTGAAAGAGATCATTTACTCACAAGATTTATCTAAAGAGAAAGAACATCTAAAAGATCCAATACTCTCTCTTAATATTTTTGAGCGTTTCTTTTTTTATTCCCTCTCACTCTCTTGCTATTTTTTGCATTCTCTTGATTCAGCTATATCTCACTCTTTTTATATGACGATATGCACAACCTTCCACGCAACAAAGTCTTTATCTCTCTCCTGAGAGAATATTCTATCACATTTCTCCTGTGATTTCTTCCCTGGGTTTAATTCCATCAGATTAACTGATGTAAAACCCAATAGGACTGCCCACAAATGGTCTCTCGTCTCAACTAGTTTTGGCAGAATAAATGAATTGAAGAAGTGCGATGGCTCTTGGTTCGGAGATGGGTTACACCGAGGCAAGAAAGGGGTGAGACTTGGCTTTATTGAGAGATTTCACGAACTAAAAAGACAAGACTCAATCGATTCTCAAACAACGGGAACTCCACGCACAATAATCGACAAAGAAGAACCGAATGTAAAAGTCACAAAGCTTTTGGATTAAAAAAATATTTATTACTGAATGATTTCGTGTTTTTAGATACAAGTAAAAAGAGCTTTTATAAGCTCAAAAAGAAATTAAATACAACGGCCATAAAATGACAAAAAAAAACAATAATATTGTGCAAGTAAAAAGGAATATGACCGTTGGGGTTTAAACCCCTTGGCCAAGTATGGCAACTTCGTTGGAGCATGTTAGTTCTTTTAGAAGATTTGGGGGACCTTTCTTCCATGTACGACCATATGTTTCATGCTTAATGATGTGGCAAGTGGAGTATAATCTATTTTTGGCAAGTTGATGCTTAGGTGGCTTTTCTTTAGTGTGAGTACTCCAAATCATGTGTGAGCTAGATTTTCTCCTTTTTAATCTTTTTTTTCAGCCTAGATAGGCTCAAAGCATGAAACTTTATAATTGGTCTATTGCTACCAAGCTAAATTGCAAAATAAGGCCCACGGTACGGTCCAAACGAGGAGTCTCGACCATATTTAAATAGGACTTGGTACAAAGATGTTTGTCCACGCCCATAAGTCTTTTTATGGCTGGTTTGTCGATTAAATTTCAGCTTTGAATAGCATTTCTTGAAGTTGGGGCATCGCTCAAGTGTGCAGGCTGGCCCGCTAAGGGCGTGGTGTATTGAAGAACTAGTGTTGCCAATGTGCATTCCTCCTGGGCAGTTAGCTTCAAGAGGTGAATTTGGTCGGTGCAATTCCAAGATCCTTTATTTTTGGTCTGATAGAAAACTCCTAGAAGCTATTTGATCTCTTTCGGACCACCATCTATATGTTCTAGAACAGCTTTGGTATGGCCAGCTTGGCACGGGCCAGCCAGATTAGAATCAATGTCCACATCACTAACGACTAGGCCTTAATTAAACCTCTGAACAAGCTCAGCTTGTAACCCTCAGACCTTAGTCTCTAACTTACAATCTCTACCTCGTATATGTTTCAAACAAAACCTTATCCGAAAAAGCTCCACTCCTTCTTTCTCTTCTTTTCTTTTCTTTCAATCTGAGCTCGAGCAATTTCTAAGAACCCTTAGATTTCTTCTTCCTAATTCTTCAAACTTCTATATCAGTACATATTTTGTTAAAATGTGTCTCGAATTCAGCTTCATGTTGATCTTTGTTACCATTATCGACACATGTGCTATGACATCCCAAATCCAATTCAGTCGAACATATGTGCTTAGTACGTTCATGGAATACAATATTATTAGCTAAGCACATCGCAATCTGTGAGTCACAAAAAACCTCAACTAATGTTTGTTCAAACCCTAGCTCGCTGACGATTCCTTTCAGCCAGAGAGCTTCTTTGCCAGCTTCTACTAGTGCCATATATTCCGTTTCCGTGGTTGACAAAGCCAGAATATGTTGAAATCCTGAGTGCCATGTGAGTGTATTTCCTTCTACTCGGAATGTATATCTAATAATCAACTTTCTTCTGTCAAGGTCAGATGCATATTCACTATCGCAGTAACTTTTTATTTCAAATGTTTCATTTTTCTCAAATTTTAGACATAAATTTGAGGTTCCTTTTATGTACCTCGGTAACCATTTCACCATTTTTCAGTGATCCAGATTTAGCGAGCTTGTAAATTGACTGACCACTCCTACCGCATAAGCAACATCAGGACGAATTCCAACCATGGCGTAGATAAGGCTCTTGAATGCATTCGAATATGGTATTCCCTTCATTATCTTTTCAGTTTCAGAAACATCTTCATATTTTGTTTTAGATAGCTTGAAATGACTACCCATAGGCGTAGAAACTAACGTTGAGTTACTCATTACAAAGCCTTTTAAAACCTTATCAAGATATTTTTCTTGTGATAGTAGTAACACACCATTTTCTCTGTCTCTATATATGTCCATACCTAGAATTCTCTTTGCATGACCTAAATCTTTCAGTTCAAACTCTCTGCTCAAAACAACTTTTAATTTCAACTACATCTTTTGTAGCAACTAATATGTCATCCACATAAAATAGTAAATAGACATAATTCTTCTTTTCATACTATTTGAAGTAGACACACGAGTCAAATTTACTCTTTGTGTACCTTTGAGTTTTCATGAATTTGTCAAATTTCAAATTCCACTCTCTTGGAGATTTTTTTAACCCGTATAGCGACTTTTGTAGAAAACATACTTTGTTACCTATGGTAAAACCTTCACGTCGTTCCATCAGTATTCTCTCTTCCAAATTTCTGTAAAAAAAAAACGGTTTTGACATCTAATTGCTGTAACTTAAGGTCTTGATTTACCACAATAGAAAACAGCAGCCTAATCGTGACATGCTTCACTACTGGTGAAAAAACTGCATGGTAATCTATCCCTTCGATTTGAGTATATGCTTTTTCCACTAACTGTGTTTTGAATCTCGGTTTCTCAACACCTGGAATTCCTGGTTTTATCTTAAATACCCACTTACAGTCTATTGTTCTTGTTCCTTCTCGTCTTTCTATCAGTTTCCAAGTATGATTTTTGTTCAAAGAATCAGTCTCTTCCTTTGTTGCAGCAAGGCATTTCTCCCTGTTAGCACCATTCATTGCTTCTTGATAGGTTCTTGGTTCTTCTTGCTCCAATATATCAGCTATGTTTAAGGCGTAAGTTGCAACATCACACTAGTCGAACATACTTGGTGGCCTGATTATCCTCTTCTCCATGTCCCTCACTAAGAGATAATCTTGTAGTCCCGGTGTAATACTATCAACTTCTGACTCACTTTCAGTTTCTCCAAAATTCTCTGATTCAGTCATGGCTCCACTTTCACCTGAGTATTCTCCTCTTGTATCAAAATTCTGATCTTCAATATTTTCTGGTTGTAGATTAAAGGTGACTTTCTTCTTTTCATTTGCCTTGACTTTCTGATTTTGTTTTGACTCTTTAATGTCTTTGAAAACAGTGTTTTCATGGAATACCACATCACGACTTATGACACACTTCTTTTCTTCATTATTCTATATTTTGTATCCTTTCACCTCTTTTATCCAACATTTGTAGACATTTAGCACTTGTATGTCCCATTTTACTGTGCCACAAAGTCTGCGTATCAGTTCCCTTGACTACCGTGTTTGCTTTTTCTAACTCAAGCTTTCCATCATACATGTCGAGAGTGTTTACATAATCTCCAGCGATAACTTGTTTTCCATCTTTGAATACTTGTAGTTTGTAGTTCTTTGATTGGAACCAACATCCTAGAGTTTCAAGCTGACCCAACGAAAGCAAGTTTCTTCTGGCTATTTATGCATATCTGACATTCGTTAACACCAGCTGTGTGTTGTTAAAGTTTACCATCTTTATCTTACCAATAGTTGTTATTTCACAATATGTATCGTTTCCCATCAAGACCTTCCCACCATCTATTTCTTCAATGTCATACATTAGGTCTTTCTTTGATGTCATATGATACGAGCAACTTGAATCCAAAAACCCAACCTTCTCTGTGATGCTTTTCTGAAGCAATTAACATAGTTGGTTTAGATGTTTGAGCTTTTCCTAGGCTAGCTTCTGCAATTAATTGATTGTTGAACTTCATATTGTATTTTCTTTGGGCAATCTCTTTTCAGGTGACTTTCAACACCACAAATCCAGTAGACCCTTTTATTCTTTACCCTTGGTTTACTTTTGCTGTTTGATTTTCCTCTGTATTGTCCCTACTTTTCTAGTCTACCCCTTTCTTGTACAAATAATCCTTCATTTCCAGATTTGACTGGATAAACACTTTTATTCTTCAGGTAGATTCCAAGGTATTCCACATATCAAGCATTGTAGGCTCGTTGTATACTTTTCTTAACACCACATCAGCTAGACTCATGCTTAGAAGATTCCTCTATGATCCTTATCAAGTCTCTTAGGATCAGTTTTTACCTATTGTTCTTCATCATCGTCTCTTTTTGTTATTTCTTGATAAAACACTGAGTCTTGGCCTAAAATTTCCAGTTGAGCCATAACCTTGTGTTTCCATAATGTGAAATCTTCTTCTCCATCAAATTCATCAACACAATCTCTAATACCACATGTTAAGTTTTATTCTCTACTCTATATGAAAAATATTGTTTTCGTTATCTAACTTCTCTATTTCTTATGCACTTGTTCGATTTAAGGAGTTTCCAAGGCCAAGATGACCAAGGTACACCTCGGAGCAACCAAATCACTATGTATGCAACAGTAGAAGCAATTACACTTTGAAAGAGATCACCTATTCACAAGATTTATCCAAAGAGAAAGAACACCTAAAAGGTATGAGACTCTTTTGGTATTTCTTGCATTCTTTTGATTAAGTTATAGCTCATTTCTTTTATATGACGTTACACATAGCCTTCCACGTAACAAATTCTTTCTCTCTCTTGAGAGAATATTCCATCACATTTTTCCTATGATTTCTTCATGCATTTCCGACATAAGAATGTTTGTCATGGATGAAAATGGAGTGAAGATCACTGAGTCTTGAGCCTGTGACTAAGTCACGATCGAGTTAATAGATATGAATTTTCTGATAATTATTTTCCAATGCATGGAATATTGTGATAGACTTGGTTGAAGTTTCATGAGTGTGTTCACATTTAGTTTCAGAAAGATATTGATACCTCGGGACATTCTATTAATTAAAGATTTATCGTAGGTTATAACTCAAAACCAACGGATAATATATAGATTGACTTATATGTTTTATATATTGTTTAAGATTTATTCAAACTTTTGGTGTAAAATATTATTTCCTAATACGTTTTATTCTTGACATGAAGTTTAAACTATCTGGTGAGGATTAGAAATTCTTATAGTGGGTTTAGAAAAGTTAAAATAGGTAAACCCGCCTCAATTGCATCTTTAATTTAAACATTAAATCCATAAAGACTCAATTATTCTTAAGAGTCTAATAAAACTATCTACTAAGATCCCTAATATATTATTTGAGAATTTTTTTTAATAAAATAACATTATCCTGACGTGTTAATAACAAAAATACCATACTGACGTGTCAACACCACATGGAATTTCAGGTTAAATATATAAAAAGGTTTAATTTACTAGAATAATTACAATACATACCACTGATATTAATTTGGTTAGAAAATAAATATAATTTATTCAACTAACCAAAAAATACTATTACATTTGCAAAAAAATTACTTTTTATTTCTTTAAATTTTTTATACATTAATTTATAAATAATTTTAAATAAATATAAATAGATTTAAATTACTACCGTAATTTCTAATACATTATTTGAGAAACATTTTAATAAAATAACTTTACTCTGACGTGTTATTAATTGAAATATCATGTTGACGTGTCATCACTAAAGTAAATTTCAAATAAATATATAAATAAGTTTAACTTATTAGAATAATTACAAGTATATCATTGTTATTAATTTGGTTATATAATTAATATATTTTATTAAAATAATAAAAAATACTATTAAATTCGTAAAAAATAATTATTTTTTTTTCTTAATTTGTATATACAAAAATTAATATTAAGTAATTTTAAATAAAATTTAAAATTATATAAATATTTAATTTATATTTACTAATAAAATATAATTTTCAAATATTTTTCTCCACGCATGGCGTGGATATGAATCTAGTTTGTTATTATTACACTAACTCACTTACATCCATTTATACTATATATGTTTTTATTTTAATAATAATGTGTCCAATATTCTCCAAAACATCAAATTGGTTTTATAACGAACGTAACTAACTCATGTTTTAAAACATATATAGTATTTAAAACTAAATGAGTTTTTTATAGATTTAAGGGTTTACTTCCGTCAACTACACAAAGTTATGCGACTAAACCTATTTTCGCTCGTACTTTTTGGGTTTTCCTTTAACTATATAAATTGTATTTTTCTTTAATAAATTACACAAACTTCATAAATTCTTATATTTGTAGAAATTCTATTAATATTTATACGTTAAATAGTTACTAAATCTGATTCTAATTCGAAAATCTGATTTTAACTTGAGTTTATTTTGAAATTAAAACCAGATTTTTGAAGTAAAACAAGGTTTAATAACAATTTATCGTGTAAACATTAATAAAATTTTTGTAATTATAATAATTTATGAAATTTATGTACTTTACAGAAAAAAAACACAATTTATGTAACTTATAAAAGATCCAAAAAATACAGATAAAAATAAGTTTATTCGTATAGATTCGTATAGTTGACAGAAGTAAACTCTAGATTTAATGTCTAAATAGGAATCCGAAGATTTACCTATTTTAACTTTCCTAAACCCACCACAAGAACTTCTAATCTCCACTAGATAATTTAATCTTCACATGGATGAAAAGAAACGTATTAGAAAATAATATTTCAGCACCAAAAATTCGAACTTTTACCAAATACTTAGTTTTTCATATTTGAGTCGAAGCCCTAAATCTTTTAGAAATTTGAGTAAAAAGCCCAAACAAGGAAAGCTGACGGAATTAACGCTTCTCAATAAAATTAGCAATAGGTTATTATTAATTTAGGAAACTACACATATTTCTGCAGTGGTTTTAGCAAACTATAACAAATCCAGAAAGAATCAGATGTGAAGCGAAAAGTGATAAATTAACAGTAAAGTGAAATTTTAAGTTGAAAAAATATTTTGGTGTCACAAAACACAAAACCCGACCGGTGTTAACAATTACAAATTAAAAATAGGAATGAAAAAATTACACAAACGCCCCAGAACACTTCTATGATACACAAAAAAACCCCCCAAAACTAATAAGACCTCTAAAATCTCCACAATTTCTAGTCTCTCACTCATGTTGTGTGCCTCACCAAAGCCCAATCTACGACCAAATAATAAATACTAAGAAATAACAATAAATTTATATAAAGAATACAACAACAAAAATAACCTTTTACCCAACAAATACTCTCCTTTCACTACTCACCACCTCCATCGAAAAAAATCCGACCTCACTTCTTTACCCTTTCATCATCTTAAATTGATTCTCAGTGTGGTCCATCGAGAAATGTTTGGTTGGACCTGTACAAGATCACCGAGAGGCGGCTGGTCGGGAGAAGTATGTAATCACGCATGGGCGTCTCTTCCTCCCGGGTTTAAATCCAAGCAAGAGAGCCGCGGTCATTTGGAGTTTGTGGGCGTCCTCTAGTTGGTGTTGGAGGTCTATTTGCATTTAACTCCTGAAAATATAAGCTTGAGTTACGCCATTTCGAAGTGGATAAAAGAAGGATTAGAATTTGTTTTGAGATCAAAACCTGCATCCATGTATCCTCTATATGTCTTTCTGGTGAAGTTTCAGGTGATGTAATTGCTGGAGGCAATGGATGGATAAGCTTAGGAACCACCACAAGATCTCTCCCCAAGACCAAGATAGCCCCAGCATTGTTTGCAGTACCTGAGGAATATATATCATCAGATCAAGTTTTTCTTACCGCAAGATGCGAATTCTCGGTTCCATAGACATACCACAATAATTTGTAGCTGAAAAGAGCGTTATCAAATGCCCCTGAGCGAAGCGTTCAAATCCATCCATCACACATTCATGGGCACGTACAATCAATTGAAGATCATTGTTGTTGCAGAACTCCATGACACGGTCAGGCTGCAATTGCCAACATCTTGTTAAGTAAAGGGAACCCGCAGAAATACTTATATAAGTGAATTATAATTATATTATTCAATATCCATAAGTCAGAGTCTTAACAACAGGATGTAATAGAGATTACTTCAATGCAAAATGTATGAAATATAACAAAAATACCACTTACCCCAAAAGTAACCAATCCAGGGCCTCTAGCATTGGGTCTTAAACCTTCGACACTGTCATTTTCAGTTGGATCGGACCTAACCAAGTGCAAATTGGCATACCAGTAAGAAAAAAAGGATCAAAGAGAAACCTAAAAGGACATATCATTAGACATGAACTAACCATAGTAAATCCATAAGCACAATTGAGCCTGCTTCCATCGTAATTGGACGTTGGATATTTTCTATCTGCTCCACATGATTTATCGACCGACCAATTCCCCCGTGCATACAGATAATTTTCTTCTCAATCAGTGCAGCAAGAGGTAGCCAATTGAATAAACGATTTATTCGGTGCCACACCCAGATCCCATCACGTTCACCCTGCAAAGTAGCCACAACATTGAGACCCTACCAAGTGGAAATAAGAGAATCACAAAAGATGAGGCACTACCATTCGCTCAATACACTCTATCCGAAAACCAAAAAGGGCATTAATATCAGCAGCTTCATGGTTTCCACGAATTAGGTGTACATTATGTTGGTATTCAACCTGCAGTGTCAACCACAGAACGTCATACCTTTTACTATCAAGTGATTCTAATACCAGAAAAGAGACATCACTAATATGGTGCTCTTAAAACTACCTTTAACGCAAGCAGAAGTGTAATAGTTTCTAGGCTGTGTTGACCCCGATCAACATAGTCTCCTAAGAAGAGGTAATCGATGTATCTGACAACCATTAATACACAATCAGCGAATGTCATACCAACAATAGCAATAGAAAGAAGCGATGATATTGCATTGAGATATAACTGCACACTTACGATATATCTCCAGCTGTTGATGGTGAACCGTACTCATCAAAGAGACGCATGAGATCGCCAAACTGGCCATGCAGATCACCAAAGATCTTAATAGGAGCTCTAAGCTGTAACACAGTGGGTTCACTTGAGAAGATACGTTCTGCACTGTCGCAAAGATCAGCAATTTCATTGCAATCCAAGAAAAACTGGCGTCGAACTGGAGGCTTCCACCCCCGAGGCTTCAAAAGATGAGCTACAACCTAAGAAGAAAAAGTTGTGACTTCATTAGAAGGCATTAAATAGCCACCTCACGAGGACCTCCGAGTGAAACCGCTAGGAACAATAGACGAGATCCAGTAGGACTAAATGATTTTTTACACAGGTCTCCAATCCTATTAAACTAAGAGGTAATAGAACTCTACAATATCTAACCAACCACATAACCACTGCCGCAGCAAGAAAATTTCTCTACAACTGTTCAAGGACACAATCTTTGGCAAGAAAGCACCAAATCTATAACTGTTCTTCTACACCCACAATCCCATACTCAAGAACATAAAGCTTTCTTTCAGCACTTTTTGTAAAAAAATTATCTACCTTTTTTGGAACACTATTGATAGACATCTGGCGATTTAATAATTTTCTTGCTGCTGTTGCATTTTCGGGTGTCCCATAACTAACACGGCGTCCCTCATTTTCAAACTGATCAATGGATAACTGTCTAACCATTCCACCTAAGGCTCCACCTGTTTCTGCAGCAACCACCACCTTACAAAGGTCCAGAAATAATTGCAAATTGAGGAAAAGGTATTAGCACTTATAATCATACAGTACACCACTACTAAATGAAGGGGAATTGATAATAACTTCAGATTTTACTTAAGATAGTTGTGTTTTACTCACAGCTCTATGATGAAGTCGGACGCCTGCAGGAATAACACTGTTTGCTACCGCAGAATCAGGCTTAATTAATGAGGATGCAGATTTTCCGCTGGGTGTAGCCTCACCACCACGATCCCTATCTGGGTGTTCAACTTCACCGTTGACCTGTCGTGCCTTCGCAGCAGCTAATGTTGCACTGATAGCCTCGGCTTCTGCAGCTGATGCTTCAACAAGATACTCCACGCCCTTGCTTGTTCTCCTACAATGTTGTTTATCAAATAATTAAATGCATAGGTGCGCTAGCAATTTGGTAAACCACAGATTCAGACGCTAACCGAGTTCCTGGAAGCATTGCATTTTCAGTGCTTATATCTGTATACATATCACCATTTACAGGCGGTGCAACAGGGTTTCCCAGCACAACGGCATCAGGAGCTGATTCCGGTAGTTCCCCTGTCCTTTCATCAGAAAACCCATATCTTCCAGGTGAACGGCCAGGTGGCGAGTTTGTTGCTGCTGCAACAGCAGCAGCATGAGAAGCAGCAGATGTTGTTTCCGCAGCAGCCAGATCTTCAGCAACCAATAGGTCATCAAGTAGCACTCCTAAAGCATCAACAGAATATTGTAAGTCCTGCAGCCATAATTTGTCAAAGGAGAGAAAAGGAGCAACGGCGCTGATATTTGGTGAAGAGAGAAACTTTATAATGGTTTGTCATATAAAATCCCAACTTCGACATAAGATCAAACTACCTATTTAAAAGAAGGGCAATACACTGGCAATTTGATGGAATATTATGCCAAATTGCACAACAAACTTCATCCTCATATACTAACAAATGCTTAATTCTCATGGGCAAACATGTAACAGTACATTGCCTACAACAGCGGTTAAGCTTTTTCATTACCTCCACGCAAACCACCATAGATAAATATCAAATCACCCACTGCAGCAGCAGCATGCCTGCAACGCCTAGTCAGCTCAACAGAAGCATCCCCACCCGCTGCGTCAGCACTATACCTACCAGTTCGAGGACTCGTAACAACCGATTTTGTATCACACCAAACACCTGCTGCAGTATCCAACACTGAAAATAGTGGAAAAACATGAACCAGTCAGAGAAATTTACATGAACACATGAAATATTTATTAGGAATAGAACTGTGTAGCTCCCTCTGTGATAGTTATAGATAAGTGCTCTTACAATCCCTATCCGATAATTTCAGACAAATCTCAAATATTAAAGAAAAATTTGGCTACTACAGCCCTTTGGGAAATATGATGCAGTTTAACGAAAGGAGAAACTACAACCATGTTTTTAGAAAGAAACAATATACTTCAGTAACAATTTACCTATTAAGATGGCCTGAAGGTAACAAAAATAGCATAATCATTGTATTAAATATTGGATGCCTAAGTAAAGCGGTAAGTAATCACTCATTAAAAATTTCTATAACAACAAAGGCATGAGATTGTTTCTCTCATTTTACTAACCTGCAACACTGGACGAGTCTTCTACCATGCGTCCGCCACCAAGTGCCCCACCAGAGACATGGAGTCTTGCATTTACAAATACCTACAATATTCCACCAGAGGATGATGTTTCTGATGTAACTAGATAAGGGAAGAAAAGAAAAGAAAAAAAAAATCTCATACTGCTGCATGCTGGTATCTGGCAGAAGGTGAGACACCAGGGGCTATGGCCCATTCCCAACGTCCATCTCTGTGCTTGGCAAGTCCATACGCACTTGCTAGGGGCTATCATGGAGAGGTACACAAAGAAATATTAAGCATGGCAATAAAATATTAAAGATCAGGACAGACAAGGAAGCACAGAAACTCGAATTTTCCCTTTTTGCAAACATAGATATTTACTAGTTTAATTCTCATTTGAATGATAATGCACAGAGAAGCTATTCCCCTATCACCTCAATGAAATAGAACAAAATTTGTTCACTGCAGAACTAATATAATGATAGCTGGGAGGAATACAACATTTGGAGTCCCTCAAGATGACAAACATAAACCTCAATGCAAAGAAAATGTCTATTTTCAAACAGGGGATAAACATGCAGCAAAGAAACTCTTTGGCTTACAACACTGTTCGCATCTCTTCCACCACACAGAAGAAGAAGGCCATCAGACCGCGCACTTGCTGTTGCATACCTGCCCAAGAGATCCAAATCACTTACGAGCAAACTACACAAGCACATAGATAAAATTGAGGCTAGGAAGAAAAATTACATGCATGGAGGTGGACCTTCCCCTTCTGGTTCCAGCTTACGCCATTCATAAGGTTTGGCAGCAGTGTCCAATGCCCATACATCAGCTAATGGACGTTTTCCTACCAGTTTAAGGACATTAAGAGAAACAGAGCTATTTAAGGAGAATATAAATACAATTTTAATGAGGTAGTGCGTAAAACTGCTTACCATCATTTCCACCAATTGCCATGAGATACCTCTGTCCTACCAGTGCCATGACATGTCCATAACGCGGTCCTGGTCCAGGACCCTGAACAACAACCCTGGATAAAGAGCATATTCAAAATCAAGTGATAAACCAGCATAATGAATTTACAGGCCGAGCTAGCTTGAAGGAGCAGATTTATTATCGAACCTGTGCCATCGTGGCCGTTGTTGAGTGAGATCAAGAACGTGAAGATCCTCAGCTGATAAACCAGCAGGGCCTATTCCACCCTACACCACATAGACAATTCAGTAGCAGGTTCATTGCTGACCCAAAATTCTCACATTGAATTGCTAATCTAAGATCCATTACAAGAAAAAAAAATATAAAAAGAAACAGAGTTTCACTCCTACCTGAATAACTACCATGGTCCCAACAGCAGTAGCAACATGTGCAGCTCTTGGGCTAGGTGGTTCTCCATAAGGTGTAAGCCTGTAGCATTATTTCATTACATTAATTGCACTTCTCACTAAATAATTAATAACTAAATCTTCTACATTTATTTTATGAGGACACTAATAACAGTTTACATCTTAGGCTTACCTCGACCATTTATTAGTAAGAACATCATAACAATGAACATCAGCGGTTGCACCAGCAAGCCCTGCATATGAAACGTTATTCTAATTATCTTATTCACAAAGAAGGCAAGTCTGAAACCACGAAAAAGCAAGGCTTGAAGCATAGGATGCGCAGAGAATTGATGGAAAAAAATCGTAATCAAATACACATCGCAGGGCACAAAGAGTCAAGAAGCTATGAGAAAACAGTTTCACCCTCACAAGCTTAAGGATTATTACTAGAAATACCGAAATGAGTAAATGCAATTACTAAACTAAGAAAAGAGAGAGCAAAACTTAAACTTACGAATGCCAGCACTTCCAGCTGAAGTTGGCGTTCCAGTTCCCCCTGAATTACCCTCAAGGGCCGTTGCACCGCCAAACAAGATGAGGCGGGGGCCAATGTAACACGGCGACCCTTCCTCGCCAACAGCCGGAACCGTCGTCAAAGTGTGTCCACATCTAGGGCCAGGCCCATCCTCTTTTTTCTCTATTGTAGCATTAACCACCGAATACGTAGGCGCACATCTCGGACCAACCACAGCCGTTTGCTGCGGTTGTTGTTGTCCAGCAGCAACTAACGCTTGCTGTTGTACCGAAGGAGGAGTGAAAGGCACCGATTCGGATCCAGTTTCCGCCGGTGAATGCTCGTTCAGCTGCTGAGTCGCCTCTTTCTCCATTGGTGATGCAGGTTGCCCTACGCTCTGACTCTGAGCCCCAGGATTTTGATCATTCTCCGGTACCATAGACGAATCCAAATCCATTTTCAACCTCACGCGTCAATTTCAATTTCAAATCCGCTAAAATTCACAGACATCTCTAATTCGCATCCTCCAAAACCCTAGCTTCCTCCGGTGAGATCGTCAAATTCGACCGGAAAAGAAAAATCAAATCGAGGCAAGAAGAGATTTCAGAGAATTGGACGTACGTTTCTTCCTACTTTTTTAGGTTTTTCTGGATTTCCAGGATATTCTCTCTGCTCTGTCTCTCTATCGTCAGAAAAGTTGTAATAACCCTGGAATGAGGAGAAAGAAAGGAGGAAGAGACACAAACTCAACACCAAACAAACAAAACCAGCCCTTTCCTTACTCTTATGTATATTACATATCTATATCATAGATTTTGTTCTCTCTCCTAAGTCATATAATTAAGGAAAATTTAGAAGTATTTTTTTGCCTTTCTTCATAGATATAAACTTCTTTAGATAATTTCGAAAATTATTATTTTTTAATATTAATGTTATCGTTAGATTAAAATTTATTTAACTATATATTTTAATTTATAATAATATCATATATAAATTAGAATTCAAATGTTTCTCTTTATATATATATATATATATATATATAAAGATTTGTGTTATTATTATAAATTTAAACTAATGATGGTATTTTTTATAATAAAAACTTTAAAAAATATTATTTTAGAGAACTATTTTTTATTTATTGAATTAAAAAAATTAGTGTCATATATAATGTAGAAAAACACATTAGATAATATACGGAAAATATTATTATCATATGTATGAAAGTTACAATATGATTATACTATTTTAAACGAACTTAACGACGTAAAATTAAATGGAGAAACATTGATGTTTTTCCTACTAACATGTAAATGGTTTGAAATTTATTTTGAAGGGTTTGAATTTTTTAAAAAATAAATTTACTATAATTATAATTGTTTAAAAATTATTTTTTAATTGATTAAATATATTTTTAGGTTAAAAAATTATTTTTAAAAATTTAATAGAAATTAATCTACAACTGTTTAAAATTTTTAAATGTAAATTATTTATCAAAAATAATCAACTATAGTTTTTTTAAAAAAATTAACTTTAAATTAGTTTCAAAAATGACAATCCTCGTTTTACGTAGTTTTACTAAATATTACGAGTTTTTCAAAAGTTAGATAAACAACAACAAACGAGTAAACAAACTCAATCATTATTCTTTCTTCGCGTTGGCTACATTTTGTATAGAATCTTCACAACTTCGGAAGTATTCTTTTCCTCTTTCTACTGAAGGTTCGTTGTAAAGGATAAGTTTCACACTCGGTTGCAAGCTTGATTAGAATAAATTCAAACTCTTAAAAACAAATTTCAAACCATTTACATGTTAGTAGGAAAAACATCAATGTTTCTCCATTTAATTTTACGTCGTTAAGTTCGTTTAAAATAGTATAAAAGGAGTATGTTAAATCTACTATATATATATAACAATAGTATAAAAATCTTTTAAATTTGTATATATAAACTATTAATGCTTGTATTAAATTATTGATTACAATACAAAAATTTAATGAAATTTGACATATTTGCTAGTTTTGTATAAATATATTATATTTAATTAAGTAAAAGATTTTGTAACATGTTTTAATTAAATTAATGAAATTAGTAGTTTTAATTATTTTTTTATATTATAGAATATTTATATATAAATTAGTAATAATAAAAAGTTATTAATAATTCGAATTTATTATTAAAAACAAATGATATAAGAGTAATACCCTAAAATAGCACCATTTTAAGTTTATCTTCCAAATTTAGCACACTAAAACTAAAATTCCCAAAACAGCATAAATTATTATGTAAAAATAATTATTTACCTTAAATAAAATATATATAAAATTAAAACATAATTTTTGGGTTCACTTTTTCCAATTTAGGGTTTAAATTTTTTTCATTAGGAATAAGTTTTCAATTATTTTAGCATTAAATTTGTGCTATTTTTGGAAATTTAAATCACTAGTGCTATATTTAGAACAAAAACTTGAAATGGTGCTATTTTAGTCAATTGCACATGATATAATTATCTGGAAATATATTGATTTTGTTTGGAAACAAAAACAAAACTAAATTTATTAATTTAAATTAAAAATATGGGTTGTTTGGTCATTAGGATGTGTAATTAATAATTTTTTATTAATTTAATTTGAAAAAATGGTGAAAGTGAATATGGTGATGAAACATCAACAAATTAGAATTCAAATGTTTCTCCTTTCATAGATATATATATATATATATAAAGATTTGTGTTATTATTATAAATTTAAACTAATGATGGTATTTTTATAACAAAAACTTTA
The DNA here is from genome assembly GCA_018901935.1 of Pugionium cornutum. Lineage (NCBI taxonomy): Eukaryota > Viridiplantae > Streptophyta > Magnoliopsida > Brassicales > Brassicaceae > Pugionium > Pugionium cornutum. The sequence goes on from CM032159.1 coordinate 5,284,290, forward strand.
AAAAATGCTATTTTAGAGAAATATTTTTTTATTTATTGAATTAAAAAAATTAATGTCATATATAATGTACAAAAACACATTAGATAATATATGGAAAATATGACAGTTATAGATATTATTATGGGCAAATGACTAAAATAGCACTATTTTAAGTTTCAATTCCAAATATAGCACTAATCATTTATATTTACAAAAATAGTACAAATTTAATACTTAAATAATTAAAACTTCTTCCTAATGAAAAAAATTTAAATTCTAAATTAGAAAAAGTGAACCCAAACATTATGTTTTAATTTTATATATAGTTTATTTAAGCTAAATAATTATTTTCACATAATAATTTGTGCTATTTTGGAATTATATTTTTAGGATGCTAAATTTGGAAGATAAACTTAAAATGATGCTATTTTAGGGTATTACTCTATTATTATTATGTATGAAAGTTACAATACTGTTAAATATCACGAAAAAATAAAATAGAATACTTCAAAACATATATGTATTGTAAAGAAAGAATGAATAACTAATGAATAAACACATTCTTAACTATTAGAATGCATGTATTACAGAATATAAAATCAAAATTAAGTAAAACGAATTCAAAGCATCGATCTTCAAACAATGATTTTGATATGTCTGGTTAAGATGAATTTCTTTGATATGCATTAACAATTTTTATTCAACTAAGTAAAGTCATGTCAAGTGTATGGATAAATTTTTACTTAAAATGTTTAAAGTAAAAACAAGAGATATAATTAGTTACATTATAAGAAAAATGAGAAGTTTCAGCAGCATATTTGAATGTTTATAAATTGTTAGAATCAACTCTATAGTTGTTTTTTTCCTTAAATTCTCAAACTCAAAAAAATATATTTTTTATTTTTTATTTCTTCAATTCATTTTGCTTAAAAACTAGATTGATAATAAAAAATATATTTTAATATAGCATTTTTTAAGTTTATGTTTCAAATTTATCATCATAAAATTAAAATTCTAAAAAAGCACAAATACTTATGTGAAAATATTTATTTACTCAAAATAAATTATATATAAACTTAAAAAATTATATTTGGGTTAATTTTTTCAATTTAGGATTTAAGTTTTGTCCATTAATAAGAAATTTTAGTACCTTTTCAAGAACTAAGGTGGAGTCGAACTCCCCTCTGTGATGAACGTAAAGGCAGTGCAACCAGTAGACCATTTTCTCCTCCCCGTTATAAACTAATAATTATCCATATAGTTAATGCATAGCAATATTTTAGTATTAAATGTTTTACCGATTTATTATAGTATAGTCGGTTAATTCTCTCATATAAATAAATATTTTACCATGTTGTAAAACAAGAGGTAGACGAGTAAAAGAAAATTTAAAAAACATATTTTTCCTTCATCTTTTTCTCTTTCGATATCATATTATATATAATTATAATTATATTTTTCTTACACATTATCAGTACGATCATATGTCTGTTACATACCCATTTAATACCGCATTGTTATTCAGTCCGTTTAATTCTATACAAGATCAAATTTTTGTTAAAATCATATCAATTTAATTATTTATTGAATTGTAAGTTATACCTGCTCTTAGTGTATTATTTATGGAATATAAGGTTATGTCTCCTCCTTAATCAAATGATAGGCGTTGTCTGCTTGAGAAAATATGGTAAGCAATGTCTCCTTAAAATAATATGGTTGGTGTTACCTCATTAATCACATGGATGGTTTTACCTCCTAAGATGATTGTTTATTTTTAATCATTTTATTATATGTACATGTTTTTATGATCATTAACATCTTTTAAGATGATATTTAAAACGTTATAACGATTGATTTAATTATTTATATAGATATCATGTCAAAATTGATATCATTGCCCTCGATGTATCTCGAAAAGATTATATGACATGGGTATCAGATGCAAAAATGCATTTGAGATCGAAGGACTTCTCAAAACCATCGATCCATCGGAAACAACATCCGATGAGAATAAGACTAAGGCCATTGTGTTTTTACGCCACCATATCCATGATACATTAAAAAAAAATACATCGCGAAAGAAAATCCTTCGGATCTCTGGTAATCATTAAAAGATAGATTTGATCATCAGAAATATGTAATCTTACCAAAGGCTCAATATGATTGGTTACACCTCTAATTCATGGACTACAAAAATGTTGGTAAATACATTCTCGCGTTGTTCGAAATTACTTCCAACATGATGTTATGTGGAGAAGTAGTGAGCGATTATGTTATGATTGATAAAACGCTCTTCAAGAGCAGTACGGGGGCGAATGATACACTCGCTACTCGGAGTTGTTGCAAGTACTCCTTGTAGCAGAGGAAAATAATGAACTCGTGATGTTAAACCATCAAACTCGTCCGACTGGATCGACTCTATTCTTAGAACCGAATGTTGTAGCATTTAGTATAATTATCAAGGTCATAGACATGGACAAGAAGAGGGTTTTAACATTGGAAAAAACAAGAATTTCAAATACATAAAGGTGGTCGGAAAATAAGAAAGTCGACCGGGAATGCTTGTTATAGATGGTGCATGACAAGACATTGGGAATATATATGTCGTATACCCAAACATCTCGTCGATCTATATCAAGAATCAAAAAAGACAAAGTTTAATAATGTTGAAAACAAATTCATCAATGATGAAGCCGAACCTTCCTTTAATGGTCTAAATGGTGATGCTCATCTCGATATCGCAAATTTTCTTGGTGATTCCGAAAATATCAACAAGAACTAAAATGATTACGATCCATGAAGTATGATAAGTTTCCAAGGAGACTTAAACTTAATATGTTTCTGTAACAAGATTTAACGATAGTTTGTTTAATATGCTTTTTGTCTTAAAGTAAAACCGGGTTGTAATATAAAGTATTTTTTACAACTTTGCTTTAATTTATTAATTCATCTCTATAAATTGTAACACAAAAAGTTAGAAATTAGAATTCATGAAAGAGATATTTGTCTAGCTGATAATGGTACAATACACACTATACTTAAATATATACGATACTTATATTGTCTTAAACTAAATAACTTTGTCAGAAGTGTGAGTACTATATAAGAAAATGTAAAAATAATATTAGGCTCCAGAAAAGCCAATTTTTCAATGCAAACAAAAATTAAAATAAATAATGCATTATATTCGTCTAAGTCTCGTAGAAATTTGTTAAGTTTCAAAGATATCCGTAAAATAGATATCATATATAGACTATGAGTAAGAATGATATCTAATATCTTTACATTACATGAGAGAAAAGAAAACATATACTAGAAGAATTGCTAATATTATCCTTTGGATTATATTGTACAAAAACAAACATGGTTGAATCATATGGTACACTAAACCAAAATTTTACTAATACATTTAAAGTTTAGCATGAAAGGTTACAACATCCAAGATCAATCATGATAAGTAGAATTGTGCAAAATTCTATTGGTCATCCATTGAAAGCCGAGAAGATTTTTTAATCACGAGAGTTTTCATGTGAATCACGTTCTCAAGAAAAATTCATAACTTGATCATCAACAACTAAAGTTGAGAGTCAATCCCTAGTATTCTTAGATAGGATACATAGTGATATATGTGTATATATTCATCCACCATGCAGGCCGTTTCAAATTTTATGGTATTTATTGACGTAACAAGTAGATGGTCACATGTTTGTCTTTTGATAACAAGAATTTGGCTTTCGCAAAATTTATTACTCAAATAATCAGATTGAAAGCAGAAATCCCAAATTATGCCATAAAAATGTTATACTTGAGAACAATGTTGAATTCACTTCACAAGCTTTTGATTATTATTATATGTTAATAGGGATCAATGTTGAACATCTAGTGTCCCATGTGCATATACAAAATGACATGATTGAGAGTTTGATTAAATGGTTGCAATTGATTGTAAGACCAATAGTATTGAGAACAAATCTCCTAATTTTAGTATGAGATCATGCTATTAGCCCTGTCAAGTGTGTTGGATCCGCCCCGCCTGACCCGTCCTGTGGCGGATTGAAGATTTTTTTCATAAATCTTTTTTACCCGCAAAATCTGCGAGTTATTTTTTTTAAACTCACACTCGTCCCCGCATTAATCTAGCGGGTTTGCGTGCGACCCGTGACCCGCTTCGTTTTTCCAAAAAAATTTAAAAAATATTTAATTAAAATACATCCAAATAATAATAAATTTAACATTAATACATCAATATGAAAATTGTCAAAGCATATCCTTGATTACTCTCTCAAGTAACAACCAAAACCATAATCACTAAATCCCTAATTCACTACAACAACTCTTCATCTTTTCCTCAACCCACAACATTTACAACATTGCCAACCACACGGATACCTTCTTTTCCTAATCTAACAAACCATTAATATCCCTATAATTTCCCAATTTCTATCCCAAACAACACATGTTCAATCTTCCCAACAAATATTCCAACTATCCATTCTTCACTCCACCAGGAGAGAGAGAGAGAGAGAGGAGGTCACCGGAAAATCGCACTAGTGTGCGGCTCGTGAAAGTGTGTAAGAGAATCACAAATGTAAAATTAGGTCATTTAGTTTTATAGCATTGGTTAATTGGTTTGGGTAAAATTAGTTTGGAATTAAATTGGTTTGAGATTAAGTTGGTTTGGGATTAAATTGATTTAGGCTTTAGTTAACTGATTTTGATCCAAAATTTGCGGGTACTTGCTAACCCGCAAAATAATAAAACCAAACATGCACCCGCCCCGCTTATAAATTTTTTTTTTTAATTCGACTCATACCCACCCTACATCGGATCAAATGGGATGGGACCCACTGGTAATGATCCATAATGATAAGCCTAAATGTTATATTGCATGCAACTGCATTTGTCTAGATTAGACCAAATGCATATAATAAATATTCTCTATTGTAGTTGGCATTTGGTCAAGAGCCAAATTTATTCCATTTCTGAATTTTTGGGTGTGCAGTTTATGTTTCAATAACCCCACCATAGAGAACAGAAATGGGGCCACAAAAGATATTGGGAATATATATAATATATACGTCGCCTAGTACAATTCGGTATCCTGAACCCTAAACTTATGATATGTTACGGTACGTTTTGCCGATTGCCAATTTAATTAAGATGAATTTTAGTGCTAGAGGGAGAAATTAAAGAAATATCAAAAGATTTTACATGTTGTACACAAAATTTGGTGCATCTTGACCTTCTTATAAATCAACGTGAATTGGAAATTCAAAAAATTATACATTTTCAAATTATGACGAATTAGTTACCAAATGCGTTAACAAATACTAAAAGAATAACAAAATCATATATACAGATGTTCCATTAAAAACTAAAATTCCAAAAAATATTGATGGAAGTAAAATAAATGAACCAAAGGTTCAACTGAAAAAAGGAGGCTCATGTACTCTACAGATAAAAATTTCCCAAAAAAAGAAATTGGGAGAAAGTAGTGAAAATGTTCCCAAAAATCACATCATGAAGATCTTCGAGAAGACATATATGAAATCTCCATTAATTACGTCTAAAATAGAAAAAAATTTCTAGAAGAAAAATATGATACAGAAAAATGTGAGATTTCTATTAATTACGTCCAAGATGGAAAAAACTGAGTTAAAAATGAAATAGAAAATATGAATGGAACATTTTCATTTTCTATATCGAAAGAAATTGATAATGAACATGATTCCAGACCTAAGGTATGTATTAGAATGTCAGCTAAGACTTGATCAGGAAAAGTGGCAAAAAACCATGAAAGATGAAATGTAATTGGATATGTTGTCATTACATCTGGAGATGTATTGTTTGTCGAGTGCAAGTGGTTGTTTTTGAGAAGAAGAAATGAGGAAAAATAAATCACAACATATAAAATCTGACTTGTGGCACAATGTTTTTTTCAACGTTCATGAATTGATTATGATAAAACATATTTTCCGGTTACGGATGCAATTACATTTATATACTTAATAAGTTTATCAGCATCTAAAATTTTAGAGATGTACCTTATGTATGTTGTGACTGTATATTTATATGGATAACTTGATAGTGAAATATATATGAGAATTTCCAAAAGATTTAAGATCTTGAGAGATCTAAGATCTTAGAAGGATCAAAGGATATTTGTTTGGTCAAGTTAAGCTATCATTTTACGGATTAACAATCCAAACGCATGTAATATAATCACTTAATCGAATATTTGTTGAAAAAATGATATATTAATAATGTGATATGTTATTGCATGTTTATCAAGAAATTATTATTAGGATTTCTTATTATTGTTGTATATGTGGATGACGTGAACATAATTGGAACTCAAAAAGAAGTTAATGATTCAAAAACCCATATGAGAGCAGAGTTTGAAATAAAAGACTTTGGAAAGACAAAAAAATTTCTCGTGCTTCAGATAGAGCATCTCCAAGATAAATATTTGTATATCAGTCAAATTATACTAAAGGGTGTTAAAACACTTTAATATGGATAAAACAAATCTTTTGAGTACTATAATCTTGTGGCATTTACAAAAGTATACATTGGTTGTCACTTTTTCAAATAATGCGAAAATTATCGCACTTTATGAAATTAGTAAAAAATATGTATAGCTCAAGTTCATAACTTATTATATACTAGATGTTAGCAGAATAATTAGAAATAATGAACGAACAAATTTTTCTGAATATAATGCTGCATGTGTTGCCCAACTCAATGAATGTTATTTCAAGAGCGATAGAACAAAGGTATTTTTTCAAGTGACAATATAATAGATCTGCTCGCAAAGGTGTTTTCTATTATAACATTTAGAAAACATGTTTAAAGTATTATAATGTGTCTTTTTTTCATAGGAAAAATTGTGTGACTGTATTTTTTTTCCTTTCATGATTTTTTTTATTGAATTTTATTATAATAAAAATTTAAATGAGATAATACGTAATTCGTCGATAAGAATATTAAATAATTAAAAAACGATATAAATTAATAATTATTTATAAAGCATAGCAATATTTTAATATTAAAATGTTTTACTGACTTACTACATTGTTAATATTCTTACATATTTCACCGTGTTGTAAAAAAATAGACTGACGAGAAAAAGGAAATTAAAAAACGGGATTTGCCTTCATCTCTATCTTTTTCGATATCATATATATAATTATAATAATATTTTCATACATTCATAGTTATCATAAATGATTAGTTGAATTAAAGACTTCCATCTATTATAATTTCTGACGAACTTTACAGCAGCTTTTTAAAAAACTTAACATTACAAATAATACTCATTAAATTGAACTAATTGGCATTGCAAACCGTAATAACACATATATAATTATGTAATCATTCCAAATAACTAGTATAATTATGGTCATATTCGACCAAGATTCATAAATTCATCCCAACTGAAATCCGAAATTTAGCCGATTTCGATTAATTCGACTCAATATGAGCGTCTGTGATGAGTTTACTGTGGGAAATCATGTTTCACATCTAATTTTTAATGTTCAACAAATAATATTTATATTATTTTATAATATATACAAGTTATATTTTTAATATCCTACAAACTATATAAACATTTATGTTTCATTCAAATTAGTTTTGATTTTGACAAATAAATACACTATGCTATTTGTGTTCACGACAATGTTTCTATTGTGCCAAAATCTGGTTATTTTGAGGAACATTTTTGCCATAAAACTACCAAAAATTAGCTTAAGCCATTTTATCAATAAGGAGTTCTTACAAATATACAAAGCATGATCAGATTTAGGACGTAGTTATGCTTCTTCTATCCTTCTTCCCTATAATGCCCATAATTACAATTTTCTTTTAATAATTTTATAGTATCACAAATTTTGGGATTTATTTTCGTCAACTAAACAAATTTATTCGAATAAACTTATTTTTACCCATAATTTTTTGACTCTTTTTTAGTTATATAAACTATATTTTTCTTTTTTAAACTACATAAACTTAATAAATGATTCTAATAAGAATAATAAAAATTTTCAAAATTTATTTAAAATCATTCAAAATATTTTTAAAATCTTATTTTAAATATGTTCGTTTTTAAAAATAAATAATAATTGTTCTAAAAATATAATATAATTAATATTAAATAAATTTAATATGTAAAACGAAAAAAAACTTAACACAGAAAAGAAAAATTCTTAATATTATTTTAGAAAAAAAAGAAATGAATGAAAAAACCAACAAAAGAAAGAAAAAAACTTGGAGAGAAAGAGAAGAAACAATTACTTGAAAGAGAAAGAAAAAAAGACATATGGATTCTTTTAAACGAGCAAAAGAAAGAAACGATTCTTTTGGAGAGAGAATGAAAAGACATAATAACGTATCCAAGGATATCACATGACATCATATTAAGATTTGGTTAATATTGATAAATCTAAATCTAAAGAAAACATTTTATTTTGTTAACATTTTATTTTGTTAACATTTTATTTCTACTATATTTTATTTTGTTGTTAATGTGGTATTTATTTGTTAACATTTTACTATGACAGACAATTGATGCTCTTATGCTATACACACGTATGGTGTATGATAACTACAAAGTTGCACATTCGGGATATGATTTTGGATTTTATGATACCGAGTTTGTTGTAAATATTTCATCGCATTACACCAAATTTTCAAAGATTGCAAACAAAGATAGAGGGAAGTTTAAATTCCAGTCTGCTTTACTCAGTTATTTGGAGAAAACAGTTACCAACGTCTATCTACGTAGATGTCTTTATTTCCCGTTCAATTTTGACAGGCAACATTGGGTAGGTATATATGTTGATTTAACTGATGCGATTCTATATGTGTTGGATTGCAATACATCATTCCACAGTCTTAGTCTCATCAAAAAAGACCTTATGCCAATTGCGAAGATGTTGCCATTCTTACTTCGACAAGCGGTTAGTGATGACGATGATCTTATCCCCATGAAACTTATTGTTCAAAGAATGTCAGGTATACTTCAGAACATTGCACATACAGATTCTGGTGTAACATCTATTTTGCTTAGCAAGCGCATGCCATGTCTGGTTTTGATGGATGCAAGGGTGTTACACCAAAAGTTCTGACTGTTGAAGGCCAAAAATTGGTTGTGCTTTTCTTCGAGTTGTTTGTTGGACCGGTTTGAGCATCCGTTTTATTTCCTCTTTTCATGATTTCTGTAATGTACGAAAATCTCATTCTTAACATTTACATTTTGTATTACATACAATGAACTTTTTAAGGAACGCATTTGTAGTTGAACAAGTATGGATGGTCGTAATGTTATTTTTCTACATTAGATGTTTATTTGCAGTAGTTGTTTGCTAAATTATTTGTTATTGTCTAACGTTGTATTTTACAGTGCTAAAACTTTTTTACATTGATTTGTATTAAATAGCGTCAAAATAACGGGTGTTTAAGTTTATTACACGTATTTAAAGCATAGATACATAAAATTAACCGTATTTAAAGCAGAGTTTTAGTAGATTGGCCTTGAGGTATACACGAGACACGGGCATTTTTGTTGCCGATTAATTGCCTACGTCAGGAAAATTTCGATCTACAACTTACCATACTCGGACACTTTTGCTATAAACCAACACATCACCAACGCAGCTTCACCTCATACGTTGAAATAATTTAACAATTTTTTTAATATAAAATTAATCAAATTTTAAGTTACCATGTTACTATTTTTCTTCTATATCTAAGAAATTGAGAAAAACAAATAACTTAACATCGAATATATTCGTTTAAACTGTACAACAAATTTGTTTACAAAATTGTATCTTACAACAACACATCTGCGATATTTGTGAAAAAAAACATATCTATCTTCTCTAGAAATAGATTGTGTATTTATACCTTTTTCCCTGCATAGTTTTTACTCCATTGAATTTTTGTATTATAAAATGTTTAACAAGGCAGAACATACTGATAATGGATAATTAAAAAAGAGTATCGTAGATAATATCCACTACATTAACTGTAAATGTTCATCTATAAATATATGACACTCATAATATCAATATAACGGAAGACAATCAAGAAAGAAACTCATAATAATTAATAATATTTTATTTCTCATTTATATTCAAACATTTCTAAACTATTTTTTAGTTATTGTCGTTTGTTTAATTTTAGAAATATCAAAAATATTTAGTTACTTTATAATCCTTTTCCGATATTCTCGGTTCCATTTTTATCTCGATTTGTTATTTCTTTTTAACCAGTCGTTTCGATTTTCTCTCGGAAAATTTTCCAGCCAATCCAAGATAATTTACAGAGCTATTTTTTCAACTTCCTTCCCTATTTGTACTTGTCATCCATTATTTTTGTTTTTTCGTATTTATCCAGGATCGTCATGATTTGATGCACATAACCAGAATCAATATGAAAGACCTAAAAGATTATAGGTCAATTTTCAATGGATTCTCTTTTCTCAGGAAAATTTATCTTCTTTGAGAAAAAGGTTATCTGGCTAATAATCTGACGATCCCAGAGTCGCGATTCTCTGATTAACTATCGTCTCTCTCTCTCGGTATGACTCGTCACGTATTACTGAAATCGTCGTCGTTGGCGACATCTGAAGAATCGACGATGAGAAACTCTCCACCAACGGCAATGAGCAGATACGCGGAGAGGAGGAAAGTGGGAGAAGTCGCGGGAGGAGCAGCGGCGGAGTGCGCGGCAGTATGGTGTTGTTGTCCATGCGCGGTGGTGAATATTGTGGTTTTGGCCGTGTATAGAGTTCCAGCGGCGGTTTGCAGAAAAGCATGGAGACGGAGCAAACGCTGTCGTTTTATGAGGAAACGACACGGATTGCTTGCGTCAGCGCCGACAGAAGGAAGCCAGAGCACCATACACGCTAGATTAAACGAGGAATATCCAACGGCTGACATTGTTTTTCAAGAAAACGGAACGAATGGTGAGTTAAACGACGTCGTTAAACTTGATAATGAAATGTTGGAACATTTCTATGGGGCAGGCTTTTGGAGAAGCCCGTCACAGAGAGACACGTCATCGGGAAGCCTATGATGAAGTATGAATTATTATGCTCATTCTTTGATTTTTTGAGAGAATAATATTAGTCATTAATATGCATATATACGAGTAATTAATATATGTAATTTCAGTTCTTATGTGGGATCTGTGAATAGAAAACATTTATATCTTTCTTTTCTATTCAATATGATAATTTAAAAATATAAATATCTTAAAATATCATTTTAAAATTTTTTGTTTTAAATTTAAAATTCTAAAAATATCATATATAATTTTATAAATATATATATATATATATATATATATTTATTATAAATAAATTATAAATATAATTAAAATATTATATTTTAGTTTTTCTATTTTAGAATTTTTTTTCTTATTAGAAATAAATTTTAAAAGATTTTACTATTAAATTTATGTTATTTTATAAATTTAAATTAATATTGTACTTAACATATCTATTGATTTGAAACAAAATAGATAAGGGTGAAATAAACAAAATAATTAATGAATTAGCGTATTAATTCAAAAAATATCCTAAAAAAATTTGCATAATAACATAAAAATGATATTTAATTAGAAAAATAGTAAACAAAGGAAATAGTTGTTTTCACTATGTTTACTTGTTCCACAACTTACCCATTTGCCTTCACACATCAACCGACATCGACATATCCTGCTCATAGGCAATGATGTGATGGTTTGTAACTGACACCATATGAAATGATTGAATATTTGAAAGCTTCTACCATTCAATTGTAGAAAAACGTATCTCTTTCAATCTCAGCCGTTGGATGACACGATTCTGGCATGCATTTAATGCACATATTCAATTTGGATTTCGTGTAACATCATGGAGATAAGTTGTCAACCATTGTATACGTTAAAAAAATGTAAAGTGTATATATAAACGGGTCGTATAGATTAAACAACCATCATTGATGAGATTCTCCCTCCTTCTTTCCAAGTTCAAACAGTGAAGTTAAAGCAAATAAATGATGAAGAAGATAACACACACGTGCTCGAGTAGTTGAAGAAAAGTAAATGTCTTTAATATGTCTCTTTTATAAGCCTTGTATTTATAATCCTAGTTCCATTTTAATGTTTAAGCAATAATCTCCAACACTCATCACGAAATACCAATTACCTAATGCATGTTGTTCAACAAAGAACCATTTAATCGACTTGCATTCATATTAAGAAACTGGATCTTCTGTCCAGAAATATTTGTATTTTAAGTTATGTAAAAATCAAGATAGCATTTACATAAAGTAGTTAGGTATGAACAATTATTTTGACAACACTTGTACTCATTTATGATACATAAAAAATTGAAAATCATAATGCATCATGCATGTGTACCATCAAACATCTGTGCAATAATCTTACGTTTTGAAAAGCACAAAAACGTTATTAGAAGTATGCCAGTAAATAGAAAATAGAAGAAAAATATTTTCAAAATTTTTGAAGCGGTACACTAAAAATGTTAACGTGTGATATATACTTTATAGTATATGAAAAGATCTTGGAACTACTTATTATGACATTTTCAATTATTAAACATCGTATTTTGATGGTCATGTTATTTACGTGGGATCCGCTGAAAGTTAAACCTACTGACATTCCAACTACTTATGTAGGTATACACATATACGAGTGAAAAAGTACAAAACAATAGAATAATATGACATTATTCACATTTTGAAAAGTGGAAAAAACCATATAATCATATGACTGGAAAAGTAAAAAAAAACTGTACGTTAAGATCTCATTTGGATTAGGACAAAAATGGAAAATGTTTAATTTATTTTATGATTTCGTATTGGTAAAAAAGATGTTAGCGTTTAACAAAAAGATTATCGAATATACAATAACTTAACAATATTTAGTGTCTCTTTTCAATTTACAATGTAGAACACAAACATAATAATTTCATTTCGCATGGGCACCAATGAGATATGTAAAGTCAAATTAAATATTTTTACATTGCATAATTTTATCTACAATATAACAATGATCATTTTTGGAATGCAACAATAAATTATACAAGAATAAAAACAAAATTAACGTATCCTATTTCTAATTGTTCATGAAACTCTTAGCAATGGTTCTACTTGTAAGGCTGCACCGCAGTCATTGGAAAAAACAATATAATGGCATATGTAAATTCCACAAAGAAAGAATTGGCCAAATGAAAGTTATACTGTTGACATAGAACACAACATATTTGATACTTCAAGAACGGGTGAAAACGCGTTGTATTATCGATAAAAATATACCGATTGCAATGACATACCAAATGATAGAATGGATGACGACAAAAGAAGACATGCGTATACCACTTGTTAATATAGAAAACGACGGTGATGCTGAATTATTCATGGCTTTGAGGGTGGATCATTTTCTTCTAGCACTTTATGTGACAGTGGGTGAAGAAGCAATCCAAGTATACATATCATATTTAACAGTTACAAGTAATGTTGGAGGTACACAAAACTTCCTTGGCATTGACGATGTTGATCTGTATGAAAAGGACCCTGAATTCCAAGGTAAAATTTCCAACAATATGTACCTATCATAAATGAAATACTATATCAATAAGTATTGTTGATTCTTCAATTATTTTGGCATAGGAATGTTGAGCCGTAACCAGCTCTTCCCAATGAGCTTGTCCGTTCTGCAAGAAGTGCTAACCGAAAATAAACTCACATACGTCCAAGATTCTAGTAGGAAAATCTTAGAAATGTTAACATCTACTTTAGAGGGAGGGCTTTGGAGGGGGAATTTCAGTCAACGAGGTCATCTATAAACGTTAATATCATCCGAGACTCCTCTAAGCATTTGCGAGGACAACGAGTGCCTGCCATTCATAGAGTTTGCTTACAACCGAGCCGTGCACTCAGCAACCAAGAAGACACCATTTGAAGTAGTATACGACTTCAACCCTCTCACCCCATTGGAGCAAACGCCATTGCCACCAGCAGAGATGACCAACCTCAACGGAGCATCCAAGGCAGAATTCATAAGGAAGTTACACCAAAAGGTAGCTGAAGAACTTGGAGAAGAGGACCGGGCAGTACGTGACTCATGCCAACAAGGGAAGAAAGGAGGTGCTCTTTCAAGCAGGCGATTGGGTGTGGCTACACCTACGGCAGGAGCGGTTCCCCAACCTAAGGAGTTCCAAGCTAGCACCAAGAGAAGATGGACCATTCAGAGTACTGGAGAGGATCAACAACAATGCATACCGGATCGAGCTCCCAGGTGAGTTTAATGTGTCCAACACGTTCAACGTAACTGACTTAGCCCCTTTCCATGCAGATGAACCAGTTTTGAGGTCAAAACCTACTGAAGAGGGAGGGGATGATGAGGACATCATGTCGTATGTCCAGCCAGGAGAACAGGCTGGCCGACCAAGAAGCTTGCCCGAGACAGCCGGGCCATTTGTCACGTCTGCCGGCCCAAGCGGTACCGTCGGACCCTCGACCAATAGGACCAGACCGATCAGCATTGCCGGCGGAGAGGCCCAAGCTTCCGGTACAATTGGTGGCGACGTGGATGACACCGCCTGTCCCCTTGATGACGCCACCGACTCTGGGATCAACTTGGCCGGTCCTGAAGGCATTCCGGCCAGTACCTCGCACAATCTAGCCGGTACAGCCGATCCAGCCGAGTACACGAGCATTTCAACTTCTACACAAGGAAACTCAGACTAGATAAGCTACCAGCTTCAGAACATGCATCTAGAGAAAGTCTCTACACCAGTAGTGCCACCAGGAGCAATGACAAGGAGCAGATCAAGAGCATTCTTCCACAAGTTCAGCTTATGGGTCGACAAGCTCCTAAAAGGAAGATCGACTAAGGACAATGGGCCAGAAGTGCAAAGAAGAGTCCAAAGGCTTCTAAACAATGCAAGGGACTTCAGAGACTTGGGTTTTAGTGGCAAGAGAGGTCAGGGCCCAAAAATTCCTAACCCTACTCCAAGTCGAAGACTAGGAGCAAGGCGGTGCATGCCACAAGGATGTCCACCTTCCATTTCTTGGCCGTGAGGTCAGTAAGGTAAGTTTTCAATACGAATATTTACCTCTTTCTATTTTGTAGGGTAGGATCTAGAATATCTACATTATTGAGTCAAAGACATTTTAGGAATATGTCCTTTTTCGGTTATGCACTTTTGTACATTTTCCATTTGTGCACTTTTGTAATCTTTCCTTTTCTTTTTTTGAGTCGACCCTAGAAGGTCAAACTGTCGAGCATATTAATAAGGCTCCTTCCAGCATTGTAGTTCAACAACCTTTTTGATATTAATAAAGTAGAACTTTCTTCCAACAAGTTTTCTCTCTAAGAATCTTGTGCACTTAGAACCTAGTTGAGACCAGCCCTCCTAGCCCTAAGTTTGTGATTTATCACGAGGTTCATCACCCCTCGTGTGGTTCACTTCACCCTTCCATCGAATACCAACCCAAAAACCCCTATCCAAGAAGTCTAAGGTCGAGTTTCTCACCTAACCTTCTCCAAACAGCCACGCGCATATAAGCCTTGAATCGAGGCTTGTATCAGGTGGATATACCCATTTTAACATCCCTAGTTACATCACTAGGTAAAATATTTTTTATATTTATGAAACGAGTTATTTAATAATACTTTTCATGATAGGTATCAAATAAGACAACTATCAGATTTTCTTATTAGCATTCGGCATTATAGACAGTGAAAACGATCAGGCATGGGAATGGTTCTTCGACAAGTTGCAGGATATCGTCCCAGATAATGAGGAGGTTCTTTTAGTATCAGACCACATTTTTCAATATACTATGCACTAAAAAAGGTAACACGTATTTTAAGGTTTATATGATTGCATATAACTTACCGTGTATGAGTATGATTAGAATGGTAAACAATATAATATCTGATAATCTTCCTTGTTAACTTATCAGGTATACCCCCGTTATGGACATTGTGGATGCACTGTTCATCTACAACTGAACATCAAAACGACATTTAAAACTAAGAACCTATGTTTCCTAGTGTCAAAGGCTGCTCGGGAATCCAAGCGATTAGACTTCTACACATATTTTAATGAAATTAAAAAGATAAGCCAACCTTGCACGGAATATTTATACTAGATTGGTTTCGAACATTGGTGATGCGAACCTCCCAAGTAATGCATTTCTGGATGTGGTTGAGATAGACTTTACAATAGAATGAATCAAAATTTAATATATTCAAAAGTTGTGGATTGAAAGGTCACACAGTAGCTGCGAAAGACTACTAATTTACCTAAGTTAGTAGCTTAGATATTACACACCAAGACTAATAAATGTTGACTGAAGGATATTATACACCAACAACCAGATTAAGAAGAGAATCACTCTCAAACTTAAGAAAAGAAACTGTTTTTATTTTAAAAGTTGAATGATGAAGTTTACAACTGAAAGCCCCTATTTACACTGTAAGGAGACGTAAATAGGAAGAGCCTACATAATTAAAATGGTTGAATTTACAAGGAAATATTTGATCAAAGACCTTGACTTCATTAACTCTTATTTTGACTATGAATGTAGACACTCCCCCCCCCCTTCCAATTTGGACTATTTTTAAGTGGGATCCTTTTGATATTAAGCAACAAATTGGGTTGGTTGTAATGTGATTCATTTGTCTCATTAAAAACCTTATCAAGAAAACCCAATGGAAGAAAATTTGGATAAGGAAAAAAGAGTACAAATGGATCACATACCCATTAGTATGCTACCTCTTTAAAGAACATATTGGCTATATGCAATGCATCATCAGTCTTATGACATGCTATAAAATGAGTCATATTAGAGAATCTATCAACCACAACAAAGATAGAATCTTTTCCTGTTTTAGTTCTAGGCAAACCAACCACAAAGTCTATTGATATGTCAATCCATGGTTGAGTAGGAATGGGTAAAGGAGTGTACAAACTGTGGGGTTGAACCTTATACTTAGCCTGTTTGCATGTGGCACACCTTGCACAGATTCTTTCTACGTCTCTCTTCATGTGTGGCCAATGGAAATGATCTTGCATTACTTTAAGAGTTTTGGCAACTCCAAAATGCCCCATCAGTCCTCCTCCATGAGCTTCCCTAACTAACAAGTCTCGAATAGAACAGTTAGGCACACATAATCTATTATCATAAAATAGGAATCCTTCATGCCGATAGTATTTTCCTGAAGCAAACTTTTTGCTAGCAATGTATACATCTTTAAATTCAGTATCAGTTTCATATAACTCTTTAAGTGTTCAAAACCTAACAACTAGCATCAAGAGTAGAGATTAAGGCATACCTCCGTGACAATGCATCTGCCACAACATTTTCTTTACCTTGTTTGTATTTAATGACATACATAAATGTTTCTATGAACTCAACCCACTGTGCATGCCTTTTGTTCAGATTTTGTTGGCCCTTTAAGTTCTTGAGTGACTCATGATCAGTGTGAATCACGAACTAGATCAGTTTGCAACGTACAGACCAAAGCGTACAATTCCTTGTCGTAGGTTGGATAGTTGATGGTGGCTTCTCCAAGCTTCTCAATAGGGATTGGATGGCGATACTTTACCGTAATGTTGTTGATTGCTCTACAATCAATGCACATGAGCCAGCTGCCATCTTTCTTTGGCACAAGTAGAACTGGCATAACACAAGGACTCATGCTCTCCCTGATGTAGCCCTTCTCCATTAGCTCATTAACTTGTCTTTGCAGCTTATTGGACTCAACTGCATTGGTTCCATACACTGGTCTATTTGGTAGTGAGGCTCCAGGTACAAAATCAATCTGATGTTCAATGCCTCTGATGGGTGGTAGCCCCTTTGGATTGTCTTCTAGAAAGATATTTTCATAATCCTGCAAAATAGAAGTCACTTCACTCGGTCATACCGGTGCAATGTTAGTGAAGCTCATGAGAGCTTCTTTATAGATAAACAAAAGAACAAGTTTTTGTGAGAAGATAGCCTTCTTAACTCCACCAGTTCTCACAAAGAAACTTGAGTGTTTCTTGTTCTTGTTCTCACAGCCTCTGTCACTTTTGGTGCTTATGGTTTCCTTTGAAGTTCCAACTGTTTTTCTTTGCTCTAACACAAGCTGATTTTGGTACACCTCCTGTGGTGTCATAGGAACAAATTTGATTTTCTTACCTTTATGTTCAAACGAGTGTTGGTTGGTGTAAACATCATGAATGACCTTTCGATCAAATTGCCATGGTCTTCCAAGTAGAATGTGGCCAGCCTCCATTGGTAAAACATCACAAAGGACCTCATCTTGGTACTTTTCAATGGTTATATGTACTTTGACTATGCTGCTTACCTTCAATTCTCCACACTCATTAAGCCATTGCAGCTCATACAGCTTTTGGGTGGTTGAACACTTCGAGACCTAACTTGTTTACATAGTTTCACTAGCCACATTAGTGCAGCTGCCTCCATCAATAATGATGCTGCAAACCTTTCCTTGGACGTGGCATCTTGAGTGAAACAGGTTCTCTCTTTGCTCATGTTCTTTGCTTTTGTTTTTTACGCTTAGGATTCTTCTTGTTACCAATAATTCTGCTGCCATAGGAGGTTCAATATACTCTTATGAAGAATATGAAAATACTTTTTCTTCCTTGGATTCTATTTCACCATTATCCAACAGAATCATGATCTTGTTGTTGGTGCATTCATTCGCATAGTGCCTCTTCCTTGCCATTTGAAACACTTCACATCTTTTGTTCTAGTGAATGTAGTAGCTTCAGATTTGGCCTTGACATCTTGAGTGGTCGTTGAAGGTTTGGAATCAACTTTAGCAACCTGATTTCCTTCCCTTTGGTACCTAGGCTTATTGTTAGCTGCTTCATAGCTTGGCCTAATATAACTTTTTCTTTTTACCTGTTGTTCCACCAGTATAGCTTTGTGCAACATTTCCTCTAACTCCACATAATGTTCTAGCTCCATTCTATCTTGAATATCACGGTTAAATCCTCATAAAAATCTTGCCATAGTAGCTTCTCCATCTTCTGAAATATTTACCCTGATCATGAGGGTTTCCAATTCTTGGTAATAGTTCTCAACACTTCTGCTTCCTTGATTGAGTTTCCTTAGCTTTTGGTGAAGTTCACGGTGGTAATGGTTGGGCACAAACCTTTTCCTCATTATAGATTTCATCTCAGCCCATGTTTCTACAGGATACTCACCATTACGTCTTCTAGAAGTCACCAATTGATTCAACCAGCTGAGGCATACTCATAAAACTCAGTAGCAGCTACGCGGACCTTGTTGAGCTCGAAATAGTGTTGACAATCAAACACCAACTCGATCTTCTTCTCCCATTTCAGGTAAGTGTCTGGATCATTTTTGCCATAAAATGATGGTATCTTAAGTTTAAAACTTCCTAAGGTGTCATTAGGCTGACCCCTTTCTTCTCTTACACGCCTATGCCTCTTTTGGGTTCTCCTACTGCCTTCATTGCCACGACTATGGTAAACTTCGGTTTCCTCATTATGGTCATGTCTAAAGGGATTCCTAGTTCTCCTTGGACCTCATTCAGTGTTACTATTGTTCTGAACATCATCAAGCCGCAAATGAATGGCTTCCAGCTCTATTTGTAGTGCATTCTTCATTTCTATGACTAGAGCCTCCATTAACAAGTTTGGTGCTTCTGAAATTTGATTTGCTTCTGACATAGCTACAAATGCACTTAACAAATGCGTTAAAAGTACGTGTTCTGAAAATTTTTTTTTGATGGAACATGAAGAGTTGCGAGTGTGTTATTTTCTAATATGAAAATGCAATGGGTTGGGGTCGATTTTGATGTGATAAACTTATGTAATATTGGATAAAAACAACAATGCAACTATATGAATATGTTTTTTTATTAATCAACTAATGCAAATCGATACACAAGCTGATGCAATCTAAATAGATGGAAATGGAGATATATAGAGATGTGGGATAGGCATAACCGATCAAAAGTGTGCTCTGATACCAAAATGATGCGAACCTCCCAAGGAATGCACTTCTGCATGCGATTGAGATAGGCTTTGCAACAGAATGAATCGAAATTCAATCTGTTCAAAGGCTGTGGATTGAAGGGTCACACACTAGCTGAGGAAAGACTACTGATTTACTTAAGATAGTAGTTTAGATATTATACAATAAGGCTACTAAATGTTAACTAAAGGATATGACACACCAACAATCAGATAATGAAGAGAATCATTCTCAAACTTAAGAAAATAAGCTGTTTTTATTTTGAAAGTTGAATAATAAAGTTTACAACAGAAAACCCCTATTTATACTGTAAAAAGACGTAAATAGAACGAGCTTACAACATTAAAATGGTTGAATTTACTAGGGAAGACTTGACCAAATATCTTGACCAAAGACCTTGACTTCATTAACTCTTATTTTGACTATGAATGTAGACACTTTCCCCCCCTTGATGAAGCCAATTTGGACCATTTTTAAGTGGGTTCCTTTTGATTTTAAGCAACAAATTGGGTTGGTTGTAATGTGATTCATTTGCATCATTAAAAACCTTACCAAGAAAATCCAATGGGAGAAAACTTGGATAAGAGAAAAAGAGTACAAATGGATCACATACCCATTTGTATGCTGTCTTGAGCTTGTACTAAAATCAGAGTGCTTTTAGGCACTTCTCCATTCAAGCCCAAGTGAATTTTTTGTGCATTCTCCTTGTTGAGCAGTCTTCTGATCGCCTCTTTGAGTTTCTTGGTCTTGGATTGGGTTAATGGTCCAGCTGGTAGTGCAAAAGCTTCTTCATGTTCCACTGGTCCATTCCTAGCCATGAGCTTCTGCTTTTGTGTGTTTTCCATGCTCGTATCAATTGGGAAAGGTCGCACTTCAACGGAGTCCGTTACAACCTAATGACGAGTAATAACGCATAGTCACTGAACTCGGTACTAAGATGTGCACGAGAATTTCTGATTATTCCATTATTGGATATCATCAAAATAACCATGACGTCTTGGTTCGCATACCGTCGTGAGGCTTCAGCCAATGCTACAACAACGATGACACCAAAAGTGTATGAAATCATGGCTAAGCATTTTGAAAAATCATCAGGTTTCGGAGTATAGTGGCGCCCGAATATACCGTGTAATATTGGAAACAAGCTTTTTTGACGTATGCAATGAGGTTGTGTTAGTGGTGTGTTGGTCTACAGCAAAAGTACATGTGTCTGGTGAGTTGTAGATCATACGGTGTGATATTGCTATTTATTGTTTATTTCATCGTTGAAAATACATATTTATTTTTAGATTAAGTATAATTTTGTTATTAGTTGATGTGGATGTTTATTTAGTATCCGTGGACAGATGTGAATTTCTCACTAAGTAACTTGTTACTGACCCCTATTTTTCTTCTTTTCTAGTGTGTGTAGGTTACCGTGTTCCACTAGAAACTATTCGATTTTATGTTGGTGTTTTAAGAGATATATTTTTGTGTTTTACAATTGGTAACTTTCCGTCTTGACTAAATAAGCGTGACGGGTGTTACAATTTTGGTATTAGAATCTTGGTTGCCAAACCGGTTTTTTCCCAGGAGGCAATCCTAAGGAAAAATGTTTTTAAAACTTTGTTATAAAATAAAGATTTTTTAAAATCATAAAGCACCACTACGTTAGAATTTCTTCAAAATTGTGTAGTATGCTCAGAGTGAGGCTTTAAAACAAGATTGATCCTTGTCTTTTATGATGAGGAGATGTCTCCAAATATAGTTTGTGGAGTTATACCCAAAGGGGTTAAGTATTCAAAGGGAAATATAAGATCTTGGGTGCATATTACATAAGGTGAGCTTTAAGGACCGAGCAAGTGTGAGAGCTTTGTGGAAATATTGCAAGGGTCCCATGAAAGATATGTGGTTTAACATTCTTGAGGGTGTATCGGTGTGTAGAGATATGGTAAACGAGTGATAAGATATCACTTAGAATAATGAAATGTTCCTGTTGGGTTTGTGTTATGGAGAAGAAAAATCTGAAGAACAAGATCTTTTAGCAAACACACTAGCCACATTTTTTCTTACATGGGAGGAGCATATAAATGGTGATCTAAAAAGGAAGTAGTGACGTGACGAAGTACACCACATCATAGATCATAAGAAATATATATATATATATATATATATAGGAATTAAATATGCATAGGCAATATCAAACATCATGGGGGCAAGATTTGATATCTACATATAATCATATTTTGTAATTCATCTTGCAATGCTAAATTTATATCGAGAGATGAAGCGCTAGTACCAATAGAATGGTATAAAGCGGCAGTTGAGGTTGCGGTTTAGTAGATCTTATCGAATCATGAAAATAGTGGATAAAGTGACTTTTAAGTTGGAGTTGGCTCATGAGTTAACAACTACAAAGACATGTTCATGTGTTAGTATCATGTAATGTGGTTGGAAGACATGAGCAAATCGTTTACCATAAACCAAAAGACTCATATATGGGCAATGGATGGCCTTTTGATCAAAAGGGTGTTAGAAATACATTTATTAATAAAGAAAACAAAACATCTTCATTATGGATGAATAGTAGATAAAGAAACCCTGAAAGTAACAAAAACACTTATTGAGAGAGTGGAGAAGTGTTTATTAAGGATGATATACTAGGAACTCCCTGAAAATGGTGAACCACGAATTGGTTGATGACAATAAAAAAGAGAATTCACTAAAGGACAATGAAAAAATAAGATGTTAGTAATAATGGCTAAAAGGACATCATTAACGATAATGAAAATTGTTTTGCAAAGGATCGTGAGAAGATATTATTCAAATTTAGATATCTATCTAATAATAAAAAAAAAACTATGTGGGGATTTTGAGAAAGTACCTACAAGGGAAAAGTATAGAAACGTAATCTCCAATAGGAATGAAAACCCAAAAGGAATGTTAGGAAAACACTGTGACGAATCGACAATTTGGATAACAATCATGGAAATCAGCTAGACAATGAAAGTGAGTGCAATAGAAATGAGTCATACTCATAGGTTTGGTGAAGCCATAAAGGTCAGGCTATCAACTTTCTCTAGTAAGGTGTACGGTTGGAAAGTATGCTTTTGAGGTAGACGTCGTCAGGATGATATAACTACATGAGAAATATTAAAAGGTTTAATTGGATATGGAAAATTCTAAATCAAAGTTTGAGAGATATTCGAATGGCAAGTGACTCATCTAAGCCGAGGAAGCTATAAAGAGTTTGGCTATAGTCTCCTCAACTTGTTGCTAAACAAGGATGTATAATGGTACATTAGTTATTTATCAACCATGATCTGTAATGAGATAGTTGTTGGACGATACCAACAAGAAATGGGGTATTATTCTTTAAGACAACTCGAATGATAATTGTTCGTATAAGCTCTGAGAATTAATAGCTATTATACTTGATTTCTCATGTGTTCATTGGACATGCATCAACTCCATCATACTTAAGTTTGAGATGGTATTCTACTCGATCATAAGTTGTAAATGAGATGAGAAGTGAACCCTTAAAAACAGTAACTAGAATTAAATTCAAAACGAATACAAAATAAACCCAAATAGGAAAATGGGCGGTACCAAGTGATTCTTATGGAGGGAACAAATTCTTTGTTAAACATATCATGCTAGGAAATCATTCATGATGCCGAGCAGGAGGACACTCCAAGAGTTGGTCAGAATGTTATACGGGATAAACCATTTTCTACAAATGGAAACACTAGGAGATGGACTCTTTAGAGTCTGGTCCAAAATTAAGTGAGGGAGAAGCATTCCCATGAATTCGAGAATGAATTCATTTCAAGTGTAGGAGAATTGTAACATCCCAAATTTTGACGACTCAAAAACATCAGTATTCGACTAAAGAAACTCTGACGGGATAAATAAAAATTATTTGAAAAGGATCGTAGAGTATTATGACTTTGTTTTTGTGCCGTAAAAGTAAACACAAGTGAAGTCCAATGGTGAAAGCCCCAAAATTATTTATTAAGGGTACAATGGTCTTTTAACAAAGAGTCCTAGGGCTTTCTTTCTCTTCTATATAAGAGAGAGTCGCGAGATTGAGGAGTGGAATAGGGTTTTTAGATTAGAGTAGCCGCAGATCAGCCACCTCAAATGATAAACCACCAACCGACATAAAAGCATGTAAGAGGCAGATTGGACCAGTTCTGAGAGAAATAAGAAAATAATGACAAAAATAGATCCAAACGGTATAAATATTGGTAGAAATGTTTTTGAATCTTTTATCTAGCTACTACCACAAACGGTTTGTCACTCGCACCTGTATTCTGAAAATTATGATTGTTTTTCAGTACACGTTTTATGCAGTGTGAATTTGCGACCAGTCTTGGTGCAAATAGAAAAGTATGACCAAACGTATTCATATCGATTTGCAATTTGGTGCGTATATCCGTGACAGACAGATATAGTTTTCTATAAAATATCATTCATTTTTATTCTTCCGTTTGGAAGATATTCTTAGTTTGCCGAATCTGATGTATATAAAATGCTGCTGCAACCAGTGTGAAATTGTGACTTTTGATTGGATCAAAAAAGTGCATTTGACATGGATCTTTGCAGGGACATCCAAGACACATATATCTAACACTCGGTTGAGATAAAATCAATTTGAGGGTGTAAAACATAAAAAAGTGTGTTGGCGAAGTGGAGGCAAGAATCTGCCCAACCAGGAATAATTGGTAATCTTTATAAACCAGTAGCTAAGTGAGGGGTGATCTGTGAATTTTAAGTAGATATACATTAACAAATTTCGTAATTATGCTTGTTATAGAAATAGATAATCGTGTGGTTAATATTTGCTTGAAATTGAGAAAATTGTATCGGCGATTAGACAATTATTATGTTAATAGTAATTTTACATTAACATAATACTTGATTAATTTTACATTAAAAAAATTGTTAAATTGTCCTAACGTATGTGGTGAGGTTGCATTAGTGGTGTGGAGGTCTACAAAAAAAGTGGCCAAGTCTGGTGAGCTGTAAATCCAGATTTTCTTGACGTAGACAATGATGTTGCATTAGTGGAGTGTCAATCTACAACAAAAGTGCCTATGTCTAGTAAGATGGGGATAGTGATTTTGACATAGATAATGAGGCTACGTTAGTGATTTTGACATAGATAATGAGGCTGCGTTAGTGCTGTGTTTGTCTATTGCAAAAGTGATTGTGTCTGGTGAGCTATAGATCTTGATTTTCTTGACGTAGGCAATGAGGCTGTGTTACTGGTGTGTTAATCTACAACAAAAGTGTGCGTGTTTGGCGAGTTGTAGGTAGTGATTTTTCATGACATAGATAATTAGGTTGCGTTAGTGATATGTTGGCCTACAACAAAAGTCCTGTGTCTGGTGAACTGTAAATCATACAGTGTGATATTGCTGTTTATTATTTATTTCATCATTGACTATACATATTTATTTATGGATTAAGTATTATTTCGTTATTAGTTGATGTGGCTGTTAATTTAGGATCCGTGGACAGAATTGAGCATTTCACCGAGTAACTTGTTACTCATCCATATTTTTTCTTTTTTCCAGTGTGTGCATGTCAGCGTGTTCCACAAGAAACTATTGTATTTTATGTTGGTATTTTAAGATATAGAGTTTTGTGTTTTATAATAAGCGTGACGGGTGTTACAGTATTATCAGCTGGTACTGAACATATTCAGGAAAAAATATCAATTGAAATGGCTATAGTAAAAAAACTCAAATTAAACTTAGTGAATTGAATGAATGATTTTGTAAGTTCTATTTTTTCTTTTTCTGACCAGTATGTTTTATGAAGTATTAACATAACATTCGTATGATTTACAACAACATTTGTTCCCTTGATTATTAATAGAGAAATTACTCAGAATGACACACATTTATCTTGTAATCTCTCAAATAACCCCATTTCATGTATGATTATTAGAATGACTTGAAACTTTAGTTAAAAATCATGTAAACCATGGACATGACTTATTTACAATTGTGCCATTATTTTTTGAGAAAAATAAATAAATCAGTTATTCCTTCCACAGTCGTGTTTTTTCAGTTTATTAATGCTCCTTTTCAGTTTTAAACATTTTCGAAATCTTAAACTCTTTCATCATTTGTAACTTACTTCCGATTTTCGAAACACCAAATTCTTTCACCATTTTCGGTGATATTTTCGTATTTTCTCTGTGTTTATGTGCATTCTCGGTGATTTCCGGTATCTCTTCGTATTTTGGTATCTCTTCTGTTGCCTTTTCACTGTCTTCATTTTCGTTTTCAACTTTAATTTTCGAGGTTTTCCATCGCGGCTACATCGTCTTCCGTCTCAACACTCATCGTCTACTATCTTCGGTATATTTTCCATATTTTCCGTTATGCATTGTGTAAAAATAGTTTATTGACATAAACCAACGAAACAATCGAAATTGAAACCCTATTCTCATTCATTATTGACATATACATCGTTTGTTGTACATTTTGTGAAATTCCAACACAAAATCCGGTAAACTTTCATTCATTTAGATTCAAGTACAATTTTTGAATTTGCTGTGCATATGGGTTGAAATTTTTTTTTTAAGATAGTGGTAGACTTATTTGGGCGTATGAAATTTTGTGGCAGGTTTTTTTGTCTTTATGGCAGATTTATTTTCCATTACGGAAAATTTATCTATCTTTGGTGGCAGATTTATTTTAATATTACTATTGAATATCGGTAGCAGATATAACCGATTTGTTGGCAGATTTATTGTTTTTATAGCAGATTTAATCGATCCATTGAATCTTTGGTGGCAATTTTATGTATATTTGATGGCAGACTTATTTGTCTTTGATGACAAACTTATATATAATTGATGGTAGATTTATATTCCAATATTACTATTGAATGTTGGCAGAAGATTTAATCGTTACTGCTGGCCGATTTACGGAATTTCGTGAACAAATTTATTAAAACATAATGACTGATTAAAGTAGCTTTGGTAGCAAACTTACTAAAGAGCGTGTTGGCAGATTTACTGAAGATTTTGATGGCACATTTAGGTATATGATGGTACACTTATTTCTAACTCACGGCAAACTTGTTTTTCAAAATTTTTTTCTATTAGGTATGAAAACTTCAGTGAAGCATAATTACCTTATGCGTATTTATCCAAAGGGTAAAACGCATATGCAAAACCGGAGTATAAATCAAAATTGTTATTTGTCCAACTTAGAAATGGTATAAAAAGGGGTTGGTAATGATGTTTGGACATTTTTGAGAAATTTATCAAGCTTAAAAAATAGATTACATTTGGTCTGCAAAAGTTGTTCACTATTTCGTAACACATCCGTTGGCAATTGAGAGAAGAAATGAGGTGTGGTCTTTGATAAGTGGTCATCCTATTAGGTTCTCTCTCTATGAATTTTCACAAATCACATATCTAAAATGTGATGAAATTGTTTCAGATGATTGGGATATTGACCATAGAGAGTTTTGGGAAGAGCTTAATGTTTCGAGTGTGGAAGGACCTAGCCTTAGTCATGTGCAACAGGTGTTGGACGAATGTAAGAATTGGAGTTTTGAGAAGAGGAGAATGATAGGATGCCTTGCCATTTTGTCTGTTGGATTCTATCACATTTCTCTTTCCACCATAACTCCTTTGAATATTGCTAAAACAATTATTGATGCAGAGAGGTTTGAAAGTTATCCTTGTGGTCATTTTGCTTTTGCAAGTTTGCTATAGTCTGTTAAAATAACTATCTTCGATGCAAAGAAGGTGTACACACGAAGTTCTAGGATTGGGAGAGTTGTATGGAAATCAAAAGAAAACAAACGAAGTTCCTCTTCTTTGTTGGGGTGGATCCCGTAAAAGATTTGATTTTGATGAGTGTATAGCTGAAGAAAAGAAAACCCATAATCAAGTACGTGTGAGACATTTACTCCCAAAACCAGAAGAAGAGATTTATCCCAAATGGGACAATGAAGAAGAAGATCCAAAACTGAGCAATTTGATCATAGATATACTGCATAATCGATTGGATGAAACTGTATGGGATTAATTAGATGTATTACCACCAATGACCAAGAAGAAAAGAAAACTTGTTCTTAAACAAGCAAATTCTGAAAAAGTGAACCTGCAAAGAAGAAGAAAACTGAAAAAAATGAAACTGTTTGTACATTAAGTTGCTTAGCATATGAAACCCGCGGTCCTTATGAAAAATAAAACATTACTACTAAGTAGAATAGAAATACATACAAAATCTATGAACTTGCTCACTATTACCTCCAACATCTTTTCTACACCTCAAGAGAGTTATTTTCATTAAATATGCATCATTCATGCTCTCTGCAAACCATCTTGTCATCATTAACCAAACAGTGTCTAACAGTTCTACAATACATAAAGTCCTACATTCTTAAAACACTTTATTTAGGGATTCACATATGTTTGATGTAGTAATGTTGTATCGATCACCAAGGAAATGAACACGAGACCACATCTTCACGTCAACGTTTAGCAAATAGTTATGCAATACTGGATTTAAGGCATGTATTTCATCAAATATCGTCTCAAAATCAGAAATTCGAAATGCATTTGTGCCCTTTTCACCAAACAAAATGCACCACCACGTCTATAGTGCTATATTATATTCTTGTAAAAATGATACATGCAAATTCTCCGACAAGCCATCAGATACACCTTTCCAATTGTATTACCGGCTGGTCGATACCTATCACATATAATTGCAAGACCTTCATATCTACAACAAAATTGTCACCATATTAAGATAAATCTGTCACATCTACAACAAAATTATCACCATATTAAAATAAATCTACCACATCTACAATAAAACTGCCACTATATTAAATAAATCTGTAAAACCTACAAAAAAGCTGTCACCAACTATAAATTAACTGTCAACATATTTACGAACCTTGATACCAAATCTCATATTCAATGCATAAGCAACATGACATGGAAAAAATTTAGAACTAACACCACCTACAAAATATTTGTACAAATCACCAAATACATGAGGAGTTACTTGTCGTGTATATCCTGAACGCTCTGTAACAGAACATGTATGGTTACGAGCTACCGAATTGTAAATTTTGGCATGTTTCCAACTGGTGTAACTCGTACTCTCCAACTATAGTCTTTCACTAAGCAAATAACAATTAAAATCATTGGGGTTAATTTATGTACATTAAAATCGAATTGATATATAACCGATAAAATCTTCAATCTGGTAACTAATGCATATTTTGTCTCATATATTTCCTTTACAGCAAGATGCAATGACGCCAACTCTATCAAGTTAGCATTACCACTTTGTTCTTTCTTAATACCACTTTCTGATACTATTTTCTTAGGCGGTAATTTTGGAATCTCATCCTATTCATTTTGCAAAAGCCTTCCGTAAACACTAAAGTTTTCATCCTCAGAGTTTGCTCCATTAGAATCATTGCAATAGTCAAATCGATACTCCTCATTTTCATATTCTTCACATGGTGACACCACTTCAACAGTTGGTTCTTCGCTGTGTTGATTTTTGCCAATCTCCTTACGTTCGTTGTGTCGATCTTTGTAGTTAACAAAATCATCATCTACACGTTGAATTGGCAGATTATCAACTTTTGCTTTCTCTTTAACCTCCACACATAAACGAATTGCCTCAGTTTTCATCATACCCAAAAACCCATGTAGTTTTCGACAACTTCCCACTTTCACCGGAGGTGTGTTTGGCGGTAGTTTCCCCAACATCTTCTTCGGAAACATGTAACATAATTCGATATCACATTCATTTCTATCGACTTCGTATTTTTTATAAACCATCATCAAGAAATCTTCAAAACATGTTTTAGCATTTGCTGATAGAATTTTACACCCTTTCTTGTTATCGATATTGAATGACCATCGATTTTTTTTAAAAAATTCATTCACCTCAAGCAAGAATTATATCCTCCATTGAGAAAATTGATATAAGAAGAACTTGTTTACGAGAACGAAGATGAAGAAAATGAGTAAAGATTGATGGTTTTGAGTTCAAGTGAAATTTGATGTAGTCGAGGTTGAAGAAGATGTGACGGCTAATCCTATAATCACCATACATGTTTTTCAAAGAGGGTTAAAATCGGCAATTATTGATTTAATAAGTCTGCCATCAAACATATTAAAAAGACGGCCATGGAGTGTTACGATCTGCTATCAAATGTAAAATCGAAAAAGTTAGTTTAGTCCTAATTAAATCCGCTGCTTCGTGTATAAAAAACAAACTTCCATAATGGACAGATTTAATGAAAACATGTTGTGTCGTTACAAAAAATATGCCAAGTCGCAAATGTTATTCTAGTAATTATTATGTAAATCTTCTTTGATAGCAGATTTGTTGTAAATATGTCATAACTAAAATAAATCTGCCATATCGCATTTTAAAAAATATGTCCAACTTCCAACATAAGTCTTTGGCTGATTTATCCGTGGCAGTTTTATAAAGTCTACCACTATTACGTAAAAAACTGTCGTAGATTTTCCGTTGCGCACTTATTCTGAAATTCTAATGACATTTTCGTAATAAGAGCGTTTTTTCCGCTAACGTATAAAAAATCCCAGAAAATAGTAGTGATATTTTGCGTAATTACGTTTTTTGTAGCAATGGCGATAAAAGGTACGTTCGGTACCCAAACTATTTTAGTAATTAACGAAACATTAGGATGAATCTAATAATTAATATTGAATTTCACATTATTTTAACAATTTTCTCTTATAAATATGATTTTCTTATATATGTGCAAAGTTAATACATTTTTATCTGCCTTTTGAGAAATATCCGAAGAGGTTAATGAGAAGTAAACATTAGACCGGCATAGAACCCAAGAGACAGCAACATAACGACAGCCGCGGGCGCAACCATACCAACCGTAATTGCTTTTCTGTTATTCTTCATCAATGCCACATATCCTCCAAGATTCTCCTTGTATGCATTCACTTTACTTCTACATTTTTTATTATAGCTCTTTGCCTTCTCTCCAACTTTAAGAGCTTTAGCCCTTTCAGCTTCTTCTTTTGCTTCTTCCTTTAGCAATTGAGCTTCTTTTGTCTGTTTCTCTAGTTCTAGTTCCTTCTCTATGTTTGGCTTTAGTGGTTGAACCTTCTCGGTTTCCCTTGCTTTCGGGCTAGGAAGCTTGAGATTTTCCTTAGGAATCGGAGAAGGTTTCGTGGCTGTACCACTAGGTAAAGATTGTTTGGCTATTGGCTCGGTTCTAGGGAGCTTCACAACAAGATTTGTGCCTTCAAATTTGGCAGAGACAGAATCAAGGTGGATGTTTAGCGGAATAGGAAAATCCTTGACAAAACGTATCCATTTGTTGGCTCCTCCTGGACGATCTCCCATCACTCTTAGCTTCCTCGTTGATGTTATTTGCACCTTGAGCTGTTCTTTCCTAAACCCTGTTACATCTCAAGAACCGGTTACACAATTCAAGAACCAGATGAAAACAATGCAAGAGGTTTTTGTTGAGCAAAACCTGGAAGGTAAAGAGTGAGAGTTTCAAATCCTTTTTCAGTTTTCCAATTTGATATTGGATCGAATACATCGTAGATGCGATTAGTAGTAGCTTGACCGGATTTTCTCTCCATATCTTGATTTCTTGGTTTGTATTTTCGAATGAGGATCTTTGTGTTATGTTTGATAAGAAGATATCCAAGCGATTTCTTTATATACAAATGAAGAAATGCATTGAAATTGTGTTATTCCTTTACGTTGCCTAACTGTTATTGTCCCCTTCTAAATTGGTCTTTCCTTTTATATAACTTTTTGCAACTTTATAGAAAACTAAAAAAGTAAACCAAAAAGGTGAGAAATGCTTTGCATTGTGGGGATGGCTTCATGTAGAGAACAAATAACAAGTTTTTGTGTTTAGGATTGGAGGACAACGAGGATGATACTTTTCTCTAAGATAATGCAATGTCTCTCCTAAGTTTTTTAAACAACTACTTTTCAAAAATGCAAATGCACATCAAATTCTTTCCAAAAAGTTGTAAATTAGTATGTGTCATACAAGAGAAATGAAAAATCTACAACTACAATCAAATATTGAAATTCAGAACCAAACAAGATCCATGACAAACATCACAAACAAATTAAACAAAAATAACTTCACTCGAATTGAAATTCATAGATAATATCATGTAATAAAACAGATACAGAGACCAAAAACGGAGACGGGGATTGAGATAGAAAACGACACTTTTAAAATTTAGAAATACGAATACGACATACGTACGTTAACAAAAATATACAAAATAATCTATAAATAAAAAATAGAAATATCATAAATATCTAAAAAAACATTAAAAATATTTTAATAAATTTTTATAAGAATATTTTTCCTTTTTTATATAAGAATATTAGATAAAAATACATTATTTTCCTAATTAATAATATTTTTTAACCACAGTTTAGAAAATCTCTTAATTTATAATATATATATATATATTTTAATTTTTTAACTAACAGTTTAGAAAACATGTTTTATAATTAAAGAACATTGTTTCTACCAAATGCAGGCTCTGATACCACAGTTGTAAATATGAAAATACTCTAGCAAAACACAAAAATACTCAAAAAAGAATCTCGTTAAACAAATATTACAATTACACTTAACATCAGTTTTAACCCATATGAAAATATTCCAGCAAAACACAAAAATAATCAAAGAAGAATCTCATTAAACAAATATTACAATTACACTTAACATCCGTTTTAGCCCCAATCTCACAACAAAATTGTGCTCAAAACAGATTCCTAGTCTATCCAATCTCTTTTTTTTTCTCACGTGCTTTAATACAATCACAACAGAATATTCGATTGTCTGATTGATTGATACAAAGTAGAAAAACACTCACCTAAAACCCAATTGTTTTACTAAAAAAACCTCAGCATCGCACACCTTGCTCGCTATCTATTATTCAATGAAACCCTCGTTCCTCAAAACATCTTCTTAAATACATAAGACCTCCATCTTGATCTCGGAATCTTTCCTTTTCCTGTTATGGAAGTTTTCTCATCAGCAAAGCTCTTGTGTAGATACAGTTAGTATTCTTGATACGTATTCCCAGCTTCATCTTTGTACGATTTCCTTGCATGGATCTTCATGTTTGGCACATATATATTTTAGAAATTGTATGTGTATATGTTAGAATTTTATGATCTTTTCTGATTGCGTTTGGTGTTGGTTTTATATTGTTTAGATTAAGAATACAAAATTTGATTACCGAGTTCCCACTTAAGATAATTCTCGGGTAGAATCTGTTTCCTACAACTTGCACTATCAATCTACTAAAGTTTTTACAATGTAGCAACTTTAGAAAAAACACATTTAAAAGAGTTACAATACAAACCAGACTCTTGAAACTCTCTCTCTCTGATTCTCTCTCTCTCTGATTCTCTCTCTCTCTCTGATTCTCTCTCTCTCTCTGATTCTCTCTCTCTCTCTCTTTCTTTACAGGAAGCTCTCTCTCTTTGTCTCACGACAACTCCTCCTTTTTCCTGTGCATGATTTCTTCTTCACGTCTGCCTCTCTTTTTAGGGCTCTCTCACAACGAGAAGATCTATTTAACCTAGGGGGAATGAATATTTATACATTCTTGTGGCTGGAGTATTAGGGTTGCACAATATTTTTGGTTTGGGCTTTAGTGGATCCAACATGATTAAAGAGAATATGAGATTCAACCCACAATTCTCCACCTTTCTCTTTAAATTCATCTACGCATGTGCAATTTCTGGCGGCCCAATTCTAGAAGCCTAACTTCCCATTTTTGGTTTCCTCTTTTCCTTTTCCTCTCCCCCGAAAATTCCATTTTCGGCTCACTCACTTGATTTTGTTACAACCTCTCCCAGTATGCATGGACATAACTACTTGACTTATCAAACAAGAAATATATACACTATTGATATTTTCCCAACATGCCACAGTTAAAACTAAGTGTGTGCTCCATCTTTCTTATACAATGTTTTTGTGTGACTCAACACGCAGTCTAAAATCGCCTCTTTGAACTAAAAGCTCATAAATAAAGCAATTCATAAAGCTAATTTATTCTCTCTTAGTATTCTCAATCTTTTAGATAGTAATTCATTCTCCTCTAATTTTCCATCAATGAAGTCACCTACCGATGCCTCAACATCATGTTGGACTTTAGGTCTGGGCGTTCGGTTTGAATCGGTTCTTTTGGTTTTGGGTTTTTTCAGCTTTATAAAATTGGTAACTATATAGGAACCGATTAAAATTTGGTTCATATTAGTTCGGTTCGTTTTGGAATTGATTCAATATGGGTGCTTAAGAATGAAACTGATGAAAAATTAAAAAAGTTTTGGATTTTTTCGGTTTGGTTTAGATTAATTACGTTGTAAGAAATTTATCCGATTTAATCAAAAAATATCACATAAAAAACACAAACTCATAATGCTTTTAAACCTCAAAAGATCTTTTAACATTCAAAGACCATTAATTGAGATTATAACAGCCGAAACCCATTTTATAAGATTTTTCTTTTAAGATCAACAATTGTTGCAGATAAAATTTAAACATCAAGATCACCAAACTAAAAAACTATAAGATAATGAAGAGACAAAGAAGAACCCTCTAAACAGAACCATCAACAATCCAATAAACATCCATAAACTTGTTACAAATAAGAATTAGATTAAAAAAATGAAAAAATAACAATAAGCCATTAAAAACTAATAATGAACTATTGATAAATATGAAAACAAAATAGTGACAACTTCCAAATCTAATAGTTAAAATTTGCTTAGTTGTTTTGAAAACACATGCTAAATTCTAAAAAATACATAAAACATAAAGTTAATACAACAATCTCAAAAATCTAACCATATATCGTTTCAAAGAGTATAATTTACCTTTTTGAAGTTTAAATTGTAGTATAATCTAATCAAGAATTTGTTGAGTAGCCATAGCCGTTCTTTTTTTCTTAAATGAATAGAAAGTGCTCATCGCACATCATAACTTCGGGAAAACGGCCGATTTCACCATAAAATTCATTCGATTGAATTATATATACATGAACTACATCCTAATGTTTATAACAACATAAACTTTGGATAATTTTGAATACACTATATGAAATTATGAAATGGTGCTAAAAACATCAATTAAACGGAATCCGTTATATATTGCACTGTTATTAATGCTGACTGGACAACCACGTAAACATGATTAAAAACAGTGTCATTTGATGGTTTTGAGTAAGAAAAAATAACCCGTGGGGAAAGGGAAATTAGGGTTTGGTGGCCGATTCTGAAGGAGGTGGAGACATCGCGACGTGAGAGTGGTTGTCGATTGGGGTGGTCACGACGTGAGGAGGAAGTTGATTCAAGAGTGAGAGAAAACGGTAACCATGAGGAGGAAAAATGGTCACCATGAGGAGGAAAAACGGTGCACGACGTGAGCAGTTGAATGATGTCGAATTGCTCTCCTTCATCACTGCATAATATACCATACATCTCATTCAGTTACGATATGAAAACATTCTTTTTAAGCATTTCGTCGAACACTTGGTGGACATATTTAACACTTACTCTACGTTTATGAAATTTGGACACCATTGCCACAACTTATTAACATACAACAATTCTACATCGAACAGACATAATTCGGCTCCTACATTCAACCTGAATATACAAATTTTAGAAATAAATTCGAGTGATCTCATTTTCAAGACCACACACGAAAGTTATCTTTCACTAGCAATTATTGACACTCGAAACCACTTGCGGAAGCGATTTCCGAGCAGAAAACTGATTTACGAACCCTAATTCAACGATTCATGAACCCTAATTTCCAGCACCAACCGAATTCGAGAGTTCTAATTTTCGTTTGCGATAAAACACTCCACGGTTTGGGATAAAAATGGAACTTTAATTCCCCTAAATAACATGATGTCGTTTTACTCTAGTTCTCTTCTTCAATCGAAACGTCGCCATTTCGATAGTCATGCACAGCTGGCATCTTTGTCATCACTATTAACGGTGTAATACACAACCACTGTTAAAATGATGGTATCAACCACATTGTTATATTTTGTGTAGGCATTTTAAAATTTACTAAAATTTATGTTGTTATTAGCATTAGAATGTAGTTCATGTATATATAATCTAATCAAACAAAATTCATGGTGAAATAGGCCTTTTTGTCTCATAACTTCAATCATGTAATGAATAAAACAATTTCCGTAAGGGTCTAGCACACAACCATTGTTATTAGCATTACAATGTAGTTCATGTATATATAATCTAATCAAACAAAGTTCATGGTGAAATAGGCATTTTTGTCTCATAACTTCAATCATATTCTCTTCCAAGCATCAAATTAGGGTTTTCAATGTTTTTCTTCAATTAAAGCTCCAGCTTACTTGATTTTTGAAGTCCTTTCTCATGATTCAACTCCTTATACATTTCAAACTCAACATTAAAATCACCCTAGTCCATTTTGTATACTCCAAGATGCTATTGTCCACTACTTCGAGATGATATTCATGTGGAATGAGATTGTGACAAACGGCTAGAACCTATTTTGTTGGAAAATCTACAATATTCTTCACTATGCTTCATAGATTGATTGAATATTGAAGCTCATCATAATACGGACTATCTTTTCCATATAGGTACTGAAAGGATAGCTTAGTAAATTGCATCTTGTTCCTTGGGCCGAATACACTAGAAACTATCAAAAATGTGTTGGTCTCTTGCAATTTTTCCCAGTATTTGTCAAACTTCTCTCGCATAGTCTTTGGCCTTAACTCGCATGGCTTCAGCAGAATCTTCGCAAAGTGTAATGAATTTTTTTCTATTGTGCAAATCTCATCATAACACTTGTAAAAGTTAACGTATTCAAAATCAAAAACCACAAAGTTGAATTATAAGAAATCTTACTAATTTATCAACTAATTCCCAATTATCTTTTATTGGTGGTCTAATTCTTTTTGACCCATCCAGTTTTTCATCAAACAAGTTATATAGAATTTATCTTTTACTTCCATCTTTTCAAAAGCCAACCTGAATTTCAGACTTCTCATTAATATCATATAAATAGAATTTTAAATGTTTTAACATCTAAAAAAGTATACTACATCTACTCATCTTACCACTATAAACCCGTAATTCAAAAGACTTGTGTCTTTTTGTGGAAAATATCACATAACTAATTCCATTACGAATGATTGCAGCACTTGAATCACTCTATTTTATCCCATCTACTAAAAAAACTACGTTGATAATGTCAGCAACATACCTAAGGTGCAAAAACCCATCATCTAAAACTAATGAATCATTATCTACTACTTTGAATGCTTCCTTAAATCTCTTACTGTGGTGTTGAAGACTTTCTTTATTCTCCAATCTGCTAGACATTCGATAAGAATTAATGCTATAGTTTTTTCTTTATGATATGTGATATTCTTAAATCCAATGATGAATTTATTTAAACACCAATTTGCATCAATCCAATAGGATGTAATCACCATGTATAGTTAGCACTAATTGTTGGAGAAATCTATATATCTATCGTAAATGAAACCCTTTGCTTACCATATCTCCATGTCATCTACATAATATCTATAGTTACAATTTTTGAGAATGTGACCTATAAAGCTTCACTCAATTGTAAAAATATCTCCACGTCAAAACTGTTAATGAATAAAAGTGAAAGTTCTCTCAATAAAGGGTACAATAGTACTTTTTTATAGCTTTGCTTATTTAATTGATTTGTTTTAAAAATAACATTTACAACATTGTTTTTTTTTTCTCTTAAGTTTCAAATAGTGAGATGATATTAAAAATACATTATATGTATGATTGGTCAAATTATAATTTTTTTTACTTATAGTGTTGAATGTATGTATCTATAATCAAATTTTTTCCACCATTATGTTTTTTTGGTTTTCTATTACAAATTTTGTTAAGTTAATAGATGATTTTATATCAATTATAAAAATTCACAAATACATATTATTGTGGTGATCACACTTATTGATGATTGATCCGTTTTTCTATTATATATATTTTTCATATCTATAATGATATTGACATATATCATTATATATATATATATATTAAATTTTTAAAACTTGATTTCGGTTAAATTTGTCCCCAACAAAATTACTAGTCCGAGGAAAAATTTTGTTTGAACTCTTTTAATAAATTTTTCTATTAAAATTAGAGTAATACTCTAAAATAGCACTTTTTAAAGTTTTTCTTCCAAATCTAGCATCATAAAATTAAATTCCCAAAAATAGCACAAATATTTATGTGAAAATACTTATTTATTCTAAATAAATTATACACAAACTTAAATTATTGTATTTGGGTTCATTATTTCTAATTTACGGTTTAATTTTTTCTATTAAAATATAGTTTTAATGCATTTTAATCTTAAATTTATGCTATTATTGGAAATTTAAATTAATGATGCTATTTTTGGAACAAAAATTTAGAAAGGTGTTATTTTAGACATTTGTCTTTCAAATTAGACTTAGAAAATTAATTTCGGGATTATACAGTTATTTATTTATACATTTATGCATTTATATACTTACTCAGTTATACACTTATGTACTTACACACGTACACATTTATACATTTATGTATTTAGTCACTTTGCATATATACACTTGCGTATTTATGCACTTAAGCATTTACACACGGATGTCCTTACACACTTATTCACTTAATCATTTACATATTTACGCACTCACATATTTATGCACTCACATATTTATGCACTCACATATTTATGCACTCACATATTTATGCACTTACGCACTTACATATTTATGGACTTAAGCATTTACGCACTTAAGTATTTACACATTTACTCAATCACTTGCGCAATTACGCACTTACGTATTTACGCATTTAGGCACTTAGGAACTTATATATTTACACTTATGTCCATCACCATTTGGACCGGGCTTGAGTTGGACCAGTTGTACGGGTTCAACCAGTTAGATGGATTCGACCAATCATATGATACCAATACCAAATTTATGTCGATCCGGTTTTAAACATTGTTGGAAAGAAAAAAAAAAAAAAGAGTTTTAGAGTGTGAGAGAAGTGACAGGTGCGGTGAGAAACTGAGAATAACTACGGCAGAAGAAAGTTACCGTTTCTGAATCAAATGCCCTTTACAAGGAAGCAAATGCTTTATTGCATGAAGGCAGAGAGCCCTTTTCTCCTCCGCATAAGATTCCTCTCTGCCCATCTGTTTGCTGACTCACACCTCTCTCTTCCTTTGTCTTCTCTAGAAGACGCTTTGTTTGTTCCTCTCGTGTAACTCCAAGCTCAAGTACCTCTCTTCAATTAGGTCTCGCCATTTCTCTCTCTCTCTCTCTCCTGCTTCTTGGGTTTCTTCTACTTGTCTGAGAAACCCACTAGATTCGGAATTTTTTATTTATTTGGGGGTTTCTTCTAGTATTATGGTTCAATATCAAGTGGGTTTTCTTTTCTTTTCTATCAAAATCTCTCCTTTTTTTTGCTGTTTGTGGTCACTTCCTCTACTCAATTTCATTTGGGTTTCTTCTCCTTTCTATCAAAATCTCTCATTTTTGCTGTTTGGGGTAAACTTCCTCTCGTCAATTCCTTCACTTTTGAGTTTTTTCATGAAGTTATGATTTTTAATTACTCTGACAGAATTCTCTGATTTACTATGTTTATGTTCCTTACATATTATTCTCTCGCATTATTTTTTTGAATTTGTCTTGGAATCCCCATTTACAAAGAAAATTGCCTTTTTGTTGATTCTAGTTGTTTCTCATCGATTGTTTGATACAACTGCAAGTTGGTTCTGATGCTTTTTCTGTGAAAGTTTCAATCTTTTCTTGGTCAAGAACTTTTTTAAACCGGAACATGTTACACTAGGTTAAGAGAATATGTCAGATAATCTGGAAATCTGTTCTCTATTGTAGCTATATTTTGGCTTTTAGGTTGTTTCGTGGTTTGGTATGTAATTATGTGTGGTGAAGCTGGAAACTTTGATTGTGTTCTTGTTCTACTTGTGTTTGTGTTGGGAGTAACATAAGCTTGTTCCTTTTTTGTTTCTTTGTACTTCACTTAATGGTCTATTCTCTGTGTTCAATTGTTCATTGCATTGGATTTATGCATTCTCTTTCTGTTTGCTTGGGAATATACTGAAGGCCACTGCTTCTTCTCTCATATTTGTTGTGAGTACAATGATGGTACCTTTGCATTAGACCATTTATTGAAACAAATGACTCGCTATTTTCTTCAATCTCTCTTCTATATATTCTTGGTTTATTTCTGTCTTGCCACAAGGATACAGTCTCACTGAAACTCTACCAGTTCGTATCATTTTGGTTTTTATGTAGTGCTCTCTCACTATGTCTAGTTCACTTGATAATAGTTCTATTGAAGCAGTTTTTTGTTTGTTGTGGTAGTTTTTGTTAAGGATCACAAATATGAAAATCATTTGCATTACAAAGATAAAATACCAAATGTACATAGAAGAATTCCTTTGAATAAGAATCTCCCAAAACACTATATAGAAGAATTCCTATTCAGAATAGTAATTAAAGTCTTAAATTAACATATTATCTCCCTAACCTTTCTGTATTTGAAACTATATTGTTATTTCTTGGTCTAATATATGTAATAACACTTTTGCAGGTTGTATATCTAATTCTGCAACTTTTGCTTTACATTAAGCTTGGACAATGGGTGCATCATCATCTAGAATAGATGAAGATAAAGCCATACAGTTATGTCGGGAAAGAAAAAAGTTCGTCCAACAAGCACTTGATGGAAGATGTTTGTTAGCAGCTGCTCATGTTTCGTATGTCCAGTCTCTTAGGAGCACTGGAACTGCCCTTATGAAGTTTGCTGAGACTCAAGTTCCAGTTGAATCTTCCTTGTACGCATCCACTAGTGCAACACCAGAACCACCTCTTGCTCTAACCGAGAAATCGGTTTCTCATTTGTCATACTCTCCTCCACCTGCTTCACATTCCCATCATGACGCATATTCTCTTCCTATTTCGCCTCCTAGTACCAGTCCATTGCAGGTCAATCATATGAAATTCAGAGGGTTTTCTTCAAAAAAAGTGGAAGAGAAACCGCTGGTTTCAGTTGTCACCACTTTCACCTCATCTAGTATCCCACAAAGCAGTTCTATGGAAAGATTGGAATCAACCCCATTTGAAGATTCTTCTGCCATGCCATCTGAAACATCTCCTTGGGATTATTTCAGTCATTCGCATCCAATTGACAGCCAGTTTTCTTCTTCTCATGTTGGGAATGGTCATGTGTCAAGATCCCTTAAGGGAGAAGATGAAACTCCAGAGCTGGAAGAAAATGGTGAGAACTTTTCTAACCAAGAAAGGGAAGAGTCCAGAGATTCGGATGATGAGTTTGATGAGCCCACAAGTGATACACTCGTTAGAAGCTTTGAAAACTTCAATAGATTTCGTCCTGATCATAGTGCTTTGCCTCAAAGAGAGGGAGTGGAAAGCGAGTTCTCAGACAGTGAAAAAAGTAGAACTCCTGATGTATTACCACCGGGGACCCCTTTGGCAGCTACTCCAGTGAACAAAACACCAAACAAGGGAGAGCACACCGAGAACAGGCTTCCTGCCAGGGACTTCTTGTCAAGCATGAAAGAGATAGAGTCGCTCTTTGTTAAAGCTTCAGAGACTGGAAAAGAGGTTCCTAGGATGCTTGAAGCGAATAAATTGCATTTCAGGCCAATAGTTTCATCAAAAGAAAGTAATAATCTTCATCTCTTGAAGTATATGCATGCACAAACTGCACCCTAGTTAGTCTGTTGTTTCTCTGGTTCTAAATTGCATACTGGTGGGAGTTCACTAAGAAAATACACTCCTTCAATCACATATATCTGCTTTTTGCAGGTGCCGCCGGTGCATCATCACTGTTCAATACCTGTCTCTCTTGTGGGGAAGACCCTAAAGATGTACCAGAAGGTAATAATTTTACTTATCTACATTTTTTGGTTTAGCTGTTTTTTTATTGTCTGGAGTTGTTACAGTTTGAGTTGTTTGTGCAGAGCCTGCCCAGAACTCGGTGAAATACTTGACCTGGCATAGGACTGAATCTTCTCGATCTTCATCTTCTCGAAATCCTCTAGGAGGAATGAATTGTGATGATGTAGAAGAGCTCAATAGCAATCTCTTTGAAAACATTGGCATGATTGCTGGAAGCCATGCC
This sequence comes from Pugionium cornutum, assembly GCA_018901935.1. Classification (NCBI taxonomy): domain Eukaryota; kingdom Viridiplantae; phylum Streptophyta; class Magnoliopsida; order Brassicales; family Brassicaceae; genus Pugionium; species Pugionium cornutum. The sequence continues at coordinate 5,326,540 of CM032159.1, forward strand.
TCAACCCTAGACAGACTGTATGCGTGGGAGCGGAAGCTGTATGATGAAGTTAAGGTACTTATATTTCCTTATACAGATGTAACAGAGCAAGAGAATACACTCAAAAGTATGTAATGTGTTTTCTATACCATTTTCGGTTTCAGGGGAGTCAGACCGTGCGGAGAGCGTATGATGAAAAGTGCAGAGTTTTGAGAGAACTTGAATCAGAAGGTAAAGGTTCAAAAAAAATAGACAAGACACGTGCGATTGTCAAAGACCTTTACTCCAGAATCAGAGTGGCGATTCATAGGATCGACTCAATATCAAGACGGATTGAAGAACTCCGTGACAAAGAGCTACAGCCTCAACTTGAAGAACTCATGGAAGGGTATGACTTTAAGTCAGTCTCCAGTAAACTCTGAGTTCAAGTTTGACCTGAACCTTTATATTTCCCTTTTTTCTTGGATGCGAATAGGTTGAGTCGAATGTGGGAAGTGATGTTGGAATGCCACAAGGTTCAGTTTCGGTTAATCTCAGCATGCAACAGAAGTCGAAATATTAAAGTTAACATGCAATCGGAGTTGCACAGACAGGTAACATCTCATCTTGAAGATGAACTGAGCGCGTTGGCCTCAAGCTTCACAAAATGGATCACAGGCCAGAAATCATATATTCAAGCGATAAACGAATGGCTGGTGAAATGTGTAGCCTTACCACAACGATCCTCGAAGCGAAAAAGGCGTGCGCCACAACCGTCTCTAAGAAACCTTGGTCCTCCCATTTATGCAACATGTGGAATCTGGCTAGAAAAGCTCGAAGCTCTACCAGCCAAAGAGGTTTCAAGCTCCATCAAAGCACTTGCTTCTGATGTCGCCAGGTTCTTGCCACGACAGGAGAAGAATCGGACCAAGAAACCTCGATCTGGTGAGAACAGAAACGATCTGACAGGTCAGATGTTGCAAGATGAGACATTGGAAGATTGTGGTCCAGGATTTGATCGATTTAGGTTAAGCTTGGAAGGGTTTGTTGGTCAACTCAACCATTTCGCAGAATCATCGGTGAAAATGTATGAGGAACTTAAGCAAGGGATCCAAGAAGCCAAGAACAAGTATGAGCAATTGAAAGCTTATTCATAGGGTAACTAAGTTTCTGGCAAGTCAAAATTTTTGAGAGAAAATTGGGTTTGGCTTTTGTAAATGCAAAAGAGATATATAAGAAAATTGCATCAAGTATGAATTTGGGAGATAGTTGCTATAGAATTTGTGCCTTCGTATCAAAAAATAAACATGGGTTTCTCTTGTCCAATCATTTTAGAAGATGTACGAGTCAATTAGATAAGATAAAAAATTTGATGGTTATGTTGTTAAAATGTTATTGTTGATGTAGTTAGCCTTCTTCACAGCCAATGTATTCTCCTGAACGTGACCAACACGATAACTCTCTATTTGTTAATGCTTTTTCTTGGACGATATCAGAAGCATTTGATATCAGAACAACTTAACACATGAATCTTCAAAAACTCATCTACCCAAAAACAAACCAAAACATGTCTCTCCAAAAACCATCATAAAAGAATACATATTTACTAAAAATATCCTAAGCACATTTCATCTAGGAATCATCCAAAAAACAATCTAGACAATCGGCTACTTCTGCTGAATATGAGAGCGGCAAGTTGCACTCAGGAGAACTGAAGAAAGGCCTGTTGAACGTGTTATTATTTAAAAAGTAAATTTCAAAAAAAAATATTAAATTTATAAAATATTATTTTAAATACTATTATAAATAACTAATTTTTTAAAAAATATCAAATATATAAAAAAGTTAAAATAGATATAAATATTCTAAAATTTAATATTTAATATTCAGATTTATGTTAAAATATTTGAATAATTTTATCTAAAAATAAATTAACTATATTAATATATCTAACAACTTAACAAATTATAAAAAAATTAATTATGGTCATATTTTACAAATTATATTTACAAATATTATAAAAATCAAAATTTAAAATTAAAATTTTTATTAATATGCTTAAAAAAATTTTATCTCAAAAAGTTAATTATAATATTAAATCTAACAATTTAAAATTTTGTAATTATATTTATATTACAAATATTATATAAAATAATTTAACATTTACTAAAATTTATAAAGTATAAACTATTTGAATAAAACTATAAAAAAAAATATAACAAAATATTAAAATTACGGTCAAGTTCTTGTTTAATTACATTTGAGAAATCAACTCTTCGATCTCTAATTCTTGATTTTGCTTTCAGATCTCTTCTTTTCTTCACAACTTCACAATTCGTCTTTAGTACTCCTCATTCTAATGTCGGTTTTTTCACTGGCTTTGTATTCCTCTTCTTTGTTTCCAGTGACTATGATGACATGTTCTTCTTATCTCTTGTTTGTTGTGATGAAAAGTTCAAAGCTTCAATCATATAAATATGTATCTATACTTCTAACATTTTATTATTTCTCAACAAAAAACAATAATTAAATAACTGTCATAACTGCTTATTAAGATAGAATTCACCTATAGCCATTATATGCAATAATGATATCATATGGTAGGCACTAATCAACCGTAGTTAAGTTAAAATCCATTTATGCGAACCATGTATATGGTTAAGTCATATTTCATTATTAGTTAGAATCGTTTACTTCCGTCAACTATACAAATTTATACGATTAAACCTATTTTTACTCATAATTTTTGGATATTTTTTAACAAAATAAATTATTTTATTTTTTTATAAATTACACCAATTTTATAAATTCTTGTAATTACAAAAATTCTATTAATATTTATGCGTTAAATAGCTAATAAATATTATTATAATTCGAAAATCTGGTTTTAAATTAAATTTATTTTGAAATTAAAATCATATTTTCAAAATAAAACAAGATTTAATAATAATTTAACGTGTAAATATTAACGTAATTTTTGTAATTAAAATAATTTATAAAGTTTATGTAGTTTACAGAAAAAAATACAATTTATATAATTTATAAAAAAGCTAAAAAACACGGATAAAAATAAATTTATTCGTATAATTTGATGTAGTCCAATAAATAAATGTTAATTAGAATGATTGAAAGTTAAAGCGAAGATATATAGATAGTGATTACAAGAGATAAGAGGATGCATCGGCACCGTTAAAACAAAACCAGATGGTGGAGATCGAACGGTCTTTGAAAAAGTAAAGCGATTTGCGAAAACAGCCAAAAAAAGAAGACACGTGGCAAAAGAAAGACATGAGTTTTCATTACATGAATCACTCCATCCTCTCGGCTCAACGGTGTTGGCTCCGGGTATCGTCACTGTACAGCCTGCGGATCACAAAAGGTCAAACTTTCTGAACCATCCGATTCACAAATTGTCGATAATACAGTTTACAAAAAGAAAAAAACACAGTACCAGTCGTAGACGGTGGGAGAGTTTGGGTGAGAAGGCTTATCGAAGAGGTTTGTGCCAATTCCTCTGGTAGCGAGATTACTTCCTGGATTGAACACACTCCTCCACACGTTCTCCTTACGCGCCGATCCCGGCGTCATCGGGGTTCCGGGACTCCCTGCCGCCGCCGAAGACGTCTGTACAGCTTTGCTACTGCTCCCTTCAGCTAATACACCTTCCAAAATCACATAATCATGGAATCATGAGAGTTGGTATTAACTGGTATGTAGTTTTTGAGCATGTGTGATCTCCAAAGATCCAATATATACCTTTGATGTCAATGGGTTGAGCGGTGATCTTATTGCGGAGGCGGTTAAGGCCATGCTCTGGCTTAGGTCCGGCAACAACTTCATCCCACATTTTTTTTTTACTTCTCTTGTCCTTTGTGTTGTTGATTTTGTAAGAAAAGGTTTCAAGTGTGATGTACTTAATCAGTGATTCCTTCATCTCATTTATAGACCGATATTTATAAACTATTTCTGAAAATATCTCTGTTTTTCCTTTTAACTGGACTCGTAAAATATCTAGAGAAGTAATAATAATTAACTCGGAAAAAAACAAAAGAAGTTTGATTATTTTGCGTAAAAGATAAACTTTCGCTCAAATTTGACAAAACCACCTTTTGATTAAATATGAAATTATTAATTAATGTATCAGCTTGCCACCATTTCAATATAACATCTTCGAAAAATCACGTAAATAAACTGTGTATGTGTACAAGTTCCTATCTTTACACATGCTCTTTCAGCAGCCTCTTTTGTTTCTCAATAAAACATCATTAATTTTCTATTTCTGTAAATAATTCAAACGCTTTTTTCGTAATATATCTAGTACTTTCACAAATTAAATTTTATTTTTATAAATATCATATTTTAAACTTTGTTGCATATTAAAACTCGATTCACATTATTATATTCAATAAAAAATAATATAAATTATTCAAATAATTTAAAAACTTTTTGATAAAAATACAAACACAATATTTTATTTTTATTTATAATTTATTTTATAAAGTAATTTTTAATTTTAAAATGTTTTAGTTTAGTTACTTGTATTTAATCTTATTTCTTGAAAGAATTTGATTTTTTATAATTTGTGTTAATAATAATAATAATAATGGTATTTATGGATCAAACTTATAAACTATAAACTTATAAAAGAATTATAAATATATGGTCATAACTTTCTTGATACGTAAGATCTTAAAGTAAAGCATTTATATTGTGGTCTTTGTGTTTGGTAAAAAAATGTTGGTAACTACTAAAGAGTTAGCGAGGAAGTGATGTGGATAGAGATGCAGTTATGGATAGGGACGAAGAGTCATGACGTGGAACCCTTTAATTATTTCATGGAAAAGTATCACATCAACAGCAGATATATATTTATATTTTAAAATTAATTTTTATTTAGCTTTTTTTCTAAATTTGTCATGTTGATTCGTTGTATTTTCGAACTGGCCCCAAATTTTTAGTTGCAAATTTTTGTGGTAACAAATTGTTTGTTAATTTGTAATTAATTTGTTATTATGGTAATAGTTAAATATTTTACTATCAATTAGGTATCATGTCGTTGTCACAAAATTTACGACTAATTTATCACTCTACTATAATTACAAAATTTACTACTATTTTACCATTACATATGTGGTTACAAAAGCTGTAATCGTGGGGAGGATAAGTGGTCTAGTGGTTGTATCACCTCTACGTCTATTCCAGAGGTGTGGAGTTCGACTCCACCGCCCTTCGCAGGAGGGTGCTAAATCTTCGTATGAAGATATTGGGCTATTGGGTCGGTCTTTTGTGACCCAGTAACAAAAAAAAAGCTATAATCGTAAAACATTCACAAAAGTTTGTGATTAACTTGTCATTACGATCAATTTGTGACTACACTTATTTTGAAAAACGAGTGTGGTCGTAAATCGGTTACAAATATTTATAAGCAAAATAATTTTTTTTTTAAAAAAATAAATAATTTACTAAAATATTTTCAAATTAAAATAAGAAATATTATAAAATTCGTAAATCGGTTACAAATATTTATAAGCAAAATAAATTTTTTTTAAAAAAATAAATAATTTACTAAAATATTTTCAAATTAAAATAATAAATATTATAAAATTAAAAATATTTTAATCATTTTTAATAAAATATTAAATATTTGTATTATTTATTTTTAATATTAAAATTTATTTGATAATTTAAGTATTTATTAATATATGAATTATTTGTAATATTTAATAACTATTAATTATTAAATTATATATATTTTTAATAATTTTATTTAGTAATAATTATAAATTTAAATTAAATTAGTAATTATGATTTAAATTAAAATATAAAAAATTACTAAAAATAATAAAATTATTAATTATAAAATTCAAATTACATAAAAATAAAATAAAAAAACTAATTATCCGGAGGCGAAAACTCGAAATCGAAAGATGAAAATGTTGGCGAGGCGTTCGATGGTCCGGGTGACACATTGTTATCCTGCATAAACGTCGTGAAAGCGGGATCCATCGGTTGAAAGTAGCTAACAATCATTTCTAAGTTGTTTATGCGATTTTAGTTTTCTTGATCCCTTAATTCCCGTTGTCTACCTTATTCATCCAACTGGGAAACTCGTTGCTACATTCGCTGATTTGCTTCAAACATTTGCGCATTTCGTTCTTCGATCTGCGCATTTTGTTCTTCGATCTGCGCATTTGTTCTTCGATCTGCGCATTTCGTTCTTCGATCTGCGCATTTCTTCCTTCGATATACGTATTTCTTGCGACTTGTTCTTCAAGCCTGCTATTGCTTGGTTTATATCGGGGAGAATCGCAAAATTTATATTTTTCCTATTTTTCATTTTCTTTCCAAAAGATCATACAATTGTGAATATATACGATAATTGTATAAAATGGGAGTCCTAAATTTTGCATCAGTTTTTCAGCTTCATAATATGAACCCGTTGTTTGATTCTCCTCGAACAAATATTCAGTAAACAGCTCCGTCCATGAGTCCATTGATTTTTCAGGAAGATTAAATTAAAATTTAATGTTCATGAACCGATCAACTAAATATAACTGTGAGTATCCTTCATGACAACCATAATACAATGGATTTTTCGCACCTTGTAACATGTTGTAAAAAATTTGTGCTTCTGAATTTGGTTTTTCTACATTATTAAAGTCTTTCTCGTGCTGATTATAGTACTCATCAATTGTAGTCTCACGATATGCATCCATCACCATTTCAACATATCTATTACCAGATGTAGATACTGTTTCTTCACTAGTACCACATGTACTTGCCTAATTTCTATGGATATCATCATACCAACTACTCGTGCCTAATGAACATTCAGTTCTTATCCAAATTTATAACAAATATAATAATTTGACATAAATCTTTAACTATACAGAAGATTCCAAATTTTGTGTCCCGAAAAAAAATATATCATTTTTGCAATTAATACAAGGACAGAAACACTTAGTTTCGCTAGTTTGAGTTATTGGTTGACTAATTGCAAAATTCATGAACTGGTTCATGCCTTGTGCTCATGTTTTACAAAAAGATTGAATGAATATGTAGATAACCTGAGATAGACGTTCATATACTTATAAGCAAAACTAGGGTAGACATGTTGAAAATATTTCATGTTTTCGCATCTGACGGATGCACAATCTCTCCATTTGAGTTATATTATGCATTTCATCTCATAGGCCTTGTCGTGAGTTCGGATTGATATAACTTCTTCAAATTCTCTGTTACTCAAAAATACGATATATGTTTATATGAATTAGGTACTCTACGACTTGTCTTTTGATATCAAGGTTTATGACCAAATCGATAATTCATGCGGTTTATGTCTTTTCTCCAATAGATAATACAATTATCAAGGTAGACATCAATCATCTGATATAGAAATTCAAGACCAGCTATAAGTTTTTCAACTTCGTAGTAAGAAGCTGGTGAAATATTATCTTTCAGTAGTATATCTCTCACAAAAACAGTTACTACATCCACACAATCCTCATCAAATCCGTCTTTATTATCAACCTATTTGCAATTGATAAAGGTGATAATTCATATCTACCATCTGAATGGCTTTTTCGATGCATCTAGCATATCAAAAATAAGCTTACAAATTGGACTCCTCTATTATACTACCATCTGAATGTACTATGTTTTTAATATTATGCATGTACAAATAATTTCAAGTGGAAAAAATATAAATTTATGAAACATATGAAGTGTATATGAGTAATATAAAGTTAAAAAAATGTGTTAAGTGTTGTAGGTAAATGATATATAAATTTGGTAAATGTGTAAATTGTTGTTGTTTACTTATTAATTGAAGTCTATACAACTAACAATGATGTCATTAATCTCATATAATTCATAATTTGTACAAAATATTATAATTTATGGTTTATGATATTAATTATGATTACTTTGTCACCACATTGTCATTACATTAAGAATGTGGTGCCTAAGGTCACAAAAATAAGGTGTAATCGCAAATTAGTTACAAATTTGTGGCCAATTTGCGATCACATGTGTAATTTTACATGTTTCTTATGTATATTTCACATTTAAAACTTACATTTTCAATTTTAGATATGTACAAATCATTATAGGTGAAAAATATAAACAAAACCATAAATGTGTTGTTGTAAATTTATGAAACATATAATGTTTGTATTAGTAATATAAGATTAAATAAATGGCTGACGATCTATTTCTCCCCAAGAACTATCATATAACAATATATGCACCTCAAACTAAGGGATCAACCGTAATAGCCCCCAGAAAATAGTTAGAAACTAGAAACCCCCTGAACCGGAACTTCGAAACAATTTTCCCCCTACGTATTGGTTTTCTCGGTTAAATTCATAAATCCAATACCAACCCATAAAAACCGAACCATATACCCTTCTATCCGAATATGGCTAACCCAAACCCGAGATTTTTACCCAACCGACCCGATTTGTTTGCCCAACCAAAATCGAAAATCCCTATTTTAAAACCCCCAAATTTGGCAAAGCTTTCCTTTCTCCTCCTTTGATCTTTTGAATCTCTTCCTCTGCTTCTTTAAAACCCCCAAAGCTCCTTGAGGCTGTTCTAATGACAGGAAACCGGATGAACATTGGCACTAATCGCGGAGATGCCAAAGCATTCAAACTCGATACGCTTTTAAAACTTGTAGACATAAAAGGAGTTGATGGCAAAACCACATTACTTCACTTTGTTGTCCAAGAAATCACAAGATCCGAGGTAACGACAACAGTAGACGAAACCATCCTCCATGGAAACAAGGAAGGTTTCAGAAAGCAAGGATTACAAGTAGTCGCTGGGCTCAGTAGAGATCTCGGCAACGTGAAAAGATCAGCCGGAATGGATTTCGATGTACTGAGCAGTTACGTGACAAAGCTCGAAATGGGTCTTAATAAACTCAGATTATTTCTCGAGACAGAGACAACAACAAGTCAAGGGAAGTTTTTTTATTCGATGAAAACGTTTCTCAAAGAAGCAGAGGAAGAGATTCGAAAGATCAAAGGAGGAGAAAGTTCTTTAAAACCCCCAAATCCCTATTTTAGAAATCGATTTAGGGATTTGCATGCCCAGATAGATTAGTTCTTGCTGGTTGAATTATTTAAAAGTTTTTGGAGAAATCTGAGAGATGGGTTAAAACATCGTAATCATTCGTACCAAACAATTTTTATCGTCAACAGTTTCAAAAGCAACAAACAGACAAACAGAATTTTTAGGATTAAAATTCGGGTCTGGGTCGGGTTATTTGGGTTATATTTTGGGTTTGGTTTGGGTTAATTGGTTTAATTTAGGTTAAGAGTTGGTTAAATATTATTTACGGAATAGTAAACCAATTAAAACCGTGCTTATGTGTTTATTAGTTTGTAACTTTCATTTTAAGGGGAAAATTGTTTCGAAGTTCCGGTTCAGGGGGTTTCTAGTTTCTAACTATTTTCTGGGGGCTATTACGGTTGATCCCTTAGTTTGAGGTGCATATATTGTTATACGATAGTTCGTGGGGGGAAATAGATCGTCAGCCCTTAAATAAATGTGTTAAGTATTTTAGGTAAATAATATATACATTTGGTAAATATGTAAATTATTGTTGTTTACGTAGTATAACTTATAATGATGTAAGCATTCTCATATAATTCATAATTTTTACCAAATTCTTATAACTTAGGGTTTAACCTATTATTTGTAATTAATTTACAGTTGTGATCGCAAATTGATAACAAATTTGCAACCAATTTACGACTACCATTAATTTGGTGGAAGTTAAAAATTTTTGGAAATTTAACTCCCACCAAATTAATTGGTAGTCGCAAATTTGCAACCAATTTACGACTACAATTAATTTGGAGAGAATTGAAAATTTTCTGAAAAATTTCAACGCCCTCCTATTTAATGGTGGTCGTAAACTGGTCACAAATTTGCGACCAATTTGCGACCACCAATTAATTTGCTATGAGTTTGAAAGTTTTTGGAAATTCAACTCCCATTAAATTAATTGGTGATCGCAAATTGGTCGTAAATTTACGACCAATTTGTGACCACGTATTTATTTTTGCATTTTGTCACTGATTTACGATCAAATGCGTGGTCGCAAATATTTGCTAGATATACATGACTCTTTCCCTCCTCATTTTCACATTTCAAACATTTCCAAATATTTCCAAACTTCCAAATCCTCTAAAAAACACTTAAAACTTTCTCACACAAAAAAACAAAAAAACCAAAATAGCAATTAACGGTAGATCGTTGAGAGGATGTGGAAGACGACAAATCCTATCGTCTTCCAGATTTAATTCATCGTCTTCGTCGAAACTCTCACCCGCCGCTTATAGAGGAACATTGCGTCTTTCTCCCCAATATACCTTCCCCCTCCCCCCCCCCCCACTCGGTACCTGAAATCGAACCATTTCTTAGGTTTTAGAAATCCGAGGAACATGAGAAGAAAGAGGTTGCTCCTTCTGAAACCAAAACGGGGAACAAATTATCACACTTAATAATTTGTTACAAACTCCGGTGCAGCACCAATACTTGACTGTACTGTCCCATGTGCCAACAGCGAACACCACATTGTACGTTTAAATTTTTTTTTAATTTTTTTTAAGTTATAAAATTAAATAATAAATATAAAATATATATTACTATTTAATTATAAATAAATAATTTTAATTTTAAATTCAATATTAATAAATATTTATTTAAAATACTTTATATTTACTATATTTAATTTATTAGATTTGACTGGTACAAAATGACTATAACCCATCAAATTTCAAAAAATTTTAAAAATTTTAAAAAATTTAAAAAATAAATTTGAAGACCCATACTACACTTGGACGGTCGCGTCAACTGAACGATAGGAAAAATACTTCATTGAATTTGTGATAAATATTTTTTATTTGTTATTATTTTTAATTAAATTTCTATTTAATAAAAAATATTAATTATTAAACATTATAAATTTTAAATTTGCAAGCAATTGTACACCTGAGATCTTGTGATTACCTCGGGGGTACGAAAAGAATTTGACGCTATGTGTATTAGACAAATGAAAGGGATGGTGAGCATGATTCATACAACCGGCAAACGTCCAATGTGGATTTCCCCAAATATGTACAAAACAATGACAAGCTATTGGAAAACAGAAACGACAAATGAGAGGAGTAGCAAATCCTCCAACCTCTCGGGATAGACTTGGTATGCACAAGCATTTATCGGGCCAAAAATCTTACATCTAGATTCAATAAAAAATGGTAAGTTATTTACAATATTTAAATTTAAATTTATTTGTTAATTTATTAAAAAAGTTAAGAAAATAATTTGACACGACCTCTCTCTATTGGTGAATACTCACACTCGAGAGGATGATTCTTATGTCAATTTGAAAGCAAAACAAATCGGTGAAGCATACAAATGCAACATCCAAGAAAATATGGCGATCGTTGAGGTCGATCCGTGTGAAACATCGGACGGTACTTCCCGCCGAATAGAGCTGACTCAAGAGGAGAAGAATGAAATTTTCATATAGGTATAAAATATTTTTTTTATAAATTTTCTTTTATTTTCACCAAATTTATTTATACTAATTTTTTGTTTATTATTTTTTAGTCCTCTGTTGCGGATGACCAAGAACGTTTTTACGAACTGAGTAGTCTTAACCGCATTCATGGATTGGGCAGACATAGTGACTTCTCATCCACTGTCTTTGACTTTGTTGCATTTCAAAATCAACTATTCACCGCGTAGCGACAGATTCAATAACAAATCGAAAGAAATGCGCGGATTGAAGAACAAAATGCGCAAATGCTTGAACCAAATCAGCGAATAGAGCAACTAGTTTTCCAGTTGGATGAAGAACATAGATAGCGGGAATTACGGGATCAAGAAAACCAAAACCGTATAAACAACTTGGAAATTATTGTCAGTTACTTCCAACGGATAGATCCCATTTTCGCGACGCTTATGTGGTATAACAATGTGCCATCCGAACCATCGAACGCTTTCACCAACATTTTGGTCTTCGGATTTCTAATTTTCACCTCCGGATAATTATTTTTTTCCATTTTATGTAATTTAAATTTTATAATAAATAAAATTATTAATTTTCTTTTAATAATTTGTTTATATTTTAATTTAATTTTTAATTACTAATTTAATTTAAAATTATAATTATTAATTATTAAAAATTTATATAATTTAATAATTAATATTTATTAAATATTAAAAATAATTCATATATCAATAATTATTTAAATTATAAAATAGTTTTGTATTTTATTAAAGATCGATTAAAATATTTATGAATTTTATAATATATTTTAATTTAAATTTTAAAATATTTTAATAAATTATTTCTTTTTAAAAAAATAATTTAGTTTTTGTGACTAATTGCGATCACGGGATAATTTTCTAAAAAAAACATAATTGTGATCGCAAATTAGTCGCAAATATTTGTAACCAATTTGCGATCACAATTGATACCGAATAAACCATTGTCGCAAATCAGTCACAAAACTTGTGACCAATTTGCGATAACGGTTAAGTGTAGTTACAAATCGGTCACAAGATTTTGTGACGGAATTGCGACTACAATGTACCACTCCTCACAAATTGGTCACGAAAGTTTGTAACCGATTTGCGACCACGGTGAAAAACGTGGTTGCAAATTGGTCACAAAAGTTTGTGACTGATTTGCGACCACGGCTTTTGTGACCACAGTTATACTGGTAAAATGGTAACAAATTTTGTTACTACTAAGGAATCACAAATTAGTTGCAAATTCAGTTACAACAAATTGGTCGCTAATTGGTCGTAAAATTTACAACTATTACCATAATCGCAAATTGGTCATAAATTAGTGGTAGTTGCATTTATATTTACTTCTAGTGTTGGCTGTTCTAATCTAACTGTAATACTACCTAACCTCTTTGACGTGTTACCATAATTAATATCACACCACCGGATATGTTTCTCATTGTGAATATCAAATCTTGTAACCAGACATAAATCCAATCATATACAAATAATGTCTTAATTTTATAATAGAAGCTAGTTTATAATTTTGATATTTGGTACAAATACAAATATTTTACGGTATTCCTATTTCATGTTATTATTTGACGTGAATGTCATGATTCCTTGACACATTGTGAAATTCATTCGTTAGCTGATCAGTAACTAAATCGTGTCGAGGTTTATACATTTACGAACAAAAATAATCATAAAAATTTAAGAAGACATTTTTGTTTTGATGAAGAGTTGAATGAGTGTGGTTTTTGTTTTGGTGAAGTTGTGAACATGGATGTGATATTTATAATAGATGCAATAAGGATTTTCGATGGATTCTAATGGCTATCGTAATAGGTATATTAATGGCTAGATATCATCAAACCGGAAATTCCATTGGAATTTTTGACTTGTCGACGAAATTTCGTCACGCTTTCTGACGAGATATCCAACGGTCATTGTCCGTCATAATTTTCCGACGGCCATTTGTGTATCAAAAATTTGTGAGAGCCATTTGTGTGTCAGAATTTTCCGACGATTCTATTTTCGTCGAGAATTTATCAGGAATTCTCGATGATTTCATGCACCCTAGAGAATAGCGTTGTTTTTCTGTATTGGCTAATCTCATCGTTAAATCTAGATAGGATCATTGATCACACGGCTTCAATGAAAACTTAACTCGTTCCCCATACTGAGTTGAACCACGAGGCCCACATCCATATGGGTGTTCTAGGCCGAACATCTCTAATCTACAGAAAACTCAGAATTCTAGGCACAATATCTATCTCATAGATTAAAAATAAACATATATACGTTAGATATTTATTAACTAAAGAAGAATTATGTCATATAAATAAAGAATAGCCAAGAAAATGTCCTATTATCCTCACATCATCTTTTTTTTTCTTCAATATGCACTGTTTTGCAGTGTTATGTAATATTTTGACAAATGTGTTAAATTACTTTATATGATTTCGATTATGAAATATTAATACCAAAAACATACAGATTTAATTTCATTCAACTTAATATTTTTTTGATAGAATAAGAAACCATTAATTTTGATTCATAAGAAATTAGACAATTGATTTTCTGCTGTATTTGATTTTCATTAATTATTGTTTGGATAAATAAAAAATTGATGAGTTAGTTTTTCAATTAATGTGTTGTTTCTTTCATCTTCTTTAATAATGGAGTTTAACCCACTTTATAAGAAAGAACCACACGCCTCTATTTCCCCTCGTTGTGATGGTTAATAATGTAAATAACCACTTAATATCCATTTAAACTAACTGTCACATTAAATCCTTTTAGATATATAAACCATTTTCTATTTGTAATTAATAAATATTTTTTTATTAACTACTAATACAATATATATAGCATTAGAGAAAAATACTCTTATTAAATATGATAATAAAAAGGAAGAGTATTATCAATACACTCAAATTCTAATATCATTAACCGAAACCAATTAATTATGGTATCGTCTTTAATATTAGAATTATAACATTAATATGAATTTGATCTTTATAATTAAATCGAAATACACATAGATCACATATAAGAATATAAATATTCTTACAAAATCAACCTCTTCATCTTATTTTGAAATAAAATCTATGAATATAAAGTAATCAAATATCATCACATTACATATTGCATTTTTCTACATTCATCATAGTTTTAATCGGATCTAAATTATTTTAAATAGTAAATATTGTTTTTAACTAAAAACATCTTGTACTATATAAGATCACATAAATAGAATGTTATCCCATACAAAGCCGGCCCTAAATTTAACAGGGTCGCAACAGAAAAATAATAATGGACTGTTTTATATCACAAAAATACTAGACCGTTCTAATTTTTAAAAAATTATGTTATCAGAAATATTCGAACCAAAGATTTTATGAAGCAGATTATTTTTTATTTGTCATTGTGGTAAAAGTAATTTTGAAATAAGAGCCGATTTTTTGTATTAATATTGAGAGCAGCAAACACGAAGTTGTTTTGCTTGGGGTTAGACCTGGCCCTGATCCCATACTATTTAAGTTTGCACATAATCATATGGTATATTGATCTAATTGTTGTTACTTAATGAATTCCCTTTTAGCAATTATAAAATATCTGAGTAAGATTTTGTAATTATATTCTTATATATAACATTGCATATTCCAATTAAAAAATTAACATCCCCACACCTAATTCAAATAAAGAAAGAAAAACAATATTGGGGTTTTTTTTTTATCAAAAACTTATATTGAAATTACTTAACAAAATGACACTATGAACTAAATTTTTTGTAACACAAATCGTTGAGGAAGCCGACTACAAATAAGATGAATGCATTGTTAATAGCGGATGTTGTAAGCGTTGTTGTGGATCCAAGGATGAGATTTCAGGTGCACGTCAACCCGATGCAGACACTAGAAGACACCCATGTACCAGCCAGTAGTCGACTGATACATCTAAACAATGATGAAACAACTTGCATATATGCGATCTTAACCCCTAATATCCGCAACTGACAGGAAATTGCATATTGGTTATTAACTCATGCAGCGGAGGATGCATTTCTAATCGTCATGTTTTCAAAATGCTTAAAAGCCATGGAGGTCAGGGGCGGAACTACAATCTACAATGGTATGGCTATATCCCATACTAATATTTTTTTTTCTTTACAATTTTATTAAAAAAATTATTTTAATCTTTTAAATTTAAATATTTTTTTAAAATGTATCTCATACTAAATTTTTTTCTACATTCGCCCCTGATGGAGGCTATATTATTGCGGCTTCCAACGGTTGCACACCCAATTGCAAATCGTACACACCACTGTTATGCGGATGCATCCTTTGTATACACAAATCAATCAAATATACATACATAACAATTCATATTCCCTACAATAAAATTGTAAGGCGAAACCATTGAACCATCACATCACGCAATACAAGCAAATAGTCTTCACAATCGTTATCGCAAGGAGCATCAAAAAGCATGTATATGCAAAGGTTTTGGGTCAAGCCTCACAAGGCCAACTTTGCAATGGTTTCACCAATCTGTCCAACGGTTCTATCGATCCTTTCATTACATTCACAGTGTTATGGTTTTGCTTACTGAATATTATTTTATTGAATAACTTTTAAGAAAATAAGTAAACGATCATCAAGAAACAAAACCCAATAATCACAGAAACAATATGCAAAACCCAAAAAAATCTCTATTTTCTCACTCTCTCCTCAGCATGCAGGCCGGCTTCTTTCCTCACCAAAAGCACAACGATACTTTAAATATTCTTTTCTCTTCCCTCTAACTGAAAATATTTTTTTTTATCAATCAGAGAGATTTATCTTTTAATTTTCCTTCATGTGCAGCTCACGTGCTGCCTTTTTCTTCTCCAGCAACGATTTGTTTCTTCTTCCTCCAGCAGATTTTTTTCTTGTAATAAACTGTTATTGGCTTATCAATACTCTCTCCTTTGAGAAACTTGTCCGCAAGCTTGAATTGTGGGTATTGGTTCTTGATTGTGGTTGATGCGTGCTAAGAGTTATCTGATAAGAGTAGTGGAAGAAGGAGATTGGAAGCATATTTCAACAAAAGAAGATCACGAGAGGAGAGTTGATGACGTGGCAAGAACAACCAATAAAAAGATGTACAAGAACTAGTATAAATAGTGATGGATTGTATTCATTTTGGTTTATGCATTGTTTTGGTTTTGTGGTTACAAACTCGTGTGAGAGTTTGTTAGGTTCAGAGTAGAGACTCTGTTCAAGGTATGGAAAGGATTATGGTTTCTATACTTTAGTTTTTGAGTTTGTTGATAAGAATTCAAGAGAATTAGAGTTGAGTTCTTATCAAATTGGTGCGGTGAGCTCGGTTCGAAGCAATCGCGATGTCGTTCGTCGAATTTCCAATGTTCGAAAATGGTGATCCGCAACCATGGATTTCTGGGATGGAGCTTCGTTTTTTTCTGTATCGTTTCTCGGATGAAGAGAAAATTAATATGGCTCAAAGCGTCATGGACGGCGAAGCTCAATTTTGGTTTCAACGGAGGCAATCATTGCTTTCGTTTCAAAATTGGAGCGAGGTGAAGGATGAATTGCTTTTGTATTTTGGAAACGATGATGATCCAGAGAAAATACAGTTAAAGATGAATCGCGAAAAAGGATTTCAAGAATTCATAAATGCGGTAGCAATTTTGCCTTCGATACGTACGATTGAAGAAAATGACTCATGTAAAACGAAGGAATCCATTATATCTACGGAATTGATCGAAGGTTCGGAAGAGGAACCTGAGATGGAGGCAATTCTTGTTGAAAACTCAGTGGGGAGTGAAACAATCAAACATCAAGAGTCGATTGAACAAAACCATTTGATTTTTGGTGCAGAAACAATTCTGGCGACAGATTCGATTGAAGAAAAGAAGCCGCGCGAGACCAATAGTTCAACATTAGCAAGTGATGTTGTTCATCAGAAAGAAGCAATTTTCTGTCCTCAGGTACCGTTTCTACCTTTGGAACCAAGCCGTAGATTACATAACGAGGAATGTCCATTTGTATTCGTGAAGAAAAATAATAAATCACAGTCTCATGGTGCTTTTTTCGTTGATGATTTGGACTTCAATCCTGGAGTTGAGGTTTGGATTATTCCAAAAGTGGAACAGATTTATCGTTTAGAAGTGGCTGTTATATTTGAGACGCCAAAAATTGTGAAGATCCTACTGTGTGCACACAAACTGTATGATATAATGCCTCATGCAAGATATGCATTGCATCACTTGTTTAAAAAACAAAAATGTTGCAAATCATGGACTTTCAAGTTCAAAATCAGTTCGGATACACGAGAGTTGATGCAAAGAGAAACTTGGAATCAATCGGAGGATAGATTTTTCTTTATAGATAAAGCTGATCATATATTTCAAGATAATGCTATGCACAAGAGAAGCCTATTTCAGTCCCTGAGAATGGTGAAAATAGCAAACATGTTAATTCGAATGTTGAGATGGGATTCAAGACTAGTGAAACTTATATGTGGTGAAGTGAAGTTGCACTTGAAGTACAAATGGAGATCTAGACTACTACAATCTTGGATGGATGAGAAATTCTGGATTGCACAGATATCATTTGTAGTGGCTGTCACAGTTTGTGAGCATGTTTATATGCTTGCAAGATTGTTGGAACAAAATCTTGATTGTGCGTTTGACTTGTGCTGTATGCACATTTGTCTTAAGGATTCAAGGCAGAAAAAGTTATGCAAGGATTGGTGGTTTAAATTCAAACTCAGCACAAGGAGTAGAGACACACTTCGATTTTGGAAGAAGAATTTGGACAGTAATCAGCATCATGGAAGAAAGATTATGGCCTCTCATTCTTTTCAAGCAAATGGCGATTCAAATATTCATGTTACTACAGAATTTAGGAAAAGAAAGAATTGGACGGCAATATTCCAGGTTTGGGATTGCAAGAAAAACAAACACAAGTGGATAAAGTTACAAATAGTCTTCCACATTTACATCATGAAAATTTGGTGTGTCCTTTGGATTTATTTCTTTTCGGTATGGCATCGGTGGAGAGAAAAGAAACAACAATTGTTACTTCACAGCTTGAGGACAAGCTGTCTTCAAAAGGGGGAGTAATGATAAGAGTAGTGGAAGAAGGAGATTGGAAGCATATTTCAACAAAAGAAGATCACGAGAGGAGAGTTGATGACGTGGCAAGAACAACCAATAAAAAGATGTACAAGAACTAGTATAAATAGTGATGGATTGTATTCATTTTGGTTTATGCATTGTTTTGGTTTTGTGGTTACAAACTCGTGTGAGAGTTTGTTAGGTTCAGAGTAGAGACTCTGTTCAAGGTATGGAAAGGATTATGGTTTCTATACTTTAGTTTTTGAGTTTGTTGATAAGAATTCAAGAGAATTAGAGTTGAGTTCTTATCATTATCATGCATCGCCTTGCCCTTCCAAGAGATTAAGAGTTCTAGGTGCCCTGTCACATTGTACCATGTATCCAAGATTGCTTCCGGTTCTGGCTGAGCGTCAGAAACGTCTATCCAAATCACCGGTAATGGAAAAATCTGAGCTCCACTTCGACAATGCGTTTAACCTGTGAAACGTGGAAGACGGAATGAATTTCGAGGTTGGTGGAAGCTGAAGCTTATAGGCAACCCTACCAATACGTTCAATGACCTGGAATGGACTAGAGAACCGAGCTCTGAGTTTCTGATTATTGCATTTTATGACCGTCTATTGTCTATAAGGTCTCAGCTTCAAGTAAACTTGATCTCCCTCTTGAAAAACAACATCCCTTCTATGTTTATCTGCCTGCATAATGTCATGTGCCCATTGAAGTGCAGCCTTAATTTCTAGCAGCATCTCATCATGGTTGTGTAATAACTTCTCAAGTTCGAAATTGTTGGTGCTCCCTTCCTTTGAGAAGCTTGTCCTCAAGCTCGAAATCCGGAAATAAGCTTGAGATGTCAGACGCCAAATGCCACATATTCTCGTGATCTTCCATGCCCTTCCAAACGACCAAACTCGATAATGCCACACTGAAAAGTAGACTCTCTAGTCCAAATTTGCATAATATAATTTGATAATGTTCTTTCTCTAAAAGACTAGTTGCAGTTCAACACATGAATTCTTGTGAAACCTAACCAAACAAGGAGTTGAGAGCTTTTCCTTCTCGTGAAGATTTAAGAATTCAATTGCTGCCACACTTTTAATTCTTCGACAATTAAACAAGTTGTGGAAGCAACCAAGTCAGCATCATCATTGTCCCTTTTGGTTTTAATTCAGAGACCTCTGGTGAAGTAACCACCACATCATTTTTAGCCACCAAAACGACTTCTTCAAAAACCAAAATAAAAAAATGACGAGAATCTGTGAAAAAATGGTTACTAGTTGCTGTTCCGGCAACTTTATCACTTCGTGTTTTATCCTTATCAACAACAATAACCCCAAAAATGAATTTCCATAAGTTCCGGACCAAAAACTCACCAAAAGAATGTGTCTCAAGCTCCTGAAAACACATGTCAATCTCAATTTGCACTGTAACCATGCCATATTGGAATGATGATTTCTCTCTCTCATAAACTTAGAGTTGTTCTCTTTCCACTTTGATCTCTCCAAGGTATTAAAATAAGAGGTAAAAAATACTTATTTCCCCCTCTTACAATGAGTGAATAACGTTTTTGTGGGAGAACTCTCACCACAATCTTTTGTTTGTATTTAAATTTCCATGTCTTACCATATTTTTGCTTATTCTGACTTTGTATTCTTAGAAACAATTTATCAAACACATGGTGTGCAAGTTGCTTGTCAATGACACATGTCCACAATTGATAAACCTTGTCATGTTTCTTCACAAATAAGAGTTCTAACATTTATTCTAGATTATCAAACCATACACCAAAACCATGACTACTCACACTCATCCATTGATTTAGTGTAAATATGATGGCTTGGTTCTAGTTTAGAAATAAGTACATGATTATGTGAAATCTTTGGATGAATACAAGCAAAATCCATGATTGAATCCGTCGCATGATGAGTATCCTTTTCCTCTAGTGAATATATGTCCAAAATTGATTTCTTTTGTTGAACAACATCAATTTTTGTGGTTGATTCAGCTGCATCGGATTCGAGTTTTGAAATCGATTCAATTGACTCTTCATGAATATTTTTTGGTTTTGCGTCTGGAGAACGTTGTTGGTAGCTAGATTTTCCGGTACACCGCTGCGATTCCAGCCTGGACAGTGTAGTCACAAGGCGGTCGAAGTGGCTATAAATCATTTTGTCTATGGAAGCTTGAAAAGCTTTGAGCTTGGAGTCCAATTTCGCCTCCCACTTCATTTCCAGCCAGTGTAGCGACTCCTCCACATTGAGTTATCCTGCAATGGCACTGCGGTATCCCGAACCTAGGGCATCCAAGCGACGAAAGATTTTTTCAAAGCTTCCGTCTATTTGGGTGTGTGTTGTCAAGCTCGGTGCATGCCATCGGTAAACTCTCGTCACAAAAAGGCTCCATGGGTCGCGAGGTTTCTCGGGCTCACCGCACCAATGTTAGGGTTTTTTTTAATGAATATTACTTTATTGAATAACTTTTAAGAAAATAAAGAAACGATCCTCAAGAAACAAAACCCAGGAATCACATAAACAATCTTCAAAACCCAGAAAATTCTCTATTTTCTCTCTCTCTCTCTGCTCAGCACGCAGGCCGACTTTTTTGCTCACGAAAAGCATAAAAAAATAACAACAAGAGTTTAAATACTCTCTTTTCTTCTTTCTAACTGCAAATATTCTTTATCAATTAGGGGGACTTATCTTTTAATTTCCCTTCAAGTGCAGCTCATGTGCTGCATTTTTCTTCTCCAGCAACGATTTGTTCTGCATTTTCTCCTTTTTGCTTTGTTTCTTCTTCATCCAGTTGATTCTTTTTCTTGTAATAGACTACTATTGGCTTATCAGACATACCGGTTCATGGAACAATTTGCAAGCACTAGAAAGTTGGTGAAAACGAGAGATGGTCTTTATGAAGTCATTCAAAAGAAAAAAGAATCCTTAAACATCTACGTAGGATGCTTTAACAAAGAAAAAGTTTCTATACTAGGATGCAGATTGTCCACTACTATCCCATCAGTCAAGAAGAGCTTGCTCCTAGATGGCGATTTATACAAAGAATTGACAAATACCAGTGCAAAACGATGGAGGATATCCTTTCATGTGATTGAGTTCATTTAAAGTGGGAGGAAGATATGACATTCCTAGCAATTGCACACACATCAAATTGAATCTCGTGTCACAAAGGATGAGATGCCAACAAAAAATGATAAATCATATCAACACCTCAGAATACTAGCTCAGCATTAAGGGAGGCGATCAAAATACTCATCACCCAATCGATAAAAACAAGAAGGATAAATACCATTCGTCGACATGGGCGAGTATGGACAATCTTCACATCTCAAACTCACATGACTTCAAACGAAAGTTTAATATGTTGTTAGACATACTCTCTAATATATTATTTGATAAACATAATATTAAGAAAATAATATTACTTTGACGTGTTATTAACAGAAATATCATGCTTACGTGTCATCAGCACAGTAAGTTTCAAATAAATATATAAATGAGTTTAAGTTAATTGAATAATTACAATATATTTCATTGTTATTAATTTGATTAGATAATCAATATATTTTATTAAACTAACAAAAAATACTATTAAATTCGTAAAAAACAATTATTTTTTTCTTAATTTATATATACAAAAATTATTATTAAAAATAATTTAAATAAAAGTTAAAATTATATAAATATTTAATCTATATTTATTAATAAACAATATTATATAATTTGCAAAGAGAAACGTCTCCCTCGTGTAGAATAACCACCACGATCACAGTTTGCACCAAAACGAGCATATCCACCACTACCCACTACCACTCTGGTTCTGTCCAAGTCTTTGTGCTTGAAAAGCCATGTGTGGTGAGATTTTTTCTGAAGTCTCATATGATTGTAGACGAGAACTAAAACCATAGACTTTTGAAACAATGTCATTGAATGTGAGAGCTGGTACTCGAGACATAGAGCTTTGCAGGGCTGTTGAAATGGGGTCATACTCTCGACCCAAACCATTAAGGAAGGTGAACATCTTCATGGACTCTTCAACCAGTTTGCTTATCGAGCTGAGTTGATCACATACTGCTCTATACTCACGACAGTAGACAGTGAAGTCTTTTCCTCGGGTAGACATTAGTTGAAGACGATGTTTGAGCTCAAATTCTCTTGTAACAAAACTTTTATTAAAGTTATTTGCTATAAAAAGCCAAAAATCGTGTGAGGTTGTAAGACAATGCACATAGCCGAGGACCTCTTCTGTGAGAGTACCAAATATACAACACTTGACAAGTTCATCTGTGCAAGTCCATGCTTCAAACAATGGATTTAGAGTTTCTATAACACCTTCATCCGTTTGAGTGAAGATGCTTGGTGGTGGAGCAGGAGTTTGCCCATTGACAAAGCCAAAAAGCTTTTGACAACAAAGAAGAGACTCAATCTGAATCTTCCATAAGAGATAGTTTGTGTCATTAAGCTTCAACGTGATTGAACTTGATACATGAATATGAGATGGAAAGGGATAGTGACAAGGACCTTCTGCCATTATAACACCTTGTTAAAGGATTATGGAAGGATCTGATACCATGTGAATAATTTGAGAGAAGAACAATTTTGAAACTGACTATTTCTTGATAAAAAACACTTAACACATACATCGTTACTTATAGAGTTTTAGAGTTATTTTTGAAATACATAAAATCTAATCCTATTACATCATGCGAAATATCTTTTTTTGATTAGTCTTTAACTGGTTGGAGTGATTCAAAAGAGTTGAAGACTTGTACGATGTTTGCAGGGAATGGGACAGCTGAACTCTTGTTTTTGTGATGTTGCAGGCTCTTTGCTGAACATGTCCTTTGTTGTATTCATGCAGAGATTGTCGCTGAAGGTCTTCTTTGATAATTGGGTTTCGTAATGTGTATTCTGGCCCATGACATTCTTTTTGCCGAGAGCCAACTTCATCTCCAACCTTGTATTTTTCTGCTCTGTTCTTGTTATCTGAAACACAACAGTGTTGATTCTGTCACGAAGGATGAGATGCCAAGAAGAGATGATAAATCATATAAACATCCTAGAATGATAGCTCAACAATAAGGGCGGCGATTGAAATACTCATCACCAATCGATAAAAACGAGAAAGAGAAATACCATTTGTCGATATGGGCGAGTATGGACAATCTTCACATCTCAAACTCAGTTGACTTCAAACGAAAATTTAGAAAAATATGTTGTTAGTGTTAAGTTATTTGGTTCTAACTCAAAGTTTACCTAAGTCATTTTCAGGTAAAAAGTACAAGTAAAAACCCAAAAAAGTACACTTTATTTCAAGGAGACAAGATTCTCATGCCTTAAGCAAATAAGGCAAAGAAGTCTCATTCTCGACAGAAGACATTCTCGACAACAACAACAATAATCAAGTTGTGAGAGTAAGTCAACTCTCACAGCCGGATATACCACAAACGCATGCACAGATTTTGGGAAAGACCAAGCCCTAAATCTGACCTATACTATCTAGTTCATTCAAATTGTAATCGATAGTATATATAAAGCATGCATGTAAGTTGTAAACAGAAGTGAGAGTAAGGCTAACAACCTAAGAAAGTCGAGAGAGAGAGAGAGAGAGAGATCTGTTGTAAAGTGTACTAAGGGCTCGAGTTTGAGCTAAACTACCTAGTGGATTTCCGGGGACTTACCTCGGCGAGACGTAGGGATTCCGGTTTGGAATCCCAAACTCATTAAATTTTCTGTGTGCTCCCTCTTTTCTCCTCTCATCTTACACTCATCTCCAGTTTGCGATTCTTCTGTATCTCTCTCTCTCGAGAGAAGCTGTGCGGCTGAAAACCCTACAACAAGTAGAAAGTCAGCCTTTTATATCAGATTCACAATTAAACCAAACCGGAAATAACCATCGATTCTATTTATTGGTTCAACAAATTGGTATCAGAGCTTTGGTGAAGCAGAATGACTTTTGGGAGAACTGATATGGAGAAGTTCGATGGTGGTGGAGACTACATACTATGGAAAGAAAAGCTTCTAGCCCACCTGGAGATGCTGGGTTTATTAGAAGGACTGGAAGCAGATGATAACTCTCGAGTGGAAGAGTCTACAGCAGGAACTGGTGAGCAAACATCAGCTACCATGCAGTCTGAAGACCCCTCTTCCAGCAGGCCAGTGGACAAAGCTCACAAGGAAAAACAAGGGAAAGCAAGGTCAACAATCATTCTAAGCGTCACTGATAATGTGCTCAGAAAGATTATAAAAGAGAAAACTGCAGCAAATATGATTAAGGTTCTCGACCAACTCTACATGGCAAAGTCACTGCCTAACAGAATCTATTTGAAGTAGAGACTCTCCAGCTACAAAATGAGTGATGCCATGACCATAGAAGAAAACATGGATGATTTCTCCAAACTGATCGCAGATCTAGAGAATGTTAAAGTCACTATCTCAGAAGAAGACCAGGCAATTATTCTACTGATGTCTCTACCGAAACAGTTTGATCAAGTAAAGGAGACTCTAAAATATTGCAAGACGACTTTATCACTGGAGGAAATTCATGTTGCAATACGGTCTAAGGTTCTAGAGCTTGGAGCAAGTAGAAAGTTGAACAAGAATAACTTTGAGGGATTGTTTATTCAAGACAAAGGAAGAACAGACAAGAGAGGAAAGAGTACTGAAAGGGGGAAAAGTAAGGGAAGATCAAAGTCAAGAGGAGGAAACAAAGTGTGCCGGATTTGTGGCAAGGAAGGCCATTACAAAAAGCAGTGTTTTGTGTGGAAAGAAAGAAACAAATCAAGGCTAGAAAGAGGAGAGTCATCTAACATCACTTCAGAGACTACTGACGTTGCAGCACTGGTTGCTTCAGATGCACTCATTATCTATCCAGAAATAACAACAGAAACATAGATCCTAGACACTGGTTGTTCCTTTCATATGACATGCAAAAGAGAATGGCTACTGGACTATCAAGAAACGAACAGTGGAAAGGTTAGAATGGGTAATGATACATTCTCCTTGGTGAAAGGTGTGGGAAACGTAAGAATCAGAAATGAAGATGGGTCGACTATTCTTCTCACGGCAGTAAGGTATGTGCCTGAAATGTCTAAGAATCTCATTTCTTTAGGAACATTAGAGGATAAAGGTTGTTGGTTTCAATCAAAGGGAGGAGTCCTAGATGTAGTAAAGGAAAATAAAGTACTCTTAACTGGAAAGAAAGTGGATACTTTATATTTCTTGCAAGGAACAACTGTCTATGGAGAATCATACTCAGCTGAATCATCAAATGATGAAACTAGACTGTGGCATAGTAGGTTGGGTCACATTGGGTCAAAAGGGCTAGAAGTTTTAGCAAGAAGAGGATTTCTGGAAAAAGTTAAAGCCAGTGAACTCAAGTTTTGTGAAGATTGCATTTTTGGAAAGTCTCATCGAGTTAGTTTTGGAACTGCTCAACACGTTACAAAAGAAAAATTGGACTACATTCACTCGGATTTGTGGGGTTCTCCATCAGTCCCATTGTCCTTAGGAAAATGTCAGTATTTTCTCACATTGATAGATGATTTTACAAGGAAGACGTGGATTTAATTCATCAGAACAAAGGATGAAGCTTTCAACCAGTTCAAGGAGTGGAAAATATTGATAGAAAATCAGCAAAACAAAAAGCTGAAGGCACTAAGGACAGACAACGGGCTGGAGTTTTGTAACTCAGTGTTTGACTCATTCTGTAAACAGGAAGGGATGATAAGGCATAGGGCATGTGCTTACACCCCACAACAGAATGAGATTGCCGAAAGGATGAATAGGACAATACTCAACAAAGTGAGGTGCATGCTTAGTGAATCAGGAATGGAAAAACAGTTATGGGTAGAAGCTGCTACAACAGCCGTGGTATTGATAAATAAGAGCCCGAGTTCTGCTATAGAGTTCATGATCCCAGATGAAAAATGGACTGGACATTCACCACACTACAAACTGTTGAGAAGATTTGGATCAATAGCATTTGTACATTCAGATCAAGGCAAGCTGAATCCTAGAGCCAAAAGGGGAGTATTTCTAGGTTATCCTATCGAAATAAAGGGATTCAAGATTTGGTTATTAGAAGACAGAAAGTGCATAATTTCCAAGGATGTGATTTTTCAGGAAAATCTGATGTTTAAGGATATTCAACCTCAGAACTCAGAAACGAGTAGTCAGAACAAAAATGGAAGAGAAAGTTTCAGCATTCGGTTAAAAGGATTGACTGAAGAACCAAGTCACGTAGATGCTGAAGTAGAAAGTGAACAGCACCAAGAAGCTACACAAGATACTCAGAATGACTTAAGAACACCATTCAGAAGATGAATCTTATGACAGTTTAAGTGACTATTAGTTGGCAAGGGACAGGTTACGAAGAAACATTAAAGCTCCCAAAAGATATGATGAGGAAGTTAACCTAGTGGGACTAGCTTTGTTAACTACTGAAGATGGAGATAAGATAGAGCCGGGATCGTATCAGGAAGCCATTACAAGCCCTGACAGAAAAGAGTGGCAGAAAGCTATGGATGAAGAAATGTGCTCACTCATTAAAAAAAATACATGGGTCTTGGAAGATAAACCACCTACAGCAAGGACCATAGGCTGTAAGTGGATTTACAAAAGGAAAGCTGGAATTTTAGGTGTTGAACCACCTTGATACAAAGCAAGACTCGTGGCTAAAGGGTATTCGCAAAAGGAAGGTATTGATTACCAAGAGATTTTTTCACCAGTGGTGAAGCACACATCTATCAAGCTTCTACTATCAATGGTGGTTCACCAAGACTTAGAGCTTGAGCAGTTAGACGTGAAGAATGCATTTCTGCATGAGGACTTACAGGAAAGAATATTAATGGACCAGCCAGAAGGTTACAAGGAAGAAAGTTTCAAGCAGAAAGTGTGTGTGCTTAAGAGGTCACTCTACGGCTTAAAACAGTCTCCACGACAATGGAATTTGACATTTGACTTGTTCATGCCATCTTCAAATTACAAAAGGAGCAGGTATGATCCTTGTGTCTATTTCAAACTTCTTACTAATCAAACATATATCTATCTACTGTTATATGTAGTCGATATGTTAATTGCCTCAAAGGATAAGGAGGAGATTCAAATCCTTAAAAATCAGTTGAATAAGGAGTTTGAAATGAAGGATTTAGGACCAGCAAAGAAGATTCTGGGTATTGAGATATTAAGAGACAGGCCAAATGGGATTTTGGAATTGTCTCAGAAGGAATACGTCAAGAAAGTGCTAAGGAATTTCAACATGGATCAATGCAAGAGTGTAAAGACACCTCTTGGGGCACATTTCAGATTAAAAGCAGCAACAGAAGAAGAGATAGCAGATCAGACAAAATTTATGAGGATTGTTCCCTATGCTAATGCCATTGGAAGCATCATGTATCTCATGATCGGTACACGGGTTGATCTAGCTTATACAGTTGGAGTAGTGAGCAGATTCATGACTAAGCCAACCAAGGAACATTGGCAAGCTGTTAAGTGGATCATGAGATACTTAAAAGGAACTCAAGAAATGGGATTGCAATTCAGAAAAGAAGGAAAACTGACAGTTAAGGGCTAATGCGATTCAGACTATGCAAAGGATCCAGAAAGGAGGAGATCCATTTCAGGAAAAGTGTTTACTTTTGGTGGAAACACCATAAGTTGGAAATCAAGTTTGCAATCGGTAGTAGCTCTCTCTACCACAGAAGCTGAATACATGTCCCTAACAAAAAAGCAGCTAAGGAGGCAATATGGCTAAAGGGGATAACATCAGAGTTGGGATTCATACAAGATACAGTAGACATCATGTGTGATTCTCAAAGTGCAATTGCATTGTCAAAGAATGCAGTCTTTCATGAGAGAACCAAACACATTGATGTCAAGGTTCATTTTGTAAGGGATAAGGTCCTAGAAGGGGAAATTGTTGTGATAAAGATCTCAACAGTATGGAATCCTGCATATATCCTAACTAAGATTGTCCCAGTGAGCAAGCTTCATGATGCATTGAAGCTTCTCAGAGTGTTCAGTCACTAAAGTGCATCACATTCGAGGTTGGAAATCAGTGAAACTAGGAAGGGGTTTTGGCGAGTTAAAACCAAGGAGGAGTTTTGTTAAGTTATTTGGTTCTAACTCAAAGTTTACCTAAGTCATTTTCAGGTAAAAAGTACAAGTAAAAACCCAAAGAAGTACACTTTATTTCAAGGAGACAAGATTCTCATGCCTTAAGCAAATAAGGCAAAGAAGTCTCATTCTCGACAGAAAACATTCTCGACAACAACAACAAGAACCAAGCTGTGAGAGTAAGTCAACTCTCACAGCCGGATAAACCACAGACGCATGCACAGATTTTGGGAAAGACCAAACCCTAAATCTGACCTATACTATCAAGTTGATTCAAGTTGTAATCGATAGTATATATAAAGCATGCATGTAAGTTGTAAACAGAAGTGAGAGTAAGGCTACAATCTAAGAAAGCCGAGAGAGAGAGAGAGAGAGAGAGAGAGAGAGAGAGAGATTTGTTGTAAAGTGTACTAAAGGCTCGAGTTTGAGCTAAACTACCTAGTGGATTTCCGGGGACTTACCTCGGCGAGACGTAGGGATTCCGGTTTGGAATCCCAAACTTCTTAAATTTCCTGTGTGCTCCCTCTTTTCTCCTCTCATCTTACACTCATCTCCAGTTTGCGATTCTTCTGCATCTCTCTCGAGAGAAGCTGTGCGGGTGAAAACCCTACAACAAGTAGAAAGTCAGCCTTTTATATCAGATTCGCAATTAAACCAAACCGAAAATAACCATCGATTCTATTTATTGGTTTAACAGTTAGATATAATGGTTTAGTATAATAACAGTTAGTTATATTAGTGTTTTTAATTTTAAATAGTACATAAATAAAATTCGTGATTCAAATATATAATTAATAATCTTGATTTCTTATGAAATTTTGTAAAAACCGATGCTTTTCGTTAATGTTTTACATCAATTTTATATTGCTGTTATTTATCTTTAAATTATTTTAACTATTACATATTCTTTTTTTTCCGTCTTATTTATGTTGATTTTAAATAAGATTAGATACTTCAATATTATTCTGAATTTATGTGCACTTATAATAAAAAAAATTTGTGTTAAAACTTGAAATATCATATAACTCAATATTTAATGTGTCAGAAACAAATTGTAATGATCGTAAAATTGTAATTGTTTTATTGACATTTTGATTTAATGAACCTAAAACTGTAAAGAAACGCATACAATGGTGTAGAAGAAGCTTGAAATCACACATTATTAAGTGTGAGAGAAAGGGAGCTTAAGAAATTGTTAACTAATGGTATTGCAAAAGGGCAATTGATTAAAATAGCGCAAATTTAATACTAAAATAATTGAAAACTTATTCCTAATGAAAAAAATTTAAACCCTAAATTGGAAAAAGTGAACCCAAACATTATGTTTTAATTTTATATATTTTTTATTTAAGGTAAATAATTATTTTTACATAATAATTTATGCTATTTTGGGAATTTTAGTTTTAGTGTGCTAAATTTGGAAGAAAAACTTAAAATGATGCTATTTTAGGGTATTACTCTTTGCAAAATTTGTCATTTTATTTTACTGTTTCAAAAAATTTTAGTTAAATAATCAATATATTTTATTAAACTAACAAAAATATAATTAAATTCATAAAAAATAATTATTTTTCCTTAATTTATATATACACAAAATTAATATTAAAAATAATTAAAATTAAAATTAAAATTAAAATTATATAAATATTTAATTTATATTTACTAATAAACAATATTAGATAATTTACGAATATTTTTATCCATGCATAGCGTGGATATAAATCTAGTATCATGTTAAATAACATTTAGGTATAAATCTAGTATCATGTTAAATAACGTTTAGATATAATAACACTTTCAACTAAGAAATTAGTTTTTAGTTACTTTCTTGATATAAAAAAGTATATCGTATTGTTTTAAAGAAGATTTGATTTTCTTAATAAAACATGAATACTTGGAGTTACATCAGTAAAGATTTCAATTGACAAATCTATAAATATTGTCAAACGAGAAAATCTGAGTGAGAATTTTACAATAACATTGGAGAAGACTAAAAATTGTGAGTAAGCTCATTTCTCTTACAATAACTCATCATGATTTATGCTTTCTGTGAACCACGTTAGCTAACATATGCAAGTTCCAACCATTCATAATTAGAATATGGTGAAAAAGATTTTCTAGTACGAATTCTAGAAAAAGAATATGATGTAGAATGGTCACAAAGAGATCTTGGCTATTGTTATATTAACTAGAGAACAAAAGGTGGAGATAAAATCAACCTTGAGATATTACACATTCATTAGTAAAAATCTTATCACTTAAAAGAGCAAGAAGTAGAAGGTGGTTTTTCAAGATATTGAAGTACACTATTGAACAATTGCAAATACAACTTATGAACTAATATGTTTCAAGGCATTTACTTCTATATCTCGGAATCAAAACTTTTCAACCAATTATCATGCAGTATGATAATCAGACTTTTATTCATATTTCATGCAAGAACGTATCAAACATATGGAAGTTTATTATTATCACATTCGTGAGAAAATGAACTAGTAGTCATCTCTCTAACATGCAAAAGAAATTCTGATAAACGTAATGATATCTTCACTAACTCAAAGGTATGATACTTATGTTACTTTCTTCTTCTCCGATCATCTCTTTTCATCTTAACATTTAGTTTATATTTATCTTGTTCGTTTCGTCGCCGCAAACGACTGCAGCTTCGGTCAACATTGTGGTTGCCACTGCGGCATATATTGTTCGTTTGTCTGCCATAGACAATTACAATTGCGGTTGATCGTATATTTTTAGTCACACCGTTGTTTTAATCAACGGTCGAAAAATTATGATGCAATACGAAGCGTCTGACCGGTATGTATGCCACATATAACTCTAGTAACTAAACGAACAAAAATTTGCTGTAGCCGCAAGAACGTGCAACAGAATCAAGAACCTGCCGCAGAAACAAGAACATGTAACAGAAGCAGGAACTTGCCGCGGAAGCAAGAACCTGCCGCATCAGCAGTGGTAGACAAACAAACATGACCATTCTCTAATTGTATAAATAGATTTTCTTTTTATACAAATATGTTTGAGTATTATATCAAATATTTACATTCTATACAAATTCTATTCTCTTCATTATCTATTCTCTATTTTTTCTTTCCACTTCATTTTCTACACTCCGACGTCGATCTCCGAAAGTGCTCATTCCAATGGCCCTCGTACTCAAGCAGCTCAGATAGGAAGGAAAGAGCTGTTGGTGACACTGATTCTGGAAATCTAGCAAACCAACCGCATTAAGAGAATATTTTCCACGTCTCAGTACCTCTAGCAAAGTGAATGGCGATTGGCGAGAACCCTATATCCGAGGAGTTTCCAACAACCATATTGAAGAGCAGAAGTTCAGGAATCCAATAAGCGACTATCACATAGCACCGGTGACGAGAGTCGAGCCGGAAAGGCGTCGGAAGAATAAAAAAGATAAAAGCTTAGAGCGAGTTGAGAGAAAAATGAGAGGCAACGATTGGATCTCTTGAACAAGTCACGACGTACAAAAAGAAGTTTTCAACTCACACAAAATAAGTACAAACTATATTTATAAAAATATAAGGACGTGTCTGAAAAAATAATTCTTAAATTATATAATATTATTTAGTAAATATAAATTAATTATTTCTATAATTTTAACTGTTATTTAAAATTATTTTTTTGTATATGTAAATTAACGAAAGAAAAATAATTATTTTTTATGAATTTAATATTATTTTTAATTAATTTAATAAAATATATTAATTTTCTAATCAAATTAATAACAATAATATATATTATAATTATTCTAATAAATTAAACTTATTTATATATTTATTTAAAATTCAATATAATGATAAAATGTTAATATTATATTTTTGTTAATAATATATTAGCATAAATTTATTTTATTAAAATTTTATTCAAATAATATATCAAAAATTCGATTGGAATTTCGTGATTTGCCGGACGAATCACTTTGGCAAATGCAAATACTTAAATCCCAAAAGGAAAAAAGCAGCTCAAAAACTAAAAATATAAAAGGAATAATCCTACATTCCAAACACAGCCTCTACTCTTCTGTTTTTTCTTTCTGTTATTTGTTTTTGTTTTGAAATTTAATAATAATGGAAGAAGAGCAAATTTATCACCAAAGGTCCAAGTCGTGGCTGCATTTTCTCGACATAATTTTCGACGGCGCCATCAGTTTATCCACCGTTACATCGCAATTAACTTTAACGGTAATCGTCCACGTCTTAACGGAACCGATCTTGATTTTAACAGGCGCTCTAATCTTCAGTTTAAACGGCATCAATTTTTTACTCACCTCATTACTCATCTCTTTTCGCATAGCGTCTGTTAACTGAATTTTGGATTCTGTTAACGCCATCTTTATCACCGTTTCGTTCTTCGCCGGCTGATAAAACGCCGGCAATTCACCTTTACATAGACGTATGTTATCGTAATAAACATCCACCGAGCTTCCTTCCTCGTAATAGATCCCGATTTTTCCGTTCCGATTACGTGACCTAACCTTGACGTTGAATTTAGGCGAAATCGGAGACGATGATGTTAGATTGATACCTGAGGCTGAAAAACCTTCGATGGAGTATCGCGGAGTTTCGGGACGAAAGACGAGGTAGAGAATCATGAGGGAAATTCCGGCGAGGACGATGTAAATGAAAAGCGTAGCGAGGACGGAGCAAAAACAACATCTGCAGCGACTACGATTGCCTTTTTTCCGAGAAAGGTATTGCAAGCGATGTGCGTTTTCCGGGGGAGGAATACGGTAGATCTGATCCTTAGGGACTTGGATAAAGTAAGTCGATGGTGGTGGAGCTGGTTTTGTTGGAAACTCACCGGAACTGACAGTGCTAAAAAATGGACCGCTCTCTGGAGGTGAGCCAGCGGGATAGACTCGCTCAGCCATTTGAGAGAATGAACAGCGGAAATGTGAAACAACTGAAGGAGTGATTAAAACGCAGAAGAAGACACTTATGAATACGGAGAAGCGTTTGGCTATAAATAATGAAAATATAAACGGCTGAAAAAGCAGGGCTGGCAATGACGCGTAGAAAATAGTTTGCACGCGCCGCTCATGAAATTCACTAATTATTTATGTTATAAAATAAAATATCTTGTTATATGAAACAAAAATATACAATATCTTCAAAATGAACAAGTATTTCACTTCTGAGTTCATCTATTAGGTATAAAATTCAAATCCATTTTTCTTGATGATATGAAGATATTTTGCTATTTTATCGTTTTGTTGTAATTCAGATTACAAAAATAAGTTTCATGCACTTATAAAAATGACATGTAAATATAATTGACCATACTATATTTATAATATAATTCACTGATATATATATATATATATATATATATATATATATATATATATATTAATACAGAAGATGTTAAAAATTATATGTATTAATATGGAAAAAATTCAAGCCAAAAAATCAATTATAAACATGAATTTGTTAATAAAGATGAGTTAAAAACATTTTTTTGTTATATTGAACTTGATTATTCAACTAATAATAAAATTTAATTCAAGTTTACGAAAAAATATTTAATTTATAAAATAATTGGATATTTTGGTCTAAAAATAATTAATATTTTCAAATTTATAACTATAGTTTTAAATATTTATTACTTTTTATATATAAATATAATTAAGCAATGGTAGTTTTAAAAAATAATATTTTAAAATCATTTGGATTTGATTTTATAGTAATACCCTAATTAACATTTTTTTAAAGTTTTTGTTCCAAATCTAGCATTGTAAAACTATAATTCAAAAAATAACACAAATAATTATGTAAAAATATTTATTTACTCTAAATAAATTATACATTAACTTAAAACATTATATTTGAGTTTATTTTTTCTAATTTATAATTTATTTTTTTTATTAAAAAGAAATTTTAATATATTTTTTAATCATAAATTTGTATTATTGTTAAAAATTTAAACTAGTATGTTATTTTAAATAATTGCCCTTGATTCTATCCGTATGGATAATTTGGTCACACATAAAGTTTTCCAAACACAAAAATAATGCCACTTTACATCATTTCTAATGGTTTACTTTGTTTTTTACTTTAAAATAGAAAAGAAATTTGCTCAAATGCTTTCTCTATTTTTACTCTAAAAAGAATATTTCAATTATATTCTACTTTAAGATTTTTATTAATTTTTACAAATCGGTCTATTT
The DNA here is from genome assembly GCA_018901935.1 of Pugionium cornutum. NCBI lineage: Eukaryota > Viridiplantae > Streptophyta > Magnoliopsida > Brassicales > Brassicaceae > Pugionium > Pugionium cornutum. Next base: position 5,361,479 of record CM032159.1, read on the forward strand.
TTTAAATATAAAAAAATTCCGTTTGATTGATGTTAATAATATTTGAATAAAAATTTGGTTTTATAAAATTAAATTTTTAACAAGTAAATTTCATGATATCACCGAAATAAAAAACATAATAATAATACGTTTTTAAGTTTTATTAAATTTTCTAATTATTTTTGGTTGTTATCTCCAATTTATTATTAGTTATATATTTTTCACTTATCGTTTGTTACATCATTTTAGTTTCTAATTCAATACATGTTACTATTGCATTATTATTGCATTATATAACTGCAACTAATTATATAAATATTTATTATAAATATAACTTTATTAAATATGAAAACATATCATTTTGTTTAGGTAGAAAATAAGAAGATATCAAAACTAAGTTTTTTTTATTAAATTACAAAATTATACTATATAAATATAGAAATAAATAGTGTTACAATACTATTCATTTATCTATTTTTAGAACGAGATATAGAGTATTATTGAAGTGATATATTCTAAAAATAAAATATATGGGAAAAATAGAGCACTGTCGAAGATGCTCTCAGAAACTGTTTTTATGTAATTTTAGTTTTAGAGTAATACCCTAAAATAGTACATTTTCAAGTTTTTCTTCCAAATTTAGCATCTCTAAATTAAACTCTCAAAAATAGCACAAATACTTATGTAAAAATACTTATTTATTTTAAACAAATTATATATAAACTATTGTATTTGGGTTCATTTTTTCCAATTTAGGGTTTAGTTTTTTTCTTTTAAAATATAGTTTTAATGCATTTTAATCTTAAATTTATGCTATTATTGGAAATTTAAACTAATGATGGTATTTTTGGAATAAAAACTTAGAAATGTGCTATTTTAGACATTTGCCCTTAGTTTTATGGTATTTATTTATATCTAAAGAAACTCAAAATTAATAATTTACTTCTATAATATTTATTTAGAAAATATATATAAATTTTTATAATGTTGTATTTTTTCTATCCATGTTAATAAGCAATATTACAAGCATATCACCCACTAAAAATATAATTTTTATATAACATTATACCTTTTTAGTGTTGGTAATGTGGATGAGTGAGAAAAAGAAAAAATAAACAAACAATACGAAATTTGTATTTTTGAAAAACATAAGGTGAAATGGAAAAAATGGCTGATTTCCTTCACAAACTTCATTATATTGAATTTTATATACATAAACTATATAACAATGATAATATCAATATGAACTTTCTTTAATTTTAAAAACATTACATGAAATATCGAATCGAGATTAAAAGTATAAAAAAAGTTGTCGTATATTTGCAGTGTTAACTGTGGTGACAAGACAGATACATAAACGAGATCAAAATACGGTGTCGTTTGATGGTTTTGATTAAAATAATAAAATAGTATCTTTCTTCCACATTAACTTTGGCTAGTAAAATAATAAAAAAATACCTTACAATAATTGATTTTTTTTGGTTCCAAATCAATCTTTATGTGTTTCATTGCTTTATCTTTTCTTGCTTCAATCCGTAGCATAACTCATCTCTTTATTATTTTTAACATCTCTACCAAAAACATAGATCTTGCCAATTCAATCGTATGATTGAATTATTCTAAAATATTGTTACTTACGTCATCACAACATGCTCTAGAGTTAGAAAAAGCTAGACTACAGTTCTTTGGATTTTTTTCGATCATCGAGTTATACACATGCATGTCATACTTCTTCACTTCTTCCACTTTTTTTTTTATCAAATTGTGTCATGTTATAACTCTTACCAACCTTCAAGAATAGTTCTTTTATGTCAGCTTTTGTGTGGATACTTTTTTTTCAAGTTTGCATAATTGTGTCTACCATACATCCGATGCTCAACATCGGACAGAAGTTGTGCTACAACATTCAATAAACCCTACAATTACAAGAGTAAAAAAGTAATCAGCAAACAACAAATAACATACAAATAACAAACAGTAAACGGAAGTACTTTTTGTCGATCTGAAATAACCATAAATCCAACACCCTCTCCTAGGTTTAAATCGATTTGCAACCTCTGATAAACCATTTCCAATTGCATTCGTTCTCAACATCAACCACAACTCATGCAATAAAGAACATTTGGTTATTTGCATCACGTCCTAACGCAGCTAGCAGTTGATCCTTCAACGTAATGCATTTAAGATAACAACTGTCAAGACCAAAAATTAGATGATAGTACGTACATCATGATTCTGAAGAGCAGCGAAACATACATAAAATCTTGAGAAGACGTATACTCCTTCATCGCTTGTGTATGTCTCAAATTCTACCATAGATTCCGGGTTTGAACTGAAATTAGATAATTAGCATTAGCCATTAAATAAAATCATATTCTTAATTGAAAAACAGAATCACTAAGAAACAAATCGATAATTACTCCAACAATTTGATGTGCTAATCTCTAAGCCTTGAAAATTGTTCATCATGCTCCTCTCGTATCATCGCAAAAACTCTTTTCTTAGCCCTTCTGCATTTGTCTATTGAGGCTATCAAACCCCAACACTTCTGAATTTCTTTTTGAATATCTTTTAACATGAAATTAGGATCGATCATCTTGGATGTCATTCACAAAGAGTCGAGTAATGACTTCTTGGTTAAGTATCTTGCAATACTCACTTTTATACAACGCTGTTGCTTGTTGTACATTTTGACCATCCATTTTTGTAGAGGTTCTTCATAAGAGCAATAAATCTTCCATAGAAAAATTTCATCACCTTCACTTGCACATTTAAGCTCTGATTTATCTTTTTCCCACCTCGCGTATCTAACATGTCATCCTTATTTTAAAACGTAGTCTACTATTGCTTGTTTGAAATCTTCTAAACTATCAAATGCTTGTTTTAGTTTCAACTCACCACTACCTTTTTTTATGTGAAATACCCTTTTCCAACATGTTCTTCTTTTTTATTTTCTGATTTATATCTATACCCTATATGAAAAAAATATTCGCAAATTATATAATATTATTTATTAGTAAATATAAATTAGATATTTATATAATTTTTCTTTTTTTAAATTATTTTTAATATTAATTTTTTATATGTAAATTAAAGAAATAAAAATTATTTTTTACGAATTAAATAGTATTTTTTGGTTAATTTAATTTAATATATTAATTTTGTAACTAAATTAATAACAATTACATATATTGTAATTATTCTAGTAACTTGAGTTCATTTATATATTTATTTGAAATTTATTGTAGTGATGACACGTCAGCATAACATGTTTGTTAATAACACGTTAGATTAAGATTATTTTTTTTTAATATTTTTCAAATAATATATTAAAAATAATTAATTTAAAAAAATCAAAGAACGGAACCGATCATTAGATGATAATAACTTTGATACTATTATATAGTGATATATGTACAAATCAATCAAGTATTTTTTATAATATTTACATTTATTATTGATATATATATTGTGATTTTTTATCTATGCATAATACAACTTGTTCCACATTTTTAAGAGTATAATTAAAAAAACAAGATAATTTCAACATCATTTTGTTTATTTTTTTTTAATTTAGTTGAGTGATTTAAACATTTGATCTTAGAAGTGTTTTTTTCAATAAATTTATCATGCTTCCAAAAACTAACTTATTTCGAGACATACAGTAAACTCAAATGAATAAGTTATTTACCAAAAAAAATTCAAGAAAAAGTAAAATGATTTTTTATGAATATCATATGAACAAAGGTCAATAAAATGATTTTTATGAATACAACATTTGTTTTCGATTGACCTTTTCTTTGGATAAAAAATAATGACTGTGGTTAAACCTAATTGTATGAACAAATGCCACCAAAAAGACTAAAAGAAATATTACATATATTTTTTCATGGATATGACTATACATAACTAGAAAATATAGAATCTGATCTTTTACTACAAACATCATCATGATGCGAGATAGTTCATACTATTTTAATTTGAATAGAATTCTTACTCCTGAAGCACACAAAATTTATGATCATTGTCTGTGAAATATATTCTTTTTCCAATTTTCATTTCTTATATTATCATCCATATAACACAGAAAATTGCAAAATGTTGGTTTTGTAGTCTTTTCCTGTTATGTTTACAAAACAAATAAAAGCATTTTTAGTATCAAAACCATTCTTAGATCTAAGAAGGCTGTGCGTTTTTAAGTTTCTTGTTCATTTGTTGATTTAGGTTTAAGGAGAAGAGATAGTTCACTTTTAATGCTTTGCTTATTTATTGATTGCATCGTTTTATTGAATACCCTTTTCTTGTAGATTCGATGTATATTTGTGTTTGATGTGCATTAGAAGAAAATATTTAAGAAAATCCTGAACCACATCAAATTTTTTGTATTAATTTTATTTTCAAAAAAATAATCCATGCAAATCTGGAAAAAAAACCTCTTAAAAGATTTCAAGAAATAGTTTGTTCAAAATCCAGTTCTACATGATTTTTCAATAGTTTGAAGATAAATAATACATAAAAAACTGGATGTGCATATTCTGAAGTAGTGAAGATTTCAATATCATAATAGAATTAGATTTATACGCAGCGTCTGAAAAAATATTCGCAAATTATATAATATTATTTATTATTAAATAATTTAAATATTTATATAATTTAAAATATTTATATAATATAATATATTAACTATTTATTTAAAATTATTTTGAATAATAATTTTTGTATATATAAATTAAGAAAATAAAAATAATTATTTTATTAACTTAATAGTACTTTTTGGTTAGTTTAATAAAATATATTGATTTTCTAATCAAATTAATAATAATGACATATATCGTAATAATTTTAATAATTTAAATCTATTTATATATTTATTTAAATTTTACTGTGCTGAGACACGTCATCATGATATTTGTGTTAATAACATGTCATGTTAATATTATTTTATTAAAAAATTTCTCAAATATTAATATTGAAAATATTTTGAGCACCAACAAATTGCAGACTTCAATATTCCCATTTGAATTTATATTAGGTACGCACTCAACCTTAAAAGCATGTTAATATTTGTGAGTACTTTAAACTTGTAGGGATTTACAAACAAAGGAGGTGAAGGAAAAATCTGCTTCTACAAACACGAAAGATTAGCACTCTGTGTGGGAGTTTCTATCTAGTTGAAGGGAACACAAATCAGATTTAAGATAAATTCAGCAACAACAAAGGACGATGCATCTCTATAACACAGTAGACAGCCATATGAGCATAAAAACATGAGAACCTTAGTAGAAAAAGGATTGCTGGACAAAAAGAAAATAAGTAATCTTAAGTTTGGTGAAAACTGTATCATGGAAAAGAACAATCGAGTGAGTTTCAGTATAGGTAAATACACTACAAAGGAGGTGCTTAAGTACGTTCATGCATATTTGGGATTCACCAAATGTCCATCCATCGCTGTCTAGAAAACACTATTTCCTCTCAATAATTGATTACTACTCGAGGAAACTGTGAATCTATTTTCTAGCAATAATGGAGAAAGTAAGATGTCTACTTGCAGAATTAGGCTTAGAAGAAAGGTTTTAGATAGAAGCAGATGCATTTTCCGTCTATCTCATAAATAGGACCTCTGCATCTATAAACGATGAGAACATTTTTGAATAACTATGGCTTGGAAAAGAACCAGGGTATACTCATCTAAACAGGTTTGGTTCGATATATTACATTCACATCGATCAAGGGGACTTAAAACTAAGAGCTCTAAAAAGGTGTTCAGTGAGTATCTGATGGGGGTTAAGGGCTTCAAAATCTGGCTCTTGGAAGAAATGAAATGTGTTGTCAGCAGAAATGTAGTGTTCACATAAGATAGAGCGTATAAAGATCTTCGTTCTTGAAAAGAAGAAGTCTACAGATCAGACATTGAGTACAAATAGTACAAGAAAAAAGATTATGATCGAGACATAATCAAATATTAAAAAACAACCAACAGAAGGGTACTCTTCAGAGAGGACATGCGGCATCATAGTGCTCACCCCAAAACAGACCAGATCAAGTCATGCACTATTCATCAAATTGGTATTGTCGGAACTTACCATATTTGGAACTTTCTTTATATGAAAGTCTCTACTATTTTTTTGGAAACCATGAGACTTTGTGGTACTTTTAGTAGCTCCTAAGAACTTTTAGAAGCCCAAAAATACTTTGGACCATGTGGGTCTATCTTTCTTTCAAATAAACCGATTAGAACTATTTATGACAAGTAAAATGACCAATCGATTTAATCACTTTTAAACCAAAACATGACGACCATGAAAGATTATTAAGGCCCTAAGGAAGTCCAAAATCAACCTACCATGCACCAATCACGATAGGATCAGGCAGATTGCTCTTCTCAAAGATTTGCCATATGTGGACCGAAGTATATTTAATATGTTCAGATTGCAATATCTCTATTCTTTGCAAATTGAACATGTATTCAAGACTTTACAAAGCATCCATGATGTACTTACATATCTTAAATTCGCCCATAACTTTTTAAGATACAAGCATCTATACTTTCTATGTTTTCCAAATAAGACATTAATGGCCAACGACCATATAGTTAAATGTATGATTTCATTTCTTCTTTTTTATACTTTAGTACCGTTGTTATAATCACTATATAAGTTCAACACGATTTCATTGTAAACTATGACCTAGCAACTTAGAAAAAGGCTAACAAAATGGTCATGACTTAATAGCTTATATATGTTGGAGGAAAAGAACTTTATCTTCTTCTACTTAAGTCGGCTATAAGCTACTAAAAAATTCATTTGATATCACCGAAATTGATGAGGTCAACACTCCAGTAGTTAAACTAGATCTCTATCAAAAACCGAATAGACAAGTCTTATTAGACCCGACAAGGACATATGTATCTCTTGAAGGAATCTAGTCAAACCATAAGAATTTCAACTTTGAGTACATTTGTTCCATAAACTTGATTCATCAGAGTCACACAACTTAATGGAATTGGTCTTATGGTTGTTCACACCTGGTCGAGATCGAATTTACGAATCGGCTGACCAATTTTATACTGAATTGTCTATATAGACGAAAAGTCTGTCTTTACATCCTAATCCATCAACATTCTCACCACAAAACCAGTTGGATCATATTAAATAACCACTTTCAACTCCAAACTATCATTATCCATCTTATTCGGCGTACACAACTTGTAAACTTTTGTGGATAATTTCTTTCAGCTTAATTGGTTTAATCCGTTGCATTTCAAATAACTTTTATGAAGTTTTCTTGTAATTTCTTGTAATAACTTTGTTGTCGAGGATCATTTGACAACAAGATTAATTGTTTTCAAAGTGATGAAGGTGGTGGTGAATTCACAAATAAAACATTTGGCAATCACTATGCATCATGCAGTACTAAAATCTACTATCATATCCAAACAAAAATGACCTACTCCACAGAAAGTTTAAACACAAAAAAACCAATTACAAAAAAAAATAAATTCAAATCCTATTTGTGATTGAGAACATCCTAGAATTATAATTCTTACAAACATAACTTTAGAATCATGAATACTAAATTTTAAATTTTAAATTCTAAATTCTAGACCCAAAAGCATAAATCTGAACATTAAGTTTCAAACCGTATAAATAAAGTCAGCATATAAAATTTATGAATTTTATTAGTGAATAATGTTTTTAGATAAGAGCATGTTGGATTATATATATAGAACCACATACAATAGTATACTATTTATCATAAATTTTATATAATCAGCTTTAGATTTATAAATATAAAATCTTAAACCAAAAGCATAAAACCAACCCCATAAATAAATCTACAATGCATAAATTATATATTTTACTAATTCTAAAAGAGTTAATATATTTTATGCTTTTAATATAAAAATAATTAGAATATAACCGCTATTTTGTAGTGATATCAACCGGGTACAATCTTTTGACCCACACCAACCCAACCAGCAAAATTACAAAGTAAGAAAATTAATCCGCATCGGTTCCGCTTGAGTTTGCACCCGTTAGTAACCTGTAAAATATTTCAACAATAATAAAATTTAAAATATACATGTATTTTTACAAAAACATAGTCTAAAAATATTAATTTAATAAAACATAATGCACCTTTTTATAAAAAAACTTTTTTTGTTAATTAACATATATAATATTTCAAATTTTAATATTATTTTAGATATGTATATATGTATATATTGATAATTAATTTTTATTATTTTTTAAAAAAATTACGTGTAACCTACGAACACGTAAAAAAAATTTTAAACCAGCGCTCGTCTCCCATAAATATGTACCCCGCGAAACTTTTTTTTTGGATAATTTTGTTCAACTTGTATCCGCTACGCAACGAGTCAATAGGGCGGAACCCACGAGTTATTACCCATATTGACAACAAAAAAGAGCACACTAATAGTTCATGTGAATACAAATTTTTCGAAAATGGATAAAAGGTTAGAATTAAGATCTTTTAAAATGGAAGATTAATGTGTAAGAATTATTTTGGGATAACACATATATAATCAACTAGATTTTGACTCATGTCCAGCGTGTAAAAAAATATTCATAGATAATAATTAATTATTTATTTTGTTAATTTAAATCAAATATATATATATATGTATATATATATAATTTATCTCATATTTAAAATAATTTTTTTAAATTTTTTAATATTGATTACGAAAATGAAACAGATAATAAAGTTATACATATGATAAATATTCAATTAAACTAAACTTTTGTTTTATATTTTGTTTGACTAATTTTTAAAAATTTATATTTTGTTTTATATTGCATTTATATTTTATGACAAAATATATTATATGTCGAAATATTAGGGATTTACATATAAATATACCGTATAATGACAATTTTCGTAAATATTCTAGTAAATGATGTCTTAGGTAATATTTATCTTAAAATGCTCTAATAGTGTGACACATCAGCATGACACACTTGTAAATCACACGTTAACCTAAGGTTACTTTGTTAAAATGATTCTCAATTAATATATATATATATATAGAATATATAGATATAGATATAGATATAGATATAGATGTGTTATGGTCATTATCTAAAGTAGTAAAAACTATGTGGTCACTTATGTGTAAAGATAAAAGAAAATGAGGCATAAGTGTTATAAAAAATTTATATGTGGATATATTATGTAATTTTTAATTTGATGAAGTGCCGAATGAGAAATTATTTCTATATAAATAGAAGAATTATGGTCCCCATGTCAATCTTAATCAGAAATTCAGAACATCTCTGTATCCCATCAACATAGACTTTCAACTATTCTAAGTTCGTCATGTGAGAAGCATTCCCAATTTCAGTATCATAAGCCATAGATCCAAAAGGTACGCTTCCGCTATTGTTTCTTATTATTCAGAAATTAGCATGAGTTTATGATTATATAAAACATAAAATTATCAACACAATGTCTCATTTCTTACTGCATATGTTGAATTCAAAAAAGAGCTTGCTGAAAGTCATTATTAAATTTCAGAGAATCACAAATTATAAAGAGAAAATGAGTTTGTTTTGAATATGTTGATTCACAAGCATCATCATCAATTGTATTAACAAGCAATATGCAAATCTTAAATCTCAAAAAGGAATGAGAAACATTGTTATCCAATTCACTGTTAAGGACTTTCCGACAACTCTATTAGTGAAATACGTTGGAACTCTATTAGTTTTGTTAAAGTTTAGATATTAAATCTGTATTATGTGATCTGTGGTTAAATTGTTCAAAAATATAAATTATGCTTATCGTTTAGATCAGATTATAGTGAAAAATATGTTTAGATCTGAGATAATAATTTTTTTTTTGAAAATTCGGATGAAATAATAAGATGAAGTTTCATCAATTTTTTTGGGCAAAAAAACCTTCTCAACATTTTTTGTGGAATAATTTTTTGGATTAAATTTGATTTTATTTTTTAATTGTCGATTTCATGCTCGTAAAAGTTTGTTCGAAATTCTGGTATTTTTCGAAAAAAAGTTTTTAGAGCAATGTAATCAATATCGAATCCGCAAAAACCTCGATGGCTATTCATTTTTCTTTTGTCGGTTTCATTATTAAATTGAACGTAACCGTTAAAGTTAAAAAAGAAGAATAGAAGAAGAAAATTTATTATTTCATTTAATAATATTTTGTTTTAGGTTTATTAGCCTAACAACTTAAAAAGGATTTTTATTTAATAAAATAAATTTTATTGTGCAAGTTTAATTGTTGAAATGAATTAATTAATATAAGATGTCTCCAAAGTGACCCCTCTTGTGGATATTTTTTATGAATAGTTTTGAATGATGTGTCTATATATATTCCTGCGAATATTAAATCGACAATTAGTAGATTTGTATTTGGGCAAACTACATACATAATTGTGACGATAAGCATGTGACAATTATTAGGAATTAACAAATCATTCAAAGAAAGGTTTATCACTTTCATGCATTATTGTCAGTGTTTGTACTTTACAGCAAGAGTATCACTAGCAGTTAATAATATTGTCCAAAGACTTGTTATTAATGTTGCACTTGGTATCTTGAGATGAGTTGTACAATATTTTGTAATTTATTAATTTATTTGTGATTATATTTGGTTAAATAGTGAGTTATTGATTAAGAATTATTCTCTTTTTAGTAAATTTCACTATATTATATGCTAACTTAGGTTTAATTCCAACACTTACTCATTCCAACTACAAGAAATGGAAAAATAAGGTTAAAATTATCCTTAAGTGTATGGATCTTGACCTTGCGTTAATGATGGAACAACCTACTTCTCCTACAAATACTAGTACTGTTGGGTATAAGGTAGTTTATGAGAAGTGAGAACGTTTTAATCGCATTGGTTTAATGATCATTATGGATACTATTCCAAAAACCTTTAGAGATGATGATGAGATCCAAGATCTCAAACAATTCCTTGTTGAAATGAACTTGTGTTTTGCAAAAAGTGATAAGACAGAAATAAGTACACTTTTATATCGCTTTAGTACCATGAGGTATCACAGCAAAGAAAACATAAGAGAGTACATTTTGGAAATGTCTAACATTGTTTTCAAAACTTAAGACACTAAATACTGAGCTTCGAGAAGAAGTGCTCATATTTTTTTTGTCTTGAACTCTCTTTCTTCTAGTTTCAATCAATTGAAATCCAGTTACAATACACAGAAAGAGAAATGGTCTCTTAATGAGCTTATTTCATATTGTGTGTAAGAGAAGGATAGGATGAAACAAGAAAAGTTTGAAAATATTCATATGGTTAACACCTCTAAGGGACAGAGCAAAAGAAGAAAAATAGAGGATGTTACTAAATGTCCAACACAAAAGAAGCAAACTAAGGTTGAAGATACTTGTTTCTTTTGTGGGAAAGATGGACATATGAATAAGGAGTACCAAAAGTACCACGCTTGGCGTGCAAAGAAAGGTATGTTCCTTGCTATGGTTTGTTCTGAAGTGAACATAGTTGAAATACCCAAAAATACTTGGTGGTTAGATTCATGTGTGACTACTAACATCAGTGTTTTATTGCAGGGTTACCTGAGCTACCGAAAACCAATTGATGCTGAAAGACGCATTTATGTGGCAAATGGAATTCTGGTGGATGTGGAGGTAATTGTGCATTTTAGATTGTTTTTAGTACTTGTTTTTTTTGGATTAGAAAGACACTTTTGTTGCACCGTTATTTAGATGGAATTTGCTTTCTGTGCCTTATTTAAACAAATCTGATTATTCTTTTCTAACTGAGCATGAAAAAGTTACTTTGTCTTTACATTTAGATTTAATTGGAATTGGTACACTCATGGATAGTCACAATCTTTATATGTTTGACATTGTAGATTCTCGTGATGAAAGCTTAAATGTTGAATCAAGGGATACAAAACGTAAATTCGAAAAATGTAAGTTCAAGAACTCTATGTTACAAACGCTTATGTCACATCTCTAGAAATAGAATTGAGCGTTGGATTATGTTGATTTCATAAATTGTGAAGTCTGTGTGTATTGTATTAAAGGAAAACAGACTAAACATAAGAGGTTCGCTTCATATAGAGCTATAGAAGTTCTTGAGTTGATTCATACAAACATTTGTGGACCTTTTCCTAAGACATCATGGAACGGTCAACAATATCATTCATAGACGATTATTCTCGGTATGCATACTTGTTTCTTATTCAAAAAAAGTCAAAGTCTTTAGACGTGTACATGAAATTTAAGGTTGAAGTTGAGAATCAACTCGACCGAAGGATAAAGTATGTCATCTAATCGTGGTGATGAGTATTACGGTCGGTATGACGGTTCAAGTGAACAACGTCCAAGACCATTTGCCAGATACCTAGAGGATTATGGAATTGTTCCACAATACACCATGCATGGGTCTCCCAACATGAATGGTGTGTCAGAAAGACATAACTGCACTCTTAAAGATATGGTGAAGAGTATGATCTATCACTCCACCTTACCTGAATCACTATGGGGAAAAGCATTAAAGACTACAACATACATTCTTAATTAGGTACCAACTAAGGCAACTACAAAAAACCGTATGAGCTTTGGATAGGAAGAAAACCTAGTCTAAAGCATTTTCACATAAGGAGATGTTCAGCTGAATCTAGGTCTTACAAGCCATTTGAGAAAAAAGATGGACTATAGAACTGTGAACAGTTATTTTATTGGCTATTCTGAGGGATCTCAGAATTATAAGTTTTATGATCCCACACAAAAGAACATTTTTGAGACATGAACAACTATGTTCTTTGAGGATGCAGAATTTAAGGGGAGAAATGAAGTTAGAAACATCATCTTTGAGGAAGAATCAAATTCAATTTCTAAACCGATTCATATAGTTGCTTTTGATAAAGCAAATTTGGAACCTCAAATTGATACTGAAATACTTTCTCCAAATCAAAATGATGATGTTATCGAAAATGAAAGTCATATTAAAATCCTCAAGAACTAGTGCAACAAGTACAAGGGCCTTTACGGCGATCCACTAGAAAAAAGAAAAGTGCTATTCTGGATGATTACATAGTATTTCTTATGTAACAAGAGAAAAATCAAACCTAGTTGGAAAATGATCCTATCAACTTCCGTGAGGCCATAGGTAGTTCCAATTCAAATCAGTGGGTCAAAGCTAGTGAAGAACAGTATCTGTCAATGCTAGACAATAAGGTTTGAAAAATTGTCCAATTTCCAGAAGGAAAGAAAGTCATTGGTTGCAAATGGATATTTAAAACCAAAATGGATTCAAGTGGTAATGTGGAAAGGCATAAGGCTCATCTGGTAGCTAAAGGCTATACTCAGAAAGAAGGGATTGACTACAAATAAACTTTTTCTCCAATTTCATCATAAGATTTTTTAGGAAAATCATCGTACTTGTTGCATACAATGACTTAAAGGTTCATCAGATGGATGTCAAGACAACGTTTTTCAATAGTGACATTGATGAGATAATTTATATGGAGTAACGAGAAAAGTTTGTATTAGGTAATTCAAAGAAGATAGTATGCAAATTAAATAAATCCTCATCAATGGTACCACAAATTTCATGAGGTAATCGTCTTATTTGGTTTTGAGGTGAATTTAGTCGAAGATTGTGTGTATCAAAAGTTTAGTGGGAGTAAGTGTATTTTCCTAGTTTTGTATATCGATGGCATACTACTAGCCACTAACGGTATGAGATACTACATGAGACCAATATATTTATGTAGGGTAAATTTGGAATGAAAGATCTTGGTGAAACATCATTTGTATTAGGAATTCAGATTCACCAAGATCAAATTCGGGGAATCCTCAAATTCATTAAGATTATCTCAAAAGAACTATATCGATAATGTACTCAAGAGATTTGACATGCAAGATTGCAAACCAGGTGATACCATAATCACTAGAGGAGACAAATTTTATCTTAATTAGTGCTAGAAGGAAATTTAGAAATTCAGAAGATGCAAAAGATTCCTTATGTGTCGGTTGTAGGGAGTCTAATGTATGCTCAAGTTTGTACGCATCCAGATTTAGCCTACATTGTTGGAATTTTGGGCAGATACTTAAGTAATCCAGGTTTGGACCATTAGAACGACAAAAGGTTCATGAGGTATTTGAAGAGAACAAAATATTATATGTTCACATATCAAAGATCATATAACTTGGAGATTATTGGATATTATGATTCTGATTTTTCTGGATGTCAAGATACTAGAAAGTCTACATCAGGCTTTGTTTTTCTGTTGGTTGGTGGAGCTATTTCTTAGCGTAGTGCAAAACAAACACTTGTAGCTTCCTCCACAATAGCGACATAATTTGAAGCAGTTTTTGAGGCATCAAATCATGGAATTTGGTTGATGAATTTTGTCATTGGGCTCTGAATTCTTGAAAGAATTGAAACACCACTAAAGATATATTATGACCATAAATCAGTTGTTTTGTACTCCAACAAAAATAGCAGCACAACAAAGTCCAAGTTTATTGACATATGTTCCTCATTGTTCAACAGAGGATACAAAATGGAAAGATTTCCATAGAACACTTAGGGAAATTTCCATGATAACATATCTTCTTACAAATGGCATTCTACCTAAGGTCTTTATGGAGCATACCGTTCGAATGGATGTTTCAATGCTTGAGAAACATTTGGTTTAGTGGGAGTTTTTCATTTGGTTTTGGGTTTTATGTTTTAGTTATGTTTATGCACATTTATTTTCTAATCAAAAATAAAGTTTTTAGCTTACTATTTGTACAATAAAGTTAAATGATCTCAATAAGGTATGACCAATTGAAAATCGACATGTATTGATCACTTTTCATGTGATTTTCATGTCACACTTTTCATAATTGATATATGTCATTTGTCTATATTAATTTCAGTGACCATGGAAGAATTAGTTATTTATTATTATAAAGAAGACCACAATGATTATATGTTTCTATAGTCAATGAACGGGATTGTTTATTTCTTGCTATATAATGACAATTTTGAGCTCATAAAGTCTATCATATTTACAGAATACATATGTGATCCAGTGGGAGATTGTAAGAATTATTTTGGTGTCACATATATATAATCAATATGTTAGGGTCATTATTTAAAGTACTAAAAATTATATGGTCACTTATATGTAAAGATAAAAGAATATGATGAATAAGTTTTATGGAAAATTTATTTGTGCATAAATTATGTAATTTCTAATTTGATGAAGGACCCGATTAGAAATTATTTCTATATAAATAGAAGGATTATTATCCTCATGGCAACCCAAATCAAAAATTCAGAACATCTCTGTATCCCATCAACAGAGACCTTTAGGTATTCTGAGTTTGTCCTGGAAGAACTATTCCCAATTTTAGTATCATAAGCCATGGATGTAAAAGGTACGCTTCCGCTATTGTTTCTTATTATTAAGAAATCATAAAATCATAAAATTATCAACACAATGTCTCATTTCTTACTGCATATGTTGAATTCAAAGAAGAGCTTGTTGAAAGTCAATATTAAATTTCAAAGAATCGCAAATTATAAAGAGAAAATGAATTTGTTTTGAATATTTTGATTCACAAGCATCATCATCAACTTTATTAATAAGCAATATGAAAATCTTAAATCTCAAATAGGAATGAGGAACATTGTTATCCAACTTCACTATTAGGGACTTTCCGATAACTCTATTAGTGATACATTGGAATTTGTTTCTATGTAACATCGTTTTGATGTTAGTTAACGTTGTCTTGTTGATGAAGATCTTTAGCTTCTTTATTCAACTTGAAACAGTTGGCAAAAATAAGATGATTGTCTTGATGGTGAAATAAGCAATCTAGTCATCCTAATGACACAATTTTTTGCATCTTAATCTCCATATAAATATTATTTAACTATTACACATAATAATTTTAATAGTAATTAAGTATAATTTAAAAAACTAGTTTTGAGTAATTCATTTTTAACCTTTAATTTATTCGATAAGCGTGTATTAAAATTTTAAACATTGGATTTTCTAAATAAAATATGTGTACTTGTCGCAAATGATGATGTAACACTTAAGGAGTTAACCGTCTACTTTCAATATAGTAGATTTATATATCATATTAATAACATTTACAATGTTGTTCGTTTGCCTATCATAGGAAGCTACGGTTGGGACCTATGATGAAGTGGTATTCATTTATCTATCACTGTTTTCTGCAGTTAAATATCGCGACTGATAAAGAAGTAATGATAAAGTCGGTGGTAATGGTCATCCCGACATACGTAATGTCGTGCTTCCTACTGCCCAAATCTTTATGCAATAAGCTTATTAGTGCAATAAATAATTTCTAGTGGTCATCATAGAAATCCTCTTCAGAGATCCATTGGCTATCATGAAAGACGCTCTACCTACCTAAATCAGAGGGAAGCATTGGTTTCAAATCCTGTATCGACTTAACAAAGCTTTACTTGCAAAACAGTTATGAAGGTTAGAAAAATATCTAGCATCTTTGGTCGCTCAAGTTCTAAAGGGGTGCGACTACAAAGAATCTCATGTTTTCAAGGAAAAAAAAACCATATCGTCCATCCTATGGATGGCGTATTCTTTGGTCAGCTAAAAACTTTGTAGATAGAGGAGTTAGAAAACTTATTGGTTCAGGTCTTAACGACCAATTATGGGATGACCCATAGACCCCAAATTTATACCCAAAACCGCCAAAAAGGCTAAATAACCATAAGCCTCCGAACCTCTCAATAAATGATCTCACTCTCCCAGACCATTGCAGCTGGAATGTTCCAGAGTTAAAAAGATGGTTCCCACCAGAAGATATAAGACTGATTGTCACCATAAAACCAAACTCTGGGGAGACATGACCAACTACTGTTGGCACTTCACTAAGAAAGGAGTCTACACGGTTAAATCTGGATATGAAACTCTCCAAACCTAGAGAACCCAAAGATGGACCTTCTGCTGCAACGACCATCCCTCAAACCCCTTAAACAGGTTGCATGGAATCTGAAAGCACAAAAAAAATCCAACATTTTTTCTGGCAGACCATGATTGGGACACTAGCAACCAATGGATGCCTCTGTCATCATCATATTCGGGAAGACGCCACATGTGATGTATGGGGGGGATGAGGAAAGCATCAACCATGCCCTCTTCATGTGCCTCCCGACAAGACAGACATGGGCAATATCTAATATCCCTTTTGCACTTTCAAATTTTCCATCAGAAAAGTTTGTATGGGAATTTTGACTTTTTATTATGGCATATTCCAAAGGAATTCCAATCGGACATGGATTTTTCCAGCATACCATGGATTCTATGGTTTATTTGGAAGGCTCGAACTGAGAAAGTTCACAAGACAATAAAACGATTGGTTCTAACCATTTTGGAGAAGGCCTGGAAAGAATGTGAGGTTTGGATGTCATTCATATCGCCAATAGGACGAGAACATGGTTCTAGTCAAGATGCGGTATCTCGCACCTACAACTCTCTTGAACAGACACCATTTGTTTGTTTCATAGATGGGTCGTAGAAATTGGAAGAAAGAACTGCAGGGATGGGATGGATTCTTAAGTTACAAGATGGAACAAACGACCTTATGGGTATGCGAGGAATATATAGCGGATTACCTGCATTGCATATGAAGTTGCTTAGCCTTATTTGGGCTATGTCAAGCGTGTTCCATAAACATCGATTTTGCTCCTAGTTTATCACCGACTCGACAAACCTCATCTGACTGATCACAAATTCAGATGGATGGCCAACGTTCAGCGCTGAGCTTCAAGAGTATGAGACTCTTCGACAGCACTTTTCGGAGTTAGTTTTCAATTTCCATCCAAGAGAGAATAATTTACACGTGGATGCGCTCGCCAGCCTGAAGGAAAAACTTGATTTTCACTTAACTTATCACTTTTATTCCATTTTGGTTTGAAGATACTCATCGTATCTTTTAAATAATTTGTAGTAGAGATGTGTTTCCATAGTGTTAAAAAAACTATGGAAACATTATTGAATTTTTTAATGACGTTAAAAAAAACGTCGCGACTGACCGCAATGATATACGATAATTTTTTTATAAACATTATTGAATTTCGACGGTGTAATTGAAACTTTGAGATTGAAGTAATAAAAGACAAAAATATCCTTATAATTATTTATGAATTTACATGAGCTACCATAAAATTATTGCAACGATAACAAAACAAACAAATAGATATGCGATTGCGACCTGTAGTCAGACGTTTTGATTATCAATATAACAATCATAGACTTCATAGTCTCGTGCGATTAGCAAACGAACAATGTAAATAAATTGTTTTTTTGTCACTGTGGCACAACGAACCGGTACAATAGCTCAATATCTTCATACGAAAATTTACACCACTCATACGAGGAATAGTGGAGTCAAACTCCACATCTCTGGGATGTATGTAAAGGTGATGCAACCATTAACCCACTTACTATTCTCTATTAATAAATTGTTATTCTCTGTTAATAAATTATTAAATTTTTAATTATGCACCTACACTTATCCATTAATACGCACATTTATTAATACGGACTATTTGTCTACCACTACCACTTGTCAAAAAACTGAATTAAAAATTTAAAAATAAGTCAAGCGGGGACATAAAACTATTTCTGAATAAAGTCAATAAACAAAGTCACTCTAAAGAACAGTCAAGATTGTAACAACCAGTTTACTTATGTGAACCGCACCGTAGAGAAATATGACTTTAAGCGAAGTATCCTCGATTTATTCTACTGAAACTAATCAATTTCCCTTTGAGCTCGGAGATAAATTTCGAAATAAAAGAGAGAGAGACCAAAGTATTTTTCTCTTGTTTCGGCTAGGGTTTTTTTTTGCCTTTGTTTCATCGGTACTCACAGGTGAATTCTAAGGTTTTGCAAATGTATTCTGTTTCCACTTTTGTTGATTCTTCATTGGGGTTTATTGCTTTATAGTGAGTGTCTGGTAGAATGTGGCTTCTTCAATCTTTGGTTTTGTCTTCTTTTATGTCGGGTTTTTGTGTTTCTTTTATCATTTTCAAAAAATCAACTTGTTTGGAGTATTCTTTGTTTTCCCGACAAAATATCGTTCTGAAAAACTTTGCTAGCCTTCGCATGCATTTCTCTTCTGGGTTTCTTCCGCTGTTTTCGTTTTTAAATTACTAAACTGTTTGTATCTTTTTTCTTACTTTACTGCTATTGTTGATCAAACATCTTCATCTCCTCTCTGATTTTGTGGGTTTTCTTTTCTAACGTTCATTTTTTTTAGGTTTTTCTTCAAAGATTTCATCTTTCTGGGTTTTTTCTTTTTAATAAAGCTTAGTATTTTGCTAGTATGAGATTAAAGCTGACATTTTCGAGTCATACATGTTTATTTACTCTTGCATGCGTCATTATCCAGCAAAAAATTAGGGCTTTTTAGTTTTTGTCAAAGATTTTACTCCTCTCTTTTTAATGAATAAAAATTGGAAACATTGGAATGTAACAATTTTAGGTTGGATATTTGCTTACTTTCCGACAGGATTGTGTTTTTTTGGCTCATAAATCCAAATAACGTTTTCTTTTGTGTGTTCTTTGTGCAGGACATGGATTCAAGTAATGGTAATGGTGCTGATCTTGAATCAGCAAACGGGTGTGGTGTTACTGAGGCATTGCCTCCTCCTCCACCTGTTATACCTCCCAATGTTGAACCAGTTCGTGTTAAAATCGAACCTGCTGAAAAGAAAAATTTGCGAGTCCCTATGGCTCGGCGTGGCTTTGGATCAAAGGGTCAAAAGATACAACTGTTGACTAATCATTTCAAAGTTAATGTTGCTAATCTGCAGGGCCATTTCTACCACTACAGTGTATGTCTTTGATAATGTTATGTTGGTTTTTTTATGTTATTTGGTTTTGAGTTGATTTCAAAGCAATGAAGTTATTTGTTGTTTGAAACAGGTTGCTCTATTCTATGAAGATGGCCGTCCGGTTGAACAAAAGGGTGTTGGAAGGAAAATCCTTGACAAGGTGCATGAGACTTACCGTTCTGATTTAGATGGTAAAGAATTCGCTTACGACGGGGAAAAGACACTGTTTACATATGGAGCTTTGCCTAGTAATAAGATGGATTTTTCTGTGGTGCTTGAGGAAGTATCTGCTGCAAGGTAAAATTATCACATTGATCCACTGTTTGAGGGCATTAGTTTTGCTTCTTACTGATATTTTTTTAATGAGCAGGGCTAATGGAAACGAGAGTCCAAGTGATGGTGATAGGAAAAGACTGCGCCGGCCTAACCGGTCCAAAAGCTTTAGAGTGGAGATCAGCTATGCAGCCAAAATTCCTTTACAAGCTCTTGCTAATGCAATGCGTGGTCAGGAGTCTGAGAACTCACAGGAAGCTATAAGGGTTCTGGATATAATCTTACGTCAACATGCTGCTAGACAGTAAGTCAGAAGTGTATAGATAGTTTTTATAATCTCATATCATGTATTGTCTTTCTAATAGTTTCGGAAAATTTGCAGAGGGTGCCTACTTGTGCGACAGTCATTTTTCCACAATGACCCAAGTAATTGTGAACCTGTTGGTGGTAACATCTTGGGGTGTAGAGGATTCCATTCGAGTTTCAGAACAACACAGGGTGGCATGTCGCTCAACATGGGTACATAATTTCACATGTCCTTGTTGTTGTTGTTTGTTTTGTTTTTACAGCTGCCACGATTTACTGTCTGATGCATTTTGTCTTGTTGCTATGTCAGATGTAACAACTACAATGATAATCAAGCCTGGTCCAGTTCTTGATTTTATTATTGCTAACCAAAATGCGAAGGATCCATTTTCGATTGACTGGTCTAAGGTGATCTCTACTGTCTATTATGGTCTAAGCTTGTTCTGTACCTTATTTAGCTCTATATGTTTTAACGTGATGTTTGAACAGGCAAAGAAAACGCTCAAGAACCTGAGGATTAAAGTCAGCCCCTCAAACCAGGAGTACAAGATCACAGGCTTGAGTGAAAAGCTTTGCAGGGAACAGACGTAAGATGCTACTCGTAATTTCACTTTGTATTGAGATTTAGATGTTTTTAGTTTGCTGACATTGTGATCACTTTGAGATAAATAGTTCTTGAGTTTGCTTGTTACCTTGTCTAGGTTTGAATATAGGCCAAGGAACTCGAGAAATGAAAATGGAGAGTCTGAAACTGTTGAAATTACGGTACTTGAGTACTTCCGCAAAGAACGGGAAGTGGAGTTGAATTATTCTGGTGATCTGCCGTGCATCAATGTTGGGAAGCCAAAGCGACCCACTTATATTCCTCTTGAGGTTTGCCTCTGGTTTACTCATCAAAGTTCTCATAATATTAATTTTCGTTTGAAATTCATGCTAATGTCTGTAACATGGTGGAATATTCACAGCACTGCACCTTGATTCCCCTTCAGAGGTACACAAAGTCACTGAGCACTTTCCAAAGATCTGCTCTTGTTGAAAAATCTAGACAGAAGCCCCAAGAGAGGATGAATGTTCTGTCTAAAGTAAAGTATCCTTACTACTTTACAACTGTTCTGTTCTGTTAGAGAACTGCAATTTATATATATCTTTGTTTCATGTTTTCAGGCTCTGAAAGTCAGCAATTATGACACTGAACCTCTTCTGCGTTCCTGTGGCATATCAATCAGCTCCAATTTTACTCACATGGAGGGCCGTGTTCTGCCAGCTCCCAAAGTATTTTGACAATTGCTTGGTTTTGAGTAGATAAATTGTTTTTTAAAGCTTTTGCATACAGTTGATTTTCTCATTGTTTTATTTGACTGACAGCTGAAAATGGGATGTGGGGATGAACTCTTTCCCAGAAACGGTCGCTGGAATTTCAACAACAAGGTGCTGTTTCTGTCTGCTTTCCTTTGTATTTACGTGTTCAGATAGAAAATATTCCCTTTGTTGTGCAGAAATTCGTTGAGCCAACCAACATCGAACGATGGGTTATAGTAAATTTCTCTGCGCGTTGTAATGTAAACGGACTTGTTGGTGATTTGATCAGAATTGGGGGACAAAAAGGAATTGTAAGTTCCTTTATGTTATTTTCTTTGTTTGATTGTATTCTTGTGATCATCATCTCTGTGAAATGTGAACTGTTTTTGTTTTCGCGTATTGTCATAGAAAATCGCTGATCCCTATCATGTATTTGACGAGAGTCATGGACTTCGCCGTGCTCCTCCTCTTATTCGTGTAGAGACGATGTTTGAGGAAATCCAGTCCAAACTCCCAGGTGTTCCACAATTCATACTGTGTCTTCTCCCCGACAGAAAGAACTGTGATGTTTATGGTAAGCTATCTCTCACTCCCACTTCCAGCTTAAGATGGTTTTATTGCATATAGCAAAATGTTCCTTTGATTAAAACTTTGAATTCCTCCTTAGGCCCGTGGAAGAAGAAAAACTTAACTGAGTACGGGATTGTTACTCAATGCATGGCTCCCACTCGGCAACCTAATGATCAATATCTTACAAACTTGCTTCTGAAGATCAATGCAAAGGTGCTATTCTGTCTTCTTCTCTTTTGTACCAATGGTCCAATTGGTTCTTGTGTGCAATGTCTGACATAGATACACTACAGCTTGGAGGCCTCAACTCAGTGTTAAGTGTTGAGCGTACACCTGCCTTCACAGTCATATCCAAGGTTCCAACCATCATCCTTGGGATGGATGTGTCGCACGGATCTGGACAATCTGATGTCCCATCTATTGCTGCTGTAATATTACTCTTTACTGTGTTTTTCCCATACATTGGTTGCAATTTTCTACAATACTGATATTTAGTTGTCATTTATAATGGTTTACTTAGGTGGTAAGTTCAAGACAGTGGCCTCTAATCTCCAAATATCGAGCATCTGTTCGCACACAGCCTTCAAAGGCTGAGATGATTGAGTCTCTCTTCAAGAAAAATGGAGCCGAAGACGATGGCATTATCAAGTGCTTACACTAAACTCTCTCTCTCTCTCTATGGCTTTTCTATTTTCTTGAGTCTTGCATGAGGTCCAGTTTCGAAAGTATTTATGAAACTTTGTTTGTTGATTTCAGAGAGTTATTGGTAGATTTCTACACCAGCTCGGCTAAACGAAAGCCAGAGCATATCATAATTTTCAGGTAGTTGCTTTGTTACATCAGAGAATTTGTTTACCATTCTTCTCATATCAGTTTCATTCACAATGGTTTATTCCTCATAGGGATGGTGTTAGCGAATCTCAATTCAATCAGGTTTTGAACATCGAACTCGATCAGATCATTGAGGTAATTGAAAAAACAAATGACTTTATGATCTCTTTTTTGTTTACTCTCTTAAGTAAGTTTATTAGCATCTTCTCTATTTCCTCAGGCATGCAAGTTCTTAGATGAGAATTGGAACCCAAAATTCTTATTGTTAGTGGCACAAAAGAATCACCACACTAAGTTTTTCCAAGCTGGATCTCCTGATAATGTTCCACCAGGTAATTTATTAAAAACAATCTTCATTATACCTTTATACATAATCTCATGGTGTGTTTGTTTTTTTTGCTCACAGGAACAATCATTGATAGCAAAATCTGTCACCCAAAGAACAATGATTTCTATCTCTGTGCTCACGCTGGAATGATTGTAAGTATCAATCTTAATTCCAAAAAAGCTACATTTTTGTCATAATAGTGTTTGTTTGTTAATCAATCTTTATGTGTTTTGAATTAGGGAACAACTCGTCCTACACATTACCATGTTCTATATGATGAGATTGGTTTTTCACCTGATGAACTTCAAGAACTCGTCCACGCACTCTCCTATGTGTATGTGTAGTTCATTTTGTGAGCATTTTCATTGTGATGATCATAGAAACTGATTTGAATTCTTTTCTTTTCAGGTACCAAAGAAGCACCACTGCCATTTCTGTTGGTAATGTTACCACATACCCATTGGATTTTAATGTCTTATAATGTGACTGTTTCACTAAAAACTACTCTTCATTTGCAGTTGCGCCCATCTGCTATGCTCACTTGGCAGCTGCTCAGCTCGGGACGTTCATGAAGTTTGAAGATCAGTCTGAGACGTCGTCAAGCCACAACGGTGTCACGACTCAAGGACCGGTTTCTGTTCCACAGCTCCCGAAACTTAAAGACAATGTCGCCAACTCTATGTTCTTCTGTTAGACACTGATGAAGTGTTTTCAATGTGCAGTCTGTTTTTTTTCTTTGTTGTTCTGACTTTTTTGTTATCTTAGGATCTGTCAGTTTTAATGGCATCAAACATTAAGGCTTGGTAGGCTTTTTGTCGTTGTTTTGTGTGTCTGTTATCACCAGCCTTTGGTTGTCTTAGGATTTCAATATGCGTTTTGGCCCTTTAACTCTGTCGGTGGTTTGTTTAAAAAGACTTGTTGTGTAGTCAAAGTGAACTTATTGTTCGTTTAAATAGTTCTAACTGGGAAGTATTCAAAGTAACTAAATGAATTTTAATGAGTCAAAATTAGTTAAAACTAAAAAGTGTTTTAATCGATTCAAATTTAATTGGATCTAAGCATTTAGTGTTTAAATGGATAGGGTCTTAATTATCTCTAGTGACTAGGTTTCGCTATTTAGTTTTGGATTTGTATTGAGTTTTGGATTTGTATGAAGTTTTGGATTTGTATTGAGTTTTGGATTTGTTTTTGGTTTTAGATATTTCAATACTGAGATTTTTGGTCTATTGAAATATTTTAAAATTTTGGTTTATAAATCCAAGTTCAAATCTAATTTGAAAATCTAAAATTTGGATAAAAATTAAAAGATTTATTAAATATTAATAAGTTTTAGTTAAATTTTATCGTTTAATTAGAAATTTAGGATATTTTGATTATTTGATTATTTTAGATATTTCGATTTAATAATAATTAATATTTTTAATTTTTAATTATAATTTTGATTATTTGGATTATAACAATTCTAAATATAATTAATATTTTTTAGAATTGTGTGTTTAGATATTTTTAGGTATGCATTGGGTTCCAATTCGATTCTAATTATTTGGGTATTGAAATATAGGAAATCTACATTCAAGATTTGTTTTAAGAGGAAAATTTTTTAGGCCTTAACTCTAATTAAGCGGTCAAAATTACAAATAAAGAACTCGCCCAAGAGAAAATGAAATTGATATTGAATAAATTGATTGTTACAAGCGAAATGTATCGTACTGAATCAATGAAAAATGTTATATCCATCCTGTTTACTACTGCGAGTTTAACGATTTCCGAGATACTCGACCCACTAATTGCTCTCCACGATCTCCACGTATTTCTCCGTTCTTTGACTTGATTTTTTCTTATCTATCAATCGAGATGGTTATTTTGTCTTCATCGAGCCTAATTAATCAGTTCGATGATTGTTAGACCTAATATCGCTTATATCGTGGTCGATCGGATTCGGTGTATGAACCTAACTCCAACAGTTCGTTATCTATTTTTTTTACTCTTAGTGCGGTTCAAACAAACCACAAAACCTAGTAAAAAAAATTATTATAGTAAAAGTTATATAAAGGTTAGGGAATTCTTAAAAATTCTAAATTTTCGATGGTAGAACGTTTGAACATAGCCTAGTCATTTACAAAATATAACAGTTTACAGAGATGTTTTTGTCATTTTGGTCACAAACGGATCGATCTAATATATGACAAAATCGATTTCCACATATGTGAAATGACAAATACAACCACCGGACTAATTTTTCATCTTCAATATAAAAATTAGAGAGATGTTTAAAAACTCATTTACATTATTATTTGAGATGTACTTTCATAAAATAACATTAAAATTATAGCATATTATCTGAAATGTCATTATAAATAAATAATTTACATAATAATTGGTACATATATAACACTTAAAATTAAAATATTTGTTAATCTACATGAATAGTTTTATATAAAATTAAATAAATTAATTATAATAATACATCTAACAACATAATAAATTATAAAAATTTAGTTTTGTATATATATATATATATATATATTTATATTAAAAATATTTCCTGAACAAACCTCCCTTATAAAACATTTATAATGATTTTACATTTATTGGAAATATGTAAACTAAAAAGTTATCTAATTAAATTCACAAAAAAAAAATATATCAAAATATTACAGATATATAATCACACGCACAACTTGGATCAAATTCTAGCAACTTTACAAATTTAAAGCATTAAATTTTATATTTGTATTTACATTACAAATATTTGTTTACCTTTACATTATTATTTGAGAAATATATTTCGAATAACATTAAATTGTAAAATATTACTTCAAATGTCATTATAAGTAAATAAATAAAACAACAAATTCCAAACACGTAAAAATGTTAAAATACTCATGAATATTATGAAATCTAATATTTTAAATCTAGATATTATTAATCTACTTGAATAAATTTTTATCCAAAAATAAATAAATTAACTATAATAATACATCTAATAACTCAATAAATTTAATTTTTTGAATTTTTATTTATACTATGAATATTTTATCAAACAAATATCATTTATAAACACATATTTAGTAATTTAAAATTTACTAAAAATATGTAAACTAAAAAATGGTTCATTAAATTTATAAAATTAAAAATATAACAAAATATTATAATTATATAACCTCGAAAATATTGCATATCAAATTCTAGTTTTGTTTTATTTACCAAAACTATAACAATATCAAGAGTACTTCAAAGAAGGGATTCACAAATAGGATATCTATTCTTGTTTTTGAAACCCTCCAAAAGGTTATCTTATTTGTTATTCAAAAATACTTATGATACATTGGAAAACAAAATGTGCTCAATTATGGAATTTCTTAACATATATATGTTTTACATAATTCATAACAATATCAAACATTTTATCTACTAAAAATGGTAAAATCAGTTTCAAAACGTTGATATAAGACTTTTGAAATATTCTTGCACATCAATGTAAAAACGTTTATTCGGTCGCAAATTTGTCATTCTATTCTGTCTCTTTTCGTTTTCGGAATAATATCATTGGCCAACTTTAACAAAATCGAATTAATAATATTCTAAGCTTACAATAAAAATAATACCATAGAAAATCATACTTTGTAAAAAAGCATACTAGAAAGTTTTGATCATTTATTTTTGCCGACTACTTCAGTAAGTCCGTAATTTTTTTTATAAATATTTACGTTGTGCATTTGTAAGAGAATAATTTTTTCCCTTGCTCTTTTTCTCTTCTCTATTTTTTTTGTAACAAATATAAGGTTAATAAAATCAATATAATAACAAAAATTTTATTTCTCTATTATTATTCAACACGTTATTAGCACAAGTGTTTTTATCATGTAACTGAGATTCTAAAATAAGATAAAATTCTGTTTATTAATACATGTGAATATTATATGGTAAGCTCTGTTTTCTAAATATTATATGGTAGACTATGTCTTCTGAATATTATATGATAGGCTCTACCTCCTGAATATTATATAGTAGGCTCTGCCTCTTGAATATTATATGGCAGGCTCTGTCTCCTAAAAATTATATAGTAGGCATTGTCTCCTCATTCATATGGAACGCTATACCTCCTGAAATTATTTTAATTTTTATGTTATTATAAATTAATTTATGTCATCATTATATCTAAATTTTTTAAAACTAATCACATATATTTATAAAAATTAAAATCTATAACCAAAATTTTATCATGATTATTTATTAAAATAATTATAAAATAATTTTTACAAAACTGATGTTTAACGCATTGTTTTATTATGTGTATAGTTATAATGTCAAATTTGGCAAAACTCGAGATTGATGCCCTTGATATATCTGGAAAAAATTACATGACATGGGCAGTAGCTGCAAAAATGCATTTAAAATCAAAAGAGCTTCTTGGCACCATCGATAGGTCGGAAACAACATCAGATGAGAAAAATGCAAAAGCCATGATATTTTTATGCCACCATATCCATGATGGTTTAAAAGATGAATACATCACAAAAGAAGATCATGTAGATCTTTGGCAATCACTCAAAGATAGGTTTGATCAACAGAAATATGTGATCTTACCAAAAGCCAAACATGAGTGGTTAAACCTCCGGTTTCAGGATTATAAAAGTGTAAGTGAATATAATTCCGTGTTGTTCGGAATCACTTTTAAGATGATATTGTGTGGAGAAAAAGTAAGAATTATGATATGATCGATAAAACTCTCCAAACATTTCACTCTGGAAATGAAATCCTGTAACAACAATATCGAGTAAAGGGATATACTTGTTATTCAGAGTTAATGCAAGTTCTCCTTGTTGCTGAACAAAAGAATGAACTTGTGATGATGAACCATCAATCTCATCCCACTGGATCAGCTCCATTCCTAGAAGTGAATGTTGCATCATCTAGTTACAATAATTGGCAAGGACATGGACGTGGTCGAGGCCATGGTTGTGGTCGTGGACGTGGACGAGAAGGTGGACGTGGAAGAGGAAAAGGAAGAGTTTTTTGTCCCAATGAATTCAAATTCGGGAGAAAGAAGAAAGTCCACGAAAATAAAGTTGGTCACATACCTGCTGTACGCCAAAACATACAATACGAAAATATTTGTTACAAATGTGGCATGAAAAGACATTGGTCTCGTAATTGTCGTACATCCAAACATTTGGCCAATCTGTATCAAGAATCACATAAACAAAAAGGAAAAGAAAGTGAAACCAACTTCATATCGAATGAGTTCGGATCTTCTTTCGATGGAAATGCATATCTCAATGTTGCTGATTTTCTGGTTGATTCCGAGAATACCAAAGAACAAGATAATTAAGTTTAATGTTATATATATATAAAGTTGTATTTAGTTTCTTTACGAACAAAAACAAAACTTAATGTCTTTTTGAAAAATATATGTAAATTTGAACTTTAATAACTTGATATAAAATAGTTTTGTTATAATATAAGTTTATTTTGAAATATGTGTGTTTAACATTTATTAATACATCTTTATCAATATTTTAATCCATAAAATGTATCTTTTTGATAATGAGAATGGAGTTATATGCCTAACAGACAATGCTACCACACATACAATACTTAAAGATAAAAAGTTTTTCTCCTATCTCAAAATGAAAGATTCCACCGGAAGGGTGAATACATCAGGTAATGCAAATATTATCATAGGCTCCGGAAGAGCTAGTTTTTCAATGCCAAGGGGGACAAAATTTGAAATAAATGATGCTTTATATTCCTCCGAGTCTCATAGAAACTTATTAAGTTTCAAAGACATTCGTACAAATGGATATCATATGGAGATAATGAGCAAAAATAACATTGAATATCTTTGCATTACATGGGAGCAGAAACAAATACTGGAAGAATTACCAATGATATTCTCTGCATTATATTACATAAAAATAAATATAATTGAATCATATATTACGGTAAACCAGAAGTTTACTACTACATTTAAAGTTTGGCATGAAAGACTAGGATATCCTGGATCAGTCATGATGAGAAAAATTGTGCAAAATTCTAATGGTCATCCATTGAAAAACCAGAAGATTTTCAATCACGTGATTTTTCGTGTAAAGCATGTTCTCAAGAAAAACTTATTACTCGGCCATCACCAGCCAAAATTGATAATGAATCTCTAGTATTCTTAGAAAGTGAATGAATGAGATGGTTGGGTTGAATGGTACTGACTTTGAGTTATGTAATGATATGTTTCGTGGTGGCATTATTGCTTTGGATCTTGTTGCAATGCCTGAGGAGAAATTAAAGAAAAAACCCAGAAACAAAAGGATACAGATAAATATTTGGATGTTCGAGGATCATCGATAAGTTATCAAGGGATATCTAACCAAATTGTTTCTAGGGTTGTTGACAAGACAAAAGAAGCAGTGAAGGCGATGGAGGAAGCACTGACCGCCATCTTGGAAGCTAGGGTTACTACGATGCAGAATTCTATTCTCATTGGCCTTTCTGAATTTTTGTCATTGTATTCGGGTAAATGTGTATCCCAAGGACCCAACACCGCGAATGGTAGTCAAGTTGGATCATACAAAGGTGTTATCTTGGAGGAACCCACTACTGTTGATACGACACACAACAATGACATTGTAAGTAATTCCATTTCATTGCTTCCACTATATATGGTTGAACTTCTTCATAAATTTTTTATGTTGTTATATAGGATTTAGATATGAATGCTCAATGCACTGATAACGAGGCTATTAATGACACTGCGAATGACAATGATGGACATGGTGATGAGGTATGTATTACGACTGTCTTTCAGTTAATAATATAATTCATACAACGTACGTAAATATGTTGGTCTGTATCAAATATTTTACAACACAACTCCAGTGTTATCAACCAATTATGTATTTTGATGATATTGGTATATCTTAGCAATATTTTTCATATATGATATGCAGGACGAAGGTATGAATGTGGAATGCAGTCCTATAGCCACACGTACAGTTGATGCGAATGTTGGTTCTGATGCTGTTGGAGAGGTATGCAAACCTTTATAAAATAACACTGAGCGTTATATGCTTTTTTCTATGTAGTTATTATGAAGTTTTGGTTATGGTATTTTAGGAGTTAGATGCTAACGTGAATCGTGCTGATACACTGATGACGTCTAGTCGATCTACGGATCCGGACAAGGCTGTAGTTGGTGATGCCATGGTCGAGATTTATTTTTACACTATTTTATATCATATTTGTGATATTACTCTTTTAATTGTCGTAATTAATAACATAGTCAATTGTTGATACGGTAATTTGGTAATTATTTTGTTGCTCCAGGAAAATGAAGAGAGTGATGGTGGTAATTCAAATGTTGAATCTTATAGTCTTACTACTCGTAAGAGTAAGAGGATTAGGACCGGTGATGTGACTGTCCAGACTGAATTGGTTCCTTTTAAGTTATCTTCAATTAGTGAAGATGAGAATCAATTTGGAGTTGATGTCTCTGTAGACTAGACTGCCAAGTTTGTGACACTTTACGAAAACATGGCATCTCCATGGTAAGTAGATTAGACTCTTACTCTAATTTTGTTGAATCTTATGTGTTTCACATTAATTGTTGAATCTTATGTGTTTCACATTAATTGTTGAATCTTATGTGTTTCACATTAATTTTCTTCTAATAATTCTATTATTTTTCAGTGAAATCTCTCTTCCCAATGGTACATCTGTTACCAATATGGATATATGTTCGATTGCGGAGAGAATGTCGGTCACAGATTCTAAGGTTATTGATTCTACTATTTTCTTCTTTTATTTAATGTTAATATGATATTTATTTGATAACTTTGTTCGTGACAGACAATTGATGCGCTTATGCTATACACGCGCATGGCTTACGATAATTACAAAGTTGCACATCCGGGATATGATTTTGGGTTTTACGACACCGAGTTTGTTGCAAGCATTTCATCGCACTACACGAAATTTTCAAAGATTGCAAACAAAGATAAAAGGAAGTTTAAATTCCAGTCTGCTTTACTCAGTTATTTTCAGGAATCAGTTACTAGCATCGACCTACCTAGACGTCTTTATTTCCCTTTCAACTTTGACATACAACATTGGGTAGGTATTTGTGTTGATTTAAATGATGTGATTCTACATGTATTGGATTGCAATACTTCATTTCGTAGTCTTAGTCTCATCAAGAAATACCTTATGCCAACTGTGAAGATGCTGCCATTCATACTTTGGCAAGCGGTGAGCGATGATGATGATCTTATCCCAACGAAGATTACTGTTCAAGGAGTCCCTGGTATACCTCAGAACGTTGCAAATATAGATTCTGGTATAACATCTATTTTTCTTATGCAAGCGCATGTCATGTTTGGCTTTGATAGATGCAAGAGTGTTACACCAGAGTTTCTAACCGCCGAAGCCCAAAAATTGGTTGTTATTTTCTTCGAGTTGTTTGTTGGTCCCGTTTGAGCACCTGTTTTATTTGTCTTTCTCATGATTTATGTTATGTTCGGAAACCTCATTGTTAATCTTTACGTTTTATGTTACACACAATGAATCTTTTTAATTATCGGGTTTGTTGTTGAACAAGTATGGATTGATGTAATGTTATTATTCTATATTAGAAGTTCATTTACAGTTGTTGTTTGTTAAAGTATTTGTTATCGTGTATTGTTGGAGTTGACAGTCGTAAACCATTAATTCTCCGCGAGATGGGATTCTTTTTTTCCTTGGTGGTCTAGGAGGTCTTTTTGTGCATGGTGGGTGGAGCATGTTTTCTGATGTCTCACTATCTTCGAAATTAATTGTCTCCATATCCGTTGTTGGATAAATAGTTTTTTTGTAAGCTTGCTTCCAATACTCCACGGTATATTCCGGTGCAACTAAACTGTCCACTTCAATTTTTGCATTGACGGATGCACATATAGCGTGCCAACAAGAGATTAATAACTTTTGAAACTCGCAACATGTGCATGTCTTCCTCTCCAAACTTACAACGTAAACCCCACCCTCCTTGTCATTTATTTCGTACTCATCCTTCTTTATCATACGTACTGAAAAACCTGATGATTCTTCGAAATGCCTTGTGACCATTTCATACACTTTTGGTGTTATCGTCGTTGTAGCGTTGGCTGAAGCCTCACGATGGTATGCTAACCACGTAGTCATGGTTGTCCGGATGAAATCCAATAATAGAATAATCGGCAACTCTCGTGCACACCTTAGTACTGAATTCAATGATTCTATGTTATTACTCGTCATTATGTTGTAACGGACCCCGTTAAAGTGTGACTTTGCCCAATGTTCGAAACCTATCTGGTATAAGTATTCCGCGCAAGGTTGCTTTGTCTTTTTAATTTCGTTGAAGTATGTGTAGAAGTCCGATCTCTTGTATGCCCGAGCAGCCTTTGAGACCAAGAAACAGAGGTTCTTAGCTTTAAATGACGTTTGGATGTTCCGTTGTAGATGAACTATGCAAGCGCAATATCCAAAACGGGGGTACACCTAATAAATTTACATAGAATGTTATAAGATTTATAATCTTTTACATGTCTAAAAATATTGATACAGTATAAGATTAACAGAGTAGTAAAAACATTAAAATAACATGTTATCTTTCGTAGTGAAGAGTATATTGAAGAATGCCGGTCGGATACAAAAACAATCTCGTTATTATCAGGGACGATATCCCATAACTTCTCGAAGAACCATTCCCACGACTGGTCATTTTCAGTGTCCACAATGCCTAATGCTAATGGGAAGATCTGGTAGTTGTCATCTTCCAAGCTTGCGGTTAAGAGACAACTAGCGTATTTACCTTTGAGTTGGGTTCCGTCAATGATGACCACTTTCCGCAAGTAAGGATATCCTTTTACACTTGCCCCAATTGCAACAAACAAATATTTGAATCGATTTCCTACCTCTTCGTCGTAAACCGACTCTATGGATACAATCGAATCTAGTTTCGCCTTTACTAGATGTTGTAGGTATGACGGTAACAACCTATATGACGCGCTTTGTCCATCGATATCCATATTCAACGCTATTTGTCGTGACTTCCATGTTTTCCAATAAGAGATGTGAACATCATGTTCTCCTCTCATTATCTCCCGTAGCTCGTTTGGACGTGGTCCGGTCCCTTGTTCATTATATCTACGCTTCACTATTTTTCCAATCAATGTGGAAGATGCTTGATTATGATAGTTGTTATGCTTGTCGACACTACAAGTGTGTTGTCTATGGACTCGCCTAATTTAATACCTATAACAGAAATTATTATTAAATAACTAGTTTCATGAGATATAAAAAATATTTTATCTATTGATTTAATCTTACCAATCTAATTCCAACATCTTTATTGCGTATTTCCGGTGTACTCAACTATCATCATGTTTGGATTTGATCGAGTGTTCTTGTAAGTGAACTTATGTCGTATTGCATACATGGCTAAATGATTTTTGAATGCGTGTCGATCTTTGAATACCATCCCAACATACAAGTCGTTCGCCTCGTGCACAAATAACCCTGGTTTTAGATCCAAAAATAATTTTGACAGTACGTTTGTAAATTGTAATAATATATTTACCGATATAATATTAGCATTATAGAATAACTTACCATCATAATCCGTTTCTTTGATCGGGTTCTCAATATCTCGTGGGGTTTGACTTGTTTCTGTTCTGATTTCAACGGATTCTCTACCTATTGTGAGACCAAGGTAGGGCTCGCTTGGCCATCTTCTTCAACCATCGGTCCCTTTCCTTTGCTTACCATAGGGTTTTTCGTCTCTCTTCCTTCGAAAGATTCTCCTACAATAAGTTTTTTCACGTGTAAGTGGAATATTATAATGTATGTTATAATGTTATATAATTCGCAATATACTATTTTATATTTTATTACCTTGCCCCTCGGTAGAGTCCAAATGTAATGTCGGTAGTATATCACCCGTCTGTATCTATTCTTGATCATTGTTACGGAAAAACAAATCCATGTCCTCCCGGATGCTTGGAGGAGTGTCGGATCCTATAACGTTTATAGACGATCCAATTGACTGGAATTCTCCCTCCAAAGCTCTTCCTCTAAAACTAGATGTCACCCTTTCTAAGATTTCCCTAATAGAATCTTGCAAGTGCGTGAGTTCATTTTTGGTTAGAACTTCTTGAATAACGGACAAGCTCATTGGGAAAAGCTGGTTACGGCTCAGCAATCCTACGTCAAAATTGTCAAAGAATCAACAATTCTTATTTATATCAATGCTTATATGTACATATGGTCAGAAATTTTACCTTGGAATTCAGGATCATTTTCGTACAGATCATAATCGTGAATGCCAAGGAAGTTTTGTGTACCTCTAACATTACTTGTAATTGTTAAATATGATCGGTATTGTTGAATTGTTTCTTCACCTACTGTCACATAAAGGCCCAGTAGGAAATGATCAATCCTTAAAGCCATGAATAACTCAGCATCCCCATCTATTTCTATGTTAATAGGTGGTGTACGTGTGTCTTCTTTTGTCATCATCCATTCCAGCATTTGGTATGTCATTCAATCGGAACATTTTGATCGATAAACCAACGCGTTTTCACCCGTTCTTCAAGTATCAAATATGTTGTGTTCTGTGGCACTAATACAACTTCCATTTGGTCAATGTTTTCTTTGTGGAATTTCCAAATGCCATTAGATTATTTTTTCCAATGTCTGCGATGCAGTCTCACTAGTAGAACCATTGATATGAGTTTGTTGTACCTATTAATATAAAGAATATACGTCAATGTTTTTTTAATTCACAAATCAACATTGTTGTTACGTGGTTGCAATGATTGTAGGCAAAAACTCTTAATTTGTCTTTTCTCATCCAATGGTACCTATAGAAAATAAAATTATTATGTGTGTTCTGCATTGTAAGTTGAAGTTTTTTTTTAAACATTTTTTGTCCTTATCGAAATAGAAGGTATTGTATTAGTTTTTATTTTTATTTTTAGTCATATGATTCTCCTATATGCCTTTTCCACTTTTGAAAATCATAATATTATCATATTATACTTTGGTTTTTTGTATTTTTTCCAAAGTATATGTGTATATATATATTCATAGTTGTATTGTTAGTGTGTTCAATTATCAGTGAGTCCCACGGAAGTAAAATGCATAGACAACTAAAATGCCATGATTTATAATTTAAAATTGAATAGTTAATAGTTTCATACTATTCTTTATATAATATAAAGTGTGTTTTATACGTTAACCAGTTTAATACTGGTTAGAAATTGTTAACATTTTTTTGAATATTTTTTTACCTTATCGAAATGTGATTGTATTATACCAGTTTTTTTGACTTTTTTCATATGATTCTCCTATATGCTTTTTTAATTTTACAAAATCATAGTATTATCATATTATTCTTCTGTTTTTTATTTTTTCTTCAAAATATATATGTATACGTATATTCGTAGCCGTAATGTTAGTGTGGTTAATTACCAGTGGGTCCCACTGAAGTAAAATGTGTAGAAAACCAAATGTGATGATTTATAATTTAAAATTGAATAATAAATGCTTCCATACTATACTTTATATACTATAAAGTGTGTATTATACGTTAACCGGGTTAATACCGGTTAAAAATTGTTGAAAATTTTTATACGATATTTTCTATTTATTGCCATTCTTCAAATAACTCAAACATTTTTAGGGCTTCTCCAATCGTAAAATTATGAGTTTAGATATTCAGTGTTACACATGCATGATGGATTATGAGTTGTACATATATTCGGAGTTAACTATTTTATGTAAATGATATTTGATTATTTTACATAACATATTAGAAGAGTCTAGAATGTTGTTCCTTGGGTGAATGAAAGTTGGCAGCAAGCTTCTTGGTTGAAAAACATGCATGAGTTAATTGGTATTATGTAACTTAAAATCGAATTAGGACTATAAAAACAAAAGTTATATAAGAGACATATTAAAGACCCTTACCTTTCTTCAACTAATCGAGCACGTGGGTATGATCTTCTTCAGCATTTATTTACTTCTGCCTCACTGTTTGAGCTGAGGAAAAAAGAGAGAGAAGCTCATCAATGGTGGTTGTTTAATCTACACGACCAGTTTATATATACACTTTACACTCTTTCTTAACGTGTATAAGTGCTGACATCTTCTCTTCGTGATGTTACATGAAATCTAAAGTAAATCTATGCATTAAATGCGTGCCAGAATCTTCTTAATCAACGGTGGAGAATATGCTTTGAGATACGTTTTTCTACAGTCGACTGACACAAGCTTTCACCTCTTTAATCATTTCGTAGGGTGTCAGTTTGAAACTATCACATCACTGCCTATGAGCAGGGATGTGTCGGCTGAGGTGTGAGGGCAAACTTGGCAAATTACAACTCTTTTTTTTGTTATCTAGCAAATTTTCCCTTTGAAATATGTGTGTTTAACATTTATTAATACATCTTTATCAATATTTTAATTCAGAAAATGTATATTTTGAGAATGAGAATGGAGATATATGGCTAGCAGACAGTAGTACAACACATACAATACGTAAAGATAAAAAGTTTTTCTCTTATCTCCGCCGGAAGCATGAATACAATATCGGGTAGTATAAATATTATCATAGGCTCCGGAAGAGCTAGTTTTTCAATGCCAAAGGGAACAAAATTTGAAATAAATGATGCTTTATATTCCCCTGAGTTTCATAGAAACTTATTAAGTTTCAAAGACATCTGTATAAATTAATGGATATCATATAGAGACAATGAGCAAAAATAACAGTGAATATCTTTGCATTACATGGGAGCAGAAACAAATATTGGAAGAATTACCAATGATATCATGTGGATTATATTACACAAAAATAAATATAATTGAATCGTATATTACGGTAAACCAGAAGTTTACGAGTACATTCAAAGTCTGGCATAAAAGATTATGACATACTGGATCAGCCATGATGAGAAAAAATGTGCTAAATTCGAATGGTCATCCATTAAAAAACCAGAAGATTTTTCAATCACACGAGTTTTCGTGTAAAGTATGTTCTCAAGAAAAACTTATTACTCGGCTATCACTAGCCAAAATTGGTAATGAATCCCCAGTATTTTTAGAAAGATTACATGGTGATATATGTGGGCCTATTCACCCACCATGTGGGCCATTTCAATAATTTATGGTTTTAATTGACGCATCTAGTAGATGGTCACATGTGTGTTTGTTAATCACACGAAATATGGCTTTCGCAAGATTCATTGCCGAAATAATCAGGTTAAGAGCACAATTCCCTGATTATACTATAAAGAAAGTAAGACTTGACAACGCTGGTGAATTCACATCACAAGCCTTTAACGATTATTGTATGGCTCTGGAAATCGATGTTGAACATCCTGTTCCGCATGTTCATACACAAAATGGCATGGCTGAGTCTTTGATTAAACAGTTACAACTCATTGCTAGACCGTTAATTTTGAGAACAAATCTCCCAATTTCAGTATAGGGTCATGATATATTGCATGCGGCAACATTGGTTCAGATACGATCAAGTGCATATCATGAATATTCCCCATTAAAATTAACATCTGGTCAAAAGCCCAATGTATCTAATCTCCGAGTTTTTTAGTGTACGGTTTATGTTCCTATAGCCCCACCACAAAAAACGAAGATGGAGCCAGAGAGAAGATTAGAGATTTATATTGGATTTACATCATCAATTATTATTCGATATCTTGAACCAAGAACTAGTGACATATTTACGGCACGGTTTGCCGATTGTCATTTGATTAAGATGAATTTCCTACGTTGGGAGGGGGGGGATTAAACAACTGCAAGAAGATATTAAATGGATATTAAATGGTGTAGGCAATCTTTGCTATATCTTGATCCTCCCACAAAACAACGTGAAATAGAAGTTTAGAAAATTGTACATTTGTAAAATATTGCAAAACAATTGCTAGATACATTCACAAATACAAAAAAGTGACAAAATCATATATACTCGCTATGAATGCCCCATCAAGACTTAATATTCTTGTAGAACATATTGACGGCGATAAAATAAATGAACCTAGAGTTTAGTTAAAGAGGGGGAGACGGATAGACTCAAAATATAAAAAATTCCCGTAAAAAAAAAATATTTGGGAGAACAAAATCAAAAGGTTCCGTAAGAACCTCACAAAGAATGCCTTGAACATATTTGTGAAAAAATTATAGAGGAACCAATTCAAACGGAATGTCCAGAAGACATATGCAAACAGGCTTTTGAAAACCGTGAAGAGGAAATCCGTCCAGAAGACGAACGCAATACAGAAAAATATGAGATTTCAATTAACTATACCCAAAATAGAAAATTATAGGTTAGAAATGAAATAGAGGATATTAATGGAATATTCTCCTCTTCTGTATCCAAAGAAATTAAAAATAAAAATGATGACGCATATCCAATATTTGTAACAGAATGTCAAAAAGACCTAATTGGGAAAAATGGCAAATAGACATGAGAAATGAATTATTCTCTATACAAAAAGATAAATGTTTTCGGACCCATTGTCATTACAGGTGAAGATGTAGTGCCAGTTGGGTGCAAGTGGGTTTTTATAAGAAAAAAAATGAGAAAAACGAGGTCACTAGATATAAAACCCGTCTTATTGCACAAGAGTTTTCTCAAATGCCAGGAATAGATTATGAAAAAACATATTCTCCGATCATGGATGCGATTACATTTAGATGTTTAATGAGTTTATCATCATCCAAAAGGCTAGAAATACACCTTATAGATATCGTAACTGCATATCTATATGGAACCCTTAATAGTGATATATAAATGAGAATCCCAGAAGGATTCAAGATCCCAGAATGATCAAAGATCTCTAAAGGATCCAAAGAACTATATTCGGTCAAATTACAGCGATCATTATATGGGTTAAAACAATCTGGACGCATGTGGTATAATCGCTTAAGTGAATATCTGTTGAAAAGGGGATATATTAATAATGCGATATGCCCTTGTGTATTTATAAATAAATCCCCATCAGTCTTTGTAATCATTGTTGTTTATTTAGATGACCTGAATATAATTAGAACTCAAAAGGAAATTGATAATGCGAGAACCCATATTAAAGAAGAATTTGAAATGAAAGATCTTCGGAAAACAAAATTTTGTCTAGGACTCCAAATTGAACATTTCCAAGATGGGATATTTGTGCATCAATCAAATTATACAAAAAGGATATTAAAGCGATTTAATATGGATAAAACGAATCGTTTGAGTATTCCAATGGTTAATCGATCGCTTAATATAAACAAGGATCTATTTCGATCTTTTGAAGATAATGAAGACATATTAGGTTCTGAAGTACCTTATATGAGTGCTATCGGTGGACTTATGTATCTCGCAAATTGCACTAGACTAGATATACCATTTGCTATAAATTTACTTGCGAGATATAGTTCATCACCTACACGAAGACATTGGAGTGGAATAAAACATATTTTTCGTTATCTCCAAGGTACGATTGATTTAGTATTATTTTATTCTAGAAACCCCGAATTTGGTTTAGTTGGTTTTGCAGATGCTGGATATTTATCGAATCCACACAAAGCTCGATCTCAAAACGGTTATGTTTTTACAATTGGTGGAACTGCGATCTCGTGGCGGTCTCAAAAACAAACTTTGGTTGCCACTTCTTTAAACTATGCAGAAATCATTGCTCTTCATGAAGCATGCAGAGAATGTGTATGACTCAGAAACATGATCCAACATATCGAAAGAACAAGTGGACTAACCAACAATAAGGAGCCATGAAGATAATGTTGCATGTGTCACTCAAATCAAAGAAAGTTATATCAATTATGACCGGACAAAACATATTCCTCCAAGATTCTTTTCCTATATCCAAAAACTAGAGAGAAATCAAGAACTTGACATTGAGTATATTCGTTCAAGCGATAATGCAACAGATTTGTTCACTAAGACGTTTTCTACAACAACATTCAGAAAATATGTTCAGAATATTGGAATACGTCATTTACGGGATTATGAAAAAATTATATTCATCTTCTTGAGGGGGAGATTACGTATCTGCACTTTTTTCCCTTATCATAATTTTTATCCCGTTGAATTTTTAAATGATAAGATTTTTAACGAGAAAGTACGTAATATTTTTATAATAATAAATAATCAACAAGAAATATAATAATATTTTTAATAAAATCAGTATAATAAAAAAATCTTTATCTCTATTATTATTTAACTCATACAAGAGATTAGATTATATTTAAAAACAAATTTATTTGGTTTGAAGTAAAAGTCTCTTTATTTCTACGGTGGCATAAAGAGCTCAGAGAATACGGCAATGGCTTTTCCGACGACGTCTCTCATTTTTATATTCAGAATTGTTATTACGTCTCGCCGTCATACTCCTCTTCCGTCTTCTCCTAACATTTTTTAAATTTCATTAAAAATAAATAAATAGCTAAATGAGATTCGACAATAACAAAACAATTAATTTCAATCTTTTTGGCTTTTCTCTGCTTTCCATGATTTTATTCCTCTATACATATCTGATACCTTTAATTTAAACAATTTTTGTGTTCTTTTACGTCCAAATCAGAATATACTTTTTGTTTTCCTCT
Organism: Pugionium cornutum; assembly: GCA_018901935.1. NCBI lineage: Eukaryota > Viridiplantae > Streptophyta > Magnoliopsida > Brassicales > Brassicaceae > Pugionium > Pugionium cornutum. Next base: position 5,402,562 of record CM032159.1, read on the forward strand.
TCAATCCTTTTTCTTACGAGATTTCATCTCTCTGCTTTTACTTAGGGTAATTACACTAAAAACACAAAATGAGAGTTAGTTTTCTAATGACATGTTATTATAAATTATAAACCCAATTATCCGTTTGGATTAATATTCTAAAATAATATTTTAAAATGTTTTATTTTAAATTTATTATCATAAAATTAAAATTTTTAATATAACACAAATTTTTATATGAAAATAATTATTTTTTATAAATAAATTACAAGTAAAATTAAAATATTGTGTTTGAGTTTTTATTTTCTAATTTAAGATTTAATTTTTTTTTAAAATATAAAATTTTTTTTAACTATTTTAAAAATAAATTTGTGTTATTAATGAAAATTGTTGAATTTAAAACAAAATTTTAAAATCGTACTATTTTAAAAAATTGGCTTTAAGTTTTTTTTTGTTAATAAAAATAGTCATCGATGTTTATTTTTTAATTAAGTCTACCTGTCGATGACTATAATTAAACTATTTAAATAACAGTGACAATGGTAATTAAAAAATACAGTTTAAAATCTTTTCCAAACAAAAAAATAAGCAAAGAGTCACAAAAAGTTCATAAAATGATTTTTAGTGATGAAAATGAACAGTTAAATATGAAAGAAAGCAAAAACCAGAGCTTCAATTCAATTGACAAAAAAAACAGCATTAAGATGATAACAAAAGAAAAAAAAATGAGATTGAGATTGAGAATTTTGTTCCTCACTTTGCCATCATAATTTTGACAAACTCTTCATAATTGATCTGACCATCTCCATCAACATCAGCTTCTCTTATCATCTCATCAACTTCTTCATCAGTTAACTTCTCACCAAGATTAGTCATTACATGTCGTAATTCTGCAGCTGAAATGAAACCATTCTGGTCCTTATCGAAAACCCTGAAAGCTTCTTTAAGCTCTTCCTCTGAATCAGTGTCTTTCATCTTTCGAGCCATTAGGTTAAGAAACTCAGGGAAATCTATTGTTCCGTTTCCATCAGCATCAACTTCGTTTATCATATCTTGTAGCTCTGCTTCTGTTGGATTTTGACCTAATGACCTCATCACTGTACCAAGCTCTTTCGTTGTGATGCATCCTGTAACCACATTTCTTTTTACAATCAGAAAATCAATTTTAACACTGAGTTCAGATTTACTTTGAATTTGATGACACAACACACAAATTTAGTAACCAAATTTTGTGTGAAAACTAAAATTCTATTTCGCTTGAGAATATCATCGAGATAAATCCAGCTGCGACAATATAATACGAGACGACCGAAATATCAAATAACTAACACAAATCGAAGCAGAAACAGAGAGTTCATAATAAAGCAAAGAAGCATCGAATTCTTAAGCAGTGTCTAGTAATTCCGATAATTATCCGATATAAAAGGAAAAAAGTGAAGAAGAAGAAGAAGAAGAAGAAAGATCTGAGAGAATCAAACCATCTCCATCTTTGTCAAATAGGCTGAAAGCTTCCTTGAACTCAGAGATCTGATCATCTGTGAGCTGATCGGCCATTTTCGCGAAGGGAATGCGAGCGAGAAAGATAGAAAATTCAACGTTGTGTGTGTAGTGTGATGGAAAGATGTGGGGAAGACGATGTTTTATAAAAGGAAAGAAAAGCCCATTAGGCCCAATTACAATAATTTTGCATCCGATTCCCTTAAAAGAATTATTCTTCTGGTCTTCCTCCACTGGGAACATTCAATGCTTTATTTTGTTTGATGAATAATTTAATATATGTATATATATAAATATCTTAAAATATCACAAACTAACTTTGTTTTATTCTAAAAATATCATTAATATCTTTTTCTAAACATACTATTAAATTTATTTCTGAAAAATATCACAAACATTAAAAATGAGTTTTAATAGTTAATAATTTAAATATTTAGGTTTGACTTTAGTGTTTTAGATTTATGGTGTAGTTTTAAATTTTATTTTTTCAAAAATATCACACTTTGAAAATAATTTTAAAAGTATATATTTTAAATATTATGATTTGAATTTAATATTTTACATTTATGGTGTAGTTTTACAATATTCTTCACAATATTTTATTTTGAGTTTATATATATAGCCTTCCGAATGAATACATGAATGTTCCTCAAATATGGTATCGAAAAGGAAAGCTAAAGACCATGATGTAGATGACCTTAATGGCTTAGACCATATAGTATGCAGAAAGGTCAAGGGCTACACAATGAAGAAGATCTGATGGTTTCTCCAAAACCACTATGTAACATCTTGAATTTTGAGTATTTTAGAAACCTAATTTGTAAAAGAATTAACATCTCGAAAGATTCGGTTCGGTTATTCCATCGGTTTAATCGTTTCAGTTTAATAGTAAAAAATATTCCAAAGTAAATCGAATTCAAAATTTATTTCAATTTAATTCATAAAATTTTGGTATACTCCGTATAATGATAAAAAAAAATTTTGGTTTTTTGATAAATTTAATTAATTTGATTTTTCGTTCTAATTCGATTCATTCAGTTTTTTGGTCCAATTTGGTCCAATTTCGGTTCAACTCAGTCTAATTGATGTAATTGTAATTGTTGCAAAAGCGGGTCTAAAGATAAACCATCCTCAAACAAAATAAACCACTAAACCCTAATTTGTGGAAGAAATGGTAATGAGAAAAAATAAGACAAAACATCATATAGATCTGGAAAGCCTTTTGAGATTTTCATCTTTTGGAAAAATAAGAAAAAGCATCAAAAACAAAATCTTACTTGTTTCACACAACGATACAGGGCACAAAGAGAAAATTAATTTTTACCAACTAAAAACACGAGAAAAAATCAGAAAAGGGCTTATCCGTAACCAAAAATATGAGAAAAAAAAACTCATAAGAAAGGTTCATCCGAAAAATCTAATCGAGACAAAGTAATAATGGGGAAAAAATAGCCGAAGAAGAAGAAGAGGAGACAGCCGAAGAAGAAGAAGAAGAGGAGATAGCCGAAGAAGAAGAAGAGGAGATAGCCGAAGAAGAAGAAGAAGAGGAGATAGCCGAAGAAGAAGAAGAGGAGATAGCCGAAGAAGAAGAAGAGGAGATAGCCGAAGAAGAAGAAGAAGAAGAAGAGATAGCCGAAGAAGAAGAAGAAGAAGAGGAGATAGCCGAAGAAGAAGAAGAGGAGATAGCCGAAGAAGAAGAAGAGGAGATAGCCGAAGAAGAAGAAGAGGAGATAGTCGAAGAAGAGAAGAAAGATAGCCGCAAAGAAGAAGGGTTGCTGCTGGTAGGACTGGACATTCAGGTATTCGGTTTGGTTTTGTTCGGTTATTTTCAGTTTCAATTTTTTTGGTTGGTAAGATCCATTCGGTTATTTTTATATTTTGGTTTGGTTTCGATTTGGTTATACCTCGGTTTTTGTTGGTTTAGTTATTAAATTTAAAAATGAAAAATAACCGAAATAACCAAAAAATAACCGAAAATAACCGAAAATAACGAAAAAATAACCAAAAATAACCAAAATTAACAAAAATATCCGAAATATTTTCGGATAACAAATAATAACAAAAAATAATTTGTTTTTCGGATATTATTTTGGTTTTTGGTTCGATTTTGGTTAGTAACCAATAATCATGGTTTTCCAAAATAATATCTATTCGGCTATTTTTTAATAATTGAATACCAACCGAAATCTGTTTTTAGTTTGGTTTTAGTTTGGTTTATTCGGTTCGGATTATTTGTGCATGCCTAGCTGCTGGGAGAAAATGTTGCCGCATGGAGAAGAGAAAGAACTCAGAAGCCAAATTTGTGGTAAAAAAATATTAGGGTTTTCGTTTATATAAAGGTCGAGATTTTCGGTTTCTAAAAACCGATCGGTTTCTAAAAACCGATCGGTTTTGTATTTCTGAACCGACCAAATTATAAACTGAATAAAATTAATTATTTATCCGATCGATTAATGAATATATTTAAAATAAAACCAAAAACCGAAATCCTCGGTTTGGCCAGTTCGGGTTATTCGGTTTTTACCGAAAACACAGGCGTAGTTACTTATGATTTCTTCGCTCCGTTTCTTTGAATTCTGATTTTTGTTTGATCTGAAAATGGATATATCGGAGAGAGTTAGAGCTCGATTGGCTGTTCTCTCGGCGCATTTGGCGGCAGGGAATACCGCAGAATTAGAAGAGGGATTTCCAGCGATCGAGCGATGGTGCACGTTGGCGGATATGAGTGCTGCACCCAATGGATCCCTGAAGGGAGCCCTGACGATCGTCGACGAGCGCACCGGAAAGAAATATCAGATTCCAGTATCAGAGGATGGTACCGTTAAAGCTGTAGATCTCAAGAAGGTATATGGAATTCTGATTGTTGGGTTTGAATTTTTTTTTTATCTTTAATCTCTGTTGGATTCTGAGGTGAGCATTCAGATAGCAACGGGAAAGGAAGACAAGGGGATTAAATTATATGATCCTGGGTACTTGAACACGGCTCCTGTTCGGTCTTCGATTTCGTACATCGACGGAGATGAAGGGATCCTCCGTTATCGTGGATACCCAATAGAGGAAATGGCTGAGAGCAGCACTTTTCTGGAAGTCGCATATCTTCTCTGTAAGTATTGGATCATGTTGCGGCTTGCTGTTGAACTAGTTGATAATTTTATGTTCGTGCACCTCATTATATTTGGCGAGTAACGATTTCTAGTGTTAGATGGATCGAGTTAGATATTGCTGAAAAAGTTTCCCCCTTGACTGTTGAGTTTTGGTTTGATATTATTATTGGCGATCGTTTTCTGGCAGTGTATGGGAATCTGCCTTCCGAAAGTCAGCTATCTGATTGGGAATTTGCTGTTTCTCAGCATTCAGCTGTGCCACAAGGAGTATTAGTGAGTCTCTATTCCTTCGTAGATGGTTTTCTATCAAAGTTTCATTTCGGGACGATGCATAAAATTTCATTCCGTAATTCTCAGTTCCATACTTCCATGTATACATATCGTGCTCAGGGTTGTATGCTCTATTCAAAGTCATTGAGAAAAGTATATAACATGTGTGATTATACTTGCACAAGCGTCAATGAAAATTAATTTAGATGGCCTAGGAAGTATTCTCATATGTATCTCGAGAGTTACGTGATAACTTTCCATGCAGGATATTATACAGTCTATGCCCCACGATGCACACCCAATGGGAGTTCTAGTGAGTGCAATGAGTGCGCTTTCCATCTTTCATCCTGATGCAAATCCTGCCCTTAGGGTAAGTTAAGATTACATTTTTTTCGCTAGTAATATGTCAGGCTTTCTACGCTCCCTCACGCTTCATTTAAAAATTTCCTCATTAACATACTCTATCGGGTGCAGGGACAGGATATTTACAATTCAAAACAAGTTAGAGATAAACAAATTCTTCGCATTATTGGGAAGGTATCTTTGTCTTTATCTACAGTTTCCTTACTCCTTCGTATTTCCTCTCATTTAATTTAGTCACGCAAAAACAAATTATGGAATCTGCTGCTAGGCCTGAAAGAAGATTTACAATCTATATATACAATTAAATGTGCTTGCAGGCACCAACTATTGCAGCAGCTGCTTATCTCAGGATGGCAGGGAGGCCTCCCGTTCGTCCCTCAGGCAACCTTTCATATGCAGAGAATTTCCTCTATATGCTGGATTCCCTGTATGTCCCCATGATCTCAATATCATTTTTGGATTATCTCTTCATAGCCTATGTACTGAAAGCTTAGTCATTTAGACCATACATAACTTCTAATGTGCCATTAACATGTTCGTTCTCTCCCTCTGACAGGGGAAATACATCCTACAAACCTAATCCCAGGCTGGCTTGGGTGTTGGACATCCTCTTCATACTGCATGCAGAGCATGAAATGAACTGCTCCACCGCTGCGGCTCGGCATCTTGCCTCTAGGTACACCTCTCTGGTCTGAATCTTAGTCACCTTGGTATTATATATATATATATATATATATATATTGATTAGAAAAATTCTTCTTGTAGTGGTGTTGATGTTTACACTGCTGTTGCTGGAGCCGTGGGAGCGCTTTATGGTCCACTTCATGGTGGTGCGAACGAGGTGTGCAATTTAGTCTCCTGTATTTGTTTATATGATGCATCTGCTTGCTCCGTGATATTTGGAATTCACGGCTTTGATTCCATTAGGCTGTGCTTAAGATGCTATCAGAGATTGGGGCTGTTGAAAATATTCCAGACTTTATCGACGGAGTGAAGAACAGGTAAACTCAATGCTTCCTTTTTATGAACGTGTGACGAGCCTTTGCATGTCAATATTCTCACCTCTTTGAAATTTTAGGAAGAGGAAGATGTCTGGTTTTGGTCACCGTGTGTACAAAAACTATGACCCACGAGCTAAAGTCATCAAGAATCTGGCAGAGGAAGTATTTTCCATTGTTGGAAGGGATCCTCTAATTGAGGTATTCTGTGTCTGCATTGTTCAAGCTTATCTAATCAATTGACGCACAACTTTTCAATTTAATTGGGGTTTTTTTGTCGTATGAACGAATATGTTTGACAGCTATAATTCTGATGGTTTGCAGGTAGCGGTTGCTCTTGAGAAGGCAGCTCTCTCTGACGATTACTTTGTTAAGAGAAAGCTTTATCCAAATGTTGATTTCTACTCTGGATTAATATACAGGTAAAAGTTTAATTCATGGTCACTTGCACACAAAAACTTCATCTAAAATGTAAACTTGGACCATTGAAATAGGGCAATGGGCTTTCCTCCGGAGTTCTTCACGGTCTTATTCGCAATTCCTCGCATGGCTGGATACTTGTCGCATTGGAAAGAGTCCTTGGATGATCCTGATACCAAGATCATGAGACCACAACAGGTATAGTTAGTCTCTTTCCCAGAACAGTTAAATGTTTGTTTGGATCAATAACTTTGGATGAATGTTTCAGGTGTACACAGGCGTGTGGCTGAGGCATTACACACCAGTTAAAGAGAGAATGGTAACGGATGAGTCAGACAAATTGGGTGAAGTCTCGACTTCGAATGCATCACGAAGACGTTTGGCTGGATCTTCACTTTAGGCATACACCTCACTGCACCGCAAAGCAAAAAATAAAAGAGCTTGGGTTCTTTAGCCAAAAGCAAAGAGGGTCTCGAGTGTTGATAAGAACATACTCTAAATTAATATTTCCGTTTTTGTATTCTCAAAGAATTTCACCTAAACTGATGGTGGAGCAAGAGCTCTTTGGGGGCCTTCAATAAACAAATACATCCGAGTGTTTCTTGGGATTATTTGTATTCTTATCAGAAAGTGTTATCATATAATATGATTTACGTTTATGTATTATTATCCCAAAGACAGTGTTTAACAATTACTCTAGTTTCCATGGCAAATGTTTCAAGACTTTGGTTGTGAGATTTCTGGAGAAAAACAAAAAGTTTACATTACATGTTTTCGTTTGGTGGCTGCATTTCTTGAAGGAGAAGGAGCAGTCGCTGGAAGGCTGTTGATCCTCTTAGGAGGTCTATTTCCTTCACCACAAGACTCGCTTCTCGAAGTTGAAGGCACGTTCACAGATAGGCCGGTCCTTTTTGGAGCAGAAATACTATAGAAGAGAGAGTTTGGTCAATGGAGTTTGATAGATTTTCTATCAATGATAGAAAAGGGCATAATACCAAAATTTTGGTATTTCAACTTTTCGCATTATGCCTATAAAATATAAATAATGATAATGGAGTTGAGCATAATGCGAAAAGTTGGACACGTGTCACTCTCTATGGATTATTCTATAATATATTGATGTGACGGATATATGGAAAGAGTTATTTAAATGTTATATAATACTATAGCACATGTTATTTTCTAATTTATATTATCGTTATTTTGATTATATATTTTTTTAGACAATTTTAAATATATTATTTAATTTGAATATTTTATTTTAAAAATTGATAGAAAATATTATTTTTGATAAATAATAACACAAATACATAGCATTTTTTTTATTGAATTTGCTATAAAAAATTAGTTGTTATAGTGATTTTTTCCATTTTTCTATTGTATGTTCTGGTAACAAAAAATTATTAACAAGTTTAAATGAATCATAAATTTATAATAATTATTTTAATTTAAAACATGTAGATTGAGATATATTTTAAAACATGTAGATTAAAATATATTTTAAATATAATTTAAATATAGGTTTTAGAAATCATATAATTTAAAACATGTATATTAAGATATATTTTAAATATTAATTTAAGAAGATGATAATATAGTAGAACTAGTTGTACTTCTAATTATTTTTGGATTAAGAGTTATAAGCAAGAGCACAACCGGTTTTACTACATTTTAGTTTCACCGTTCCCAAAATTTGGAATTGCATTAAACTTTAAAATTTTATATCAAATACGTAGTGGTTTTAACGTGACGTTATAAAAATATTATAGACATACATTTTTGTCAAAAAGTAGTATTTCAAAACTTATAACTGTGTTACCTTTGTTAATATTCCACGCTTTCCAAGTGAATAAATCTAACTAATATATATTTTTTCTTTACATAAATCTCCATTATATTTCTAAAAAATGGTGAAATATGAGGCGGAAGAAGAGGAATGTAAAATTTTTGATGTCATGATTAGCTTTTATAAATTGTTTGCAAGGATTATATTTGAAAATGGAAGAGTTGTTGGCTTTATAGAGTTGGTAATTGAAACTCATTGTTATGATAATAGTGGTCACTAAAATATCAAATAGTGATGATTTAGAAGAAAAGATAATTTTATTTTAATTGTTTAAATGCGCTAAACGTCTAAAATTATGTTAATATTTTAATTATTTAAAGTGATAATTGTTTACATGTTATTATTTTAGAAGTTGTTATTTTGGCTGATGTGGATAGCCGGAGAACCTACAATGAATTCTTTTTTATTTAGTAAGAAAATGATAATTTTTGACATGTAATTATTTTAGAACTTCTTATGTTAGCCGACCTGGATAGATTGAGAAGTCACAATGAATTTTTTATATTTACACACAGATTATTTATTTTCTTTATTGTATTAAATGTTTATTTTATATTGTGTAATTTTAAAATATCATTTAAATTTAAAAATAATTTTGTGATGCTATATAATTTTGGATTCCTATTTGTGAAGTCTTAAATTTTCTTTGAATATCTTATATTTGTTTATAAAACATTTTCGTCCCATTAATCAATAGATAGTTTCATTAGTAAGAATTTTTGCATATGATATATACTTTTTCCCATCATTTTATTATGTAATTTTGGATTATATTATTTTGTAACTAACTATGAAAATGTTTTGGTATTAAAATAAATTTTTATCATGTTTAGTTACGATTGTTATTCATTCTTGGTTTATTATTTAGTATTTTTATGTGTATTTATTATTTAATGTCTTTAATAACCATTTTTATTAAGTAGTTGTAATTAATGTGTTAGGTAATGATATTTTCATCTATGGAATCACCATTGAGTGACCTTTGGATCATCCATTTGTTCATTTATAACGGAAGTCAAAAATAGAGAAGAATTAAAAACGTTTCAGTTAAATATTTTGTTTATTATCTTTGAATTTTTATTATAATTTACATATTGTGTATAAGATTTTATGTCAATAAGATTTTTTTATATAATATTGTTTATTCAATCAGACAAAAATTTAAAAAATAAATAATGATTTTCTAACATAAATTTTGATATTTTTTAAAGTTGACATGCCCTACATATTGGAAAAGTTTTTTGGTATACAACCATGTAACAATAAAATCATGATGATATATATGAGTATGCGGTAGATTGTTGATATAGTCTTCATTTGAATGTTTGTAGGCCTTTTGTGTATTTTTCCATTTTCTCGTCATGTGTTGCGACTCTTTTGTTAGGTAGGTGGTGGGTTATAAAAATATTAGAGACATACCTCTTTGTCAAGGAGTAGCATTTTTATACATATGAGTGTGTTGCGTTTGTTAAAATTCCAAAGTTTTTAAATATGATAAGTCTAATAAGTATTTCTTATTTATAGAAATCTCCATCAAAGTTGTTGAAAATAGTGAAAGTATGAAGATGAGAAGATGAATAAAAAGTTTTTGATGGTATCATTATAAAATGGGACGACACTATTTTACTACACAAACTATGGCTGCCCATGGTTTTTCCACATGAACTTTGGACCTCTCTATTATACTACATGAATTAACAATGCACACTTTAATTTTACATGAACTATTGACATGTCTTCACAATTCCCCAAATCGCTATTTTTGGATAAATCGCGATCAATTGAAGTTAATTGCATCTACCACATAACTCACATAACTCAAATTTTCACAATTGCGTTTACTCAATTGGTTAAAAGGAGTAAACTCGCCAACCGCAATTACTCAATGGGTCGGTTTTCAGGTTACATGGTAAATGTAGTTAATTTCAATTGATCGCGATTTATTCAAAAGATAACGATTTGTGAAATTGTGAAGACATGTCAATAGTTCGTATTAAATTAATGTGTGCGTTGTTAGTTTATGTGGTATAATAGAGAGATCCGAAGTTTAAGTGGAAAAACCGTAGGCAACCATAGTATATGTAGTAAAATAGTGTCGTCCCTTATAAAATTGGTAATTAAAGCTCATTATTATGAGAATAGTGACTATTAATAGTTGTGTTAGAATACAAAGATAACGGTGATTATGTTTAAATGATTGTAATTTTAATAGTATAAAATCATCTATAATTATGTTGAAGTTTTAATTAATTATTTGAATGAATAATTGCTGAAGAAATAATTGTTGACGTGTCGATATTTTAAAACTTATTATTTTAGGTGACGTGAAAAGTTTTAGAAGTCACAATGAATTCCTTTTATTTATTAAATATTAAATATATATTATTATTAAGTTATATTCCGAATATGAAATATCATGTACGCTACACGTGTATTGTTTATTTTCTTTATTGTATTAAATTTTTGGTTTATATTATTTAATTTTAAAATATACTTTAAATCTAATGATAATTTTGTATTATATTTTTGTTTTATATAAATATACAAGTTTTCTCTTTTTGATTATTTATATTTTTTTGTAAAAATGTTTTCATCCCATTAGATAATAGATATTCCCAATAGTAAGTATTTTTGCATCTGATATATATACTTTTTCTCCATTGCTTTAATTTGTTATTTTTGGATTTCAGATTCTGTTAATTCTATTGTTTATTATTAATCATTCATGGTTAATTACTTAGTATATTCATGTGTGTTTATTATTTAGTGTCTTTAGTAACAACTTAGTATATATTATTAATAAGTAATCTATTTTAAAGTGAAGTGGATAATTTTGCTAACGTGTCACTTTTTTAAAACTTTTTTTTTTTTTTTACGTGGATAGCTTTAGGATTCACAATGAGCTCATTTTATTTAATAAAACTAGATATTATCCCGTGCTATGCACACAATGTTCTAATTTATATTATTATTTTGGCTATATATTTTTAGAAAATTTATTTGATATTTTATATATATTATTTAATTAGAACATTTTATTTTAAAAATTGATTGAAAATTATTATTTTTTTGGTAAATAGTAAGACAAATACATAACAGTTCTTTAACTGTTATGGTGATTTTTTTCTATTGCATGTTTCGATAAAAAAACTTTTAGCAAGTTTAAATAAATAATAAATTTCTAATAATTATCAGATTTTAGAAATCACATAATTTAAAAATATGTGTATTGAGATATGTTTTAAATACCAATTTAAGGAGATGGAAATATAGTAGAAGTAGTTGTACTTTCAATTTCTTATGGGTTAACAATTGTAAATAAGAACACAACCGTTTTTTACTACATTTTTGCTCCATCGTTTCCGAAATTTGGTATTATATTAGACTATAGAATTGTATATCAAGTACGTAGTGGTTTTAAAGTGGCATTATGAAAATATTATAGATATAAATTTTTATCGATGGAGTAGTATTTCACACCTCGGAGTGTGTTAGCTTTGTTAACCAACATAGATTTATTCTTTATATAAATCTCCATCAAATTTTTCGAAAATAATGAAAATATGAGGATGAGAAGAGAAATGTAAAATTTTTGATGTCATCATTAACTTTTAAAGATTGTTGGTTTTATAGAATTAGTCTATCAAAACTTTATTCATATGTATATTAATTACAATATAATTACTTTCACAAAACTTACTGAGTTGAAAGTTCATAAATTATTTCCTAAACTACTAATATTATTTGAAATTAACCTACGATACAATTGCTAATTATGTCATTAAACATGTCCATTAATTTAAAGGGGATGGATAAAACCGCAATGGTTCGTAAACCCACGTAAACCCATGTATTTTTTTGGAAAAAAAAATTATTTGCAAATTAATGAGTCCAATTATTTAAAAAATTAGATTAAGCAAAAAAACTTAATGGCTTAAAATTTAGTTTTTTTTTCACGATACGAAAAGTTTAAAATTTATAAAAACCCTATTTTATATAACAAGTTTAGTATTTCCAAAACTTAATTTGTAATATAAACTACGATAAATGGCTTAAAAAGTTTTCGACTAAATCGTCTGATATTTGATAAGAGATTATATTTTGAAGCATAATATCAGAATGCAGTTGAAATAATATATTTTTGTTCCCGAAAAAATAAAAGACAGCTAATTAAAATACAATATGAAAATCAAACTAAAAATAAAGGAAATGAATAGAGATTATCTTCACTAACAAATAAAGATGTCCGTTTAGGAAAAGGAAACAAAATTATCGAAAAAGGAAAATATAATTATTGCTATTAATTTTTCTTAAGTAACATTATTAGTTAACCTCAGAAATTAATATTTTTGGGAGGGGCAAAAGAGGAATTAGATAAATATGAGAGTGCAATTGAGAATCAGAATTTGTTGAAAAATATTGTTTTGTTTCTGAGAAAATAAAAAACAGCCAATAGAAATACAGATAAAATGCAAAATAAAAAACAAATGAAATGATTGAGATTTATCTTCGTTGATAAAAAAGGAAAAAATAGAGATTATCTTCACTAAAAAATAAATATGTCTGTTGTTTAGGAAAAGGAAACAATTTATGAAAAAAAGGAAATAGTGAAAAGCTTTATAACTATTTGTCTCCGTTGTGGTTGTTGTACTCTTTTCTTTTCTCTTCTTCTTGTTTGCGTAAGAGAAAAAGTAAAACCTATTTGACAGAGAGTGTGATGAGCGACGAAGTTCAACTGCAGGATTTGGAGAGGAAGAAGAAGAGAATGTCTGATGCTGCGATGCTTAAGGCTTCGAAGGATATGGTTCGAAGAAGAAACGAAGAAGCTGAAGAAGAGGAGACAAACACGAGAATGTTGATTGACGGCCAAGGGACAATGAGTACGAGCTCTTTGTTGGGCAAACGAAAGTCTGATGATCATGATGATAATGATGAGTGCGACTCGAAAGAAAACCCTAATCCTGATGCTTCTTCTCCAAGTTCGAGTCTCCAAGTCAACCAGTCAAATAGACGCCAGGTGGTTGTCAACGAACCAGTGGTTAGAGAGAGGGAGACGACGACGCCGCCGGAATGGCTGGTTAACGTGATGAGAGAAACCAACGGTGTGGATGCGAAGCTGATCATGGAAAGAGAGAGTGGTCTTACTAAAACTGATGTAGCCAGTTCGCAAACACGTCTCATGATGCCATGGAACATGATAAAAAACAAGGATTTCATGACCGAAGAAGAGTTTAAGATCGTAGACGAAAATTACAACAAGATTCGTGACAAAGGATTGTATGTGATCTTGATTGATCCTAGAGCTCAACAATGGGAGCTTAACCTCAGGAGATGGGATATGAAGACATCTTCCAATTACGTCTTGGTTTCAGGATGGAGCAACGTTGTCGCCAGTAACAAGCTTAAAGCAGGATACAAGGTGCAGATCTGGTCCTTCCACTCCCAAGGCAGACTCTATTTTGCTATGGTTCCTCCGGCTGCTCCGCCTCTTGCTCTTGCTCAAGTTCCAGATCCGACTCTAGCTCTGTCTCTTGCTCTTGATCAAGTTCCAGTTCCGGCACCTGCTGCTCCAGTTGCAACAAACGAGGTACATTTGTCTAAAAGAAGAAAAATAATCAAAAAAGAAGAAGAGAGGGACCCAAGAAAATTTCTTGATAATATACCAAAGAGAAGGAGAACCCCTCGAGTACTGGTTTCAGCACCAGAGCCAGCTTCATCTACAGCTAGAGATTTCGACAACCTCGGCCCAAGCATAGTCGAGGATTTTGAACTATTAAATATATTGGCTGAAATATGCACGGCTGAGCTGGCTCGTCAAGAAGAATCTGAGACAAATAGAAGGAGCGCAGTTGTTTCCCTCACAGAGAGGACGCAACCGCCGCAACTCCAACTCCGCTTGTAGCTTGAGACTACGTCAAGTAGACTTTAATTACATTCCCGTGAGATGCAAGTTTTGTTTTTTTTTTTTCTGGTTTTTTTAGATTACTTTTGTAACTGTTTGAACAGATTATATATATGATAGTTATTTTTAGTGAGTTTTTAGTTGTAGCTGCTTTATTACATATAAGTGAAATTATATATGATGAGAACAACCAAAATACATAAGGACATATTATTCAATGTAGTAAAAGAGACAATATTAATAGTACTCGTAGACTTCGGGAAACAAACATATATATAACTAAAAAGATGTTAGAAAGAAGATCCCAGCCGACCCAAACCGTATAATATCTATTGGCTCAATTGTTCCAATAAGATTAAACATTTAGAAACAGATGAAATAAATGTAAAGTCCAAAGAGTGTTTACTAACTGTACTAAGAAATGGATTTGTTACTTGTTATTTATTTACATGTAGATATTAAATATAGATTATGGTTTGTCTAAAACACTTCAACAATGACAAAAGAGCACTTTAACCATTCTGAGTCCAAGCCAACCGCCGTCTCAAGTTTTGGAATTGCACAGTGACACTTTTCATCTGATCATAAACGAGTGTAATGAATTTATTTCATGTCGGGAATTACCCAATATTGAAGCCACCTCAAATACTAATTCGCGAAACCAGATAAACGATCGAGGTGGTAAGGGGATAATATTCACAATGTTGGTCGAGCAGTTTCCTAAATGTGTCGATCGATTTGTAAATTTTTTAATATTTTAAGTTTTTCCATATATTATTATTTTGAGAAATATTTAATATTAATTTCTCTTTTGTTATTTCTAGACGTAAGAACCAGCAATTGTGCCTCCACATCACTTGTAGCTATTAGAAGATGTGTACATTCAAGACATTTTCGTTAATTAAATCATCGAAAAGATCCAAAAGAATAAGGTCAACATTTTGACCCAGTAGTTTTAATATTTTCTAATTTTTGCAAGAGATACTCGTTTCAAAAGGTCATCATCGGATAAGGTTACAGTTAGCGACAACGCAACATTTTCAGCTAATTCCGTTATTAACGAAGAGGTTAAGGATAATATTAAGATTGGTAAAGTATGTTTTCTTATTACTCGCAAATAATCAGTAGGGTTTTACATATTTATATACATGGTTAAGTAAACCAGCTAAACCGATCAATGAACCAACATTATAACTCTATTACACCCCCCTCAAGCCTCTGAAGTGGAACCTGGATCTGGTGGAAGGAAGAGGCTTGAAATAGAGAACCGACTAAGTAAAGATTTGAAGGGACCTAGATGAAGAGCCTTCGTTAAAATGTCGGCATGTTGATTCGCACTAGAAACATGGAAAAGTTTGAGGAAGCCTTTCTTTAGCTGTTCACGAACCGTGTGACAATCTATCTCAATATGTTTAGTCCTCTCATGAAAAGCCGGGTTAGAGGCAATGTGAATCGCAGATTTATTGTCACAGAACAGTTTTGCACAACTAGAAACAGGTACCTTGAGATCCTGAAGCAATTGTGAGAGCCACAAGAGCTCACATGTAGCGAGTGCCATACTTCTGTACTCGGCCTCGGTACTGCTTCGACTAATTGTGTGTTGTTTCTTCGACTTCCAGCTGATCAAAGAAGTACCTAAGTAGACACAATAACCAGTAATTGACTTTCGTGATTCAGGACAAGTTGCCCAGTCCGCATCAGCAAAAGCATTGAGGCACACTTCAGATTTTGCATCATAGAACAGCCCCTGTCCAGGATTGTTCTTAAGATACCTTAGTATACGATGACCAGCCTGAAGATGAATATCCGTAGGGCATGACAAAAACTGGCTAAGATAATTCACAGCAAACGTGATATCAGGTCTAGTAATCGTGAGATACAAAAGACGACCAATCAATTCACGATAAGCTGAAGGATTATCTAATCTTGTCCCTGTATCTTTACGTAAATGAACTGCTGGATCCATAGGAACAGCCACGGGTTTGCAGGATAACATACCAGTAGTTTCAAGAATGTCAAGAGCGTACTTACGTTGACACACTGAAATACCATTAGTGTTCCTAGCAATTTCCAGGCCAAGGAAAAAACGAGGTGCACCCATGTCCTTGATTTGAAAAGCCGTGTGCAAAGCATTCTTCAAAGCCTGTAACTCTATGTCATTATTGGAAGCGATTAGAATATCATCGACATAGACAAGTAAGGCTGTGAAAGAAGTATCAGTATGTTTAACAAAAAGAGTAGTATCTGCAAGTGATTGTGTAAAACCAGCTTGAAGAACAACTCTTGAAAAACAGTGATACCATTGACGAGATGCCTGTTTCAATCCATATAAGGATTTGCGAAGGCGACAAACCGGATTAGGTGGTAATTGTACAGATGAAGATGGAGTATAACCTTGAGGTAAACTCATGAAAATCTCTTCATCTAAGTCACCATGCAAGAAAGCATTGGTGACATCCATTTGTGTGAGGGTCCAACCAAACCGAGCAGCCAAGCTTAAAAGAAGCTTGACACTCGTGAGTTTAGCAACAGGAGAGAATGTGTCAATATAATCAATTCTCTCCTGTTGTGTATACCCTTTTGCCACGAGGCGTGCTTTGTATCTAGCAACTGTACCATCCGGATTATATTTGATAGCATAAACCCACTTACAACCTATAACATTCTTACCCGGAGGTAAGGTTTCAATGGTCCATGTACCTTTTGATTCAAGAGCAGCCAATTCTTCATCCATAGCCTTGGGGAAATGTGGGTGAGACATGGCTTGCTTAAAAATTTTCGGTTCTGTCTCAATGGTACATGAAGCAAGAAATTTGTGATAAGATGGGGAAAATTTAGAGTAATCAAGAACTGAAGATAAAGGATAATAAACATGAGAAGAAGAAGAAGAAGTATGTGAAAGATTGCAATGATAATCGGATAAGTAACCTGGGGGTTTTACCTGTCTGCGAGGCCTACCATTGTTTGCAGTAACTCTTCCTGAATCAGGAACAGTCTCTAAAGGAGTAGATGTGGCACTAGAGTGGGAACATGGGGCAGGAGATGATGCATGAGGTAAACCAACAGGTGTATGATCATGAAACATGTTATCATCAACAACCACAGGAGTAGACAAAGGTAAAATCGATTTGCAAAACACGTCATTTGTGGATAAAGAAGAAGAATCAGTTTTAAAAGGGAAAACTGTTTCATGAAAAATGACATTCCTTGAAATCGAAATTACATTACTATCAAGATCTAAAACTTTGTACCCTTTGTATCCTGAAGAATAACCAAGAAAAACACAAGGTCTAGCTCTAGGTGTAAACTTTGTCCTATCTTTATCCAGCGTAGACACATAGCATAAACAACCAAATGATCGCAAAAAGGAATAATCCGGAGGTTTATTATGCAACAGTTCATATGGAGACAACTTGTTTAAGAGTAGGGATGGCGTACGATTGATTAAGAATACAGCCGTACGCACACAGTCAGACCAGTAGACAAGGGGAACATTGGATTGAAACAAAAGGGCTCGGGAGACATTCAATAAATGTTGATGCTTGCGTTCTACAACCGAATTCTGTTGTGGTGTATATGCACATGAGAATTGATGAATCATGCCATGTTCTTTAACAATTTGAGAAAAAGCAAGTTCAGGTGCATTATCACTCCGTATTACTTTGATAACAGATTGATATTGGGTCTTAATGAATTGAATAAATGTTGGAAAAACAAGAGAAACATCACTTTTATTCCTTAACATGTATATCCAAGTGACCCTAGTACAATCATCCACAATGGTAAGAAAGAATCGAAAACCATCTACAGATTCTGTGGCAAAAGGCCCCCAAATGTCTAAATGAACCAATTCAAACGGATGACTAGAACGATGATTATGTGAAACAAATGGTAATCTCTTTTGTTTGGCTAAAGGACATATATCACAGTTTGTAAGATGAGAAAGAGACATAGGAATTGAACCTGACATGTATTTTAACTTGATAGAAGATGGATGTCCAAGGCGTTGGTGCCAAAGTGTTCCATCTTCTACCAAGGATCCACAGAAATTGGTAGAGGTTGAGTTGAGTTTGGTCTCTAGGATATAAAGACCATGTAATAGAGTTCCTCTACCAATCGTCAAGTCCCGAGTATGGTCCTGGAATAAGCAGAAATCAGAGTGAAAACGCACAAAGCAATTAGTATGTTTCAACAATGAACTAATGCTTAAAAGGTTAAAAGAAAAGGTTGGAACATAAAGAACATCATGCAATATGATATGATTCGAAACATGAACTATGCCAGTATATCTAATGGGTACTCTAGTGCCATTTGGAAGTGAGACTGTGACTCCTGAAACAGGTAAAAGCTTTCTGAACAATGTTAGATCTGAGCAAACATGGTTAGTAGCCCCACTATCAATTATCCAAGTTCCATTAGCAAACATTGTGGAGAAAGAGGATAAGCAATGTGGTTGAGATTTCAGTATGTTATTTGTGAAACGAATAGGATAGGGAGAAAGAGAAGAACCCATTGAGACAATACCGGCAGTAGATGTAGCCTCCATGACTCCATTGTCAGTTATAGTAGCTGTAGAAGAAGGATTAGGCTGTTCTGAACCTCGGATATGGGCATTGAGATGATTGAGCAGTAGAGTGATCTGGTCATTGTTGAATTGACTAAGATCAAGACTATTCGATTTAGTAATCGCATTAGCCATGACTGCAGGTTTAGAAGGTTGAAACTGCTGCTGAGGTTGACCCAAAATAGATGAACCAGGTCGAAAAACAGGTGGGGATGGACCACGTGGACTAAACTGTTGTGAGTTAGGATACTTCTGCAACATTTTATGCCCTGGTGGATATCCATTAAGCTTGAAACACCTTTGGATTGTGTGTCCTGTTCTCCCACAATGGGTGCAATATGGCTTCTGTGGTGGTCTATAAGCTGTAACAAAGGCAGCATTATCAGGAGAACCACCATAGCTATTCACATCAACTTCCTTAGAAGTCTGAAAAGCAGCAGTTTCGAGCTTCACAGAGGGTTTTATGCTTTTCTGTCTCTCATCCTGTGTTACCATGTTGAATACGTCTTCAATGGAGGGTATAGGCTTCAGCATCAGTATATGGCGTCTAATAGGTTCATAACCATCATTGAGACCCATTAGAAATTTCGTCACTCTACTTCTTTGCTGAAGTTTTTCCCAAAGACTTGCGGCATTACAGTCACACTTTCCACAAGTGCAGACTGGTAATTCAACATAGTTTTTGTATTCTTCCCAAAGCGTTACTAATTCAGTATAATAAGTAGTAACGTCCATAGATCCTTGTAAAATTGAACATAGACGTTGCTCAATTTCATAAACTCGAGGCGCATCATCCTGTCTAAATCTAGATAACAGATTTTTCCAGATAGCTTCAGCAGTTGGCAAAAACAACAGACTCTGTCCTATCTTCTTCGATACCGAGTTCATGAGCCAAGTTGCAACCATATCGTTACAACGAGACCATGAGCCAACATCGCGGTGATTATCAGGAGGTTTTAGAATAGTACCGTCTATGAAACCGAGTTTGTTGCGGACGTTTAGAGCCATTCTGACTGAGCGACGCCAAGAGTGAAAATCGGATCCGGATGAGAGACGATCTGAAACCAATACGAGTCCCGCATGATCAGAGGCATGGAGAAAATAGGGATTCTCGTATTGGTCGAGGTGCGAAGAATGTGACGGAAGATCAACGTTGTTAGAAATAACCGAAGCAGCCATTGTTAATTCTTCAGCAGAAATTTAACAAGGCTAAGAAGAAATCAAGCCGAAGATGTAAAAGAAGAGAATCGGCACTGATTTTAGGTCAAAGATCGAAGGAAGAAAGCGGAATCAAGAAAGAAAACAAGAAAAACCAAGCCAATCGATGTTAAAAAAAAACGGCAGTGGTTCTAGGTCAAAAAATCGAAGGAAAAGCGGAAGAAAAAAAAAAGAGGAAGATGTACAGAAGAGAATCTGCCATCACAGAACATCACACCGAAGAGAGAATGCGAGATCAGCTGAGCAATCCGATTTGCGTCGCAAGAGATCAGCTGAGGTCGCGATTCTGTGAAAAATCGGCGATGAAATCGGCGATTTTCTCTGATACCATATTAAGATTGGTAAAGTATGTTTTCTTATTACTCGCAAATAATCAGTAGGGTTTTACATATTTATATACATGGTTAAGTAAACCAGCTAAACCGATCAATGAACCAACATTATAACTCTATTAGATAAAATGTCTATATTGGAGGAAATGCTTATGGGAAAGAAGTTCGCGAGCATGATCGATTTTATGAAATGGAAGTTCCTTGATTGTCCTTATTGGTTTTTTTATTTCATGATGTGTTTTTTAACATTTTTGTTTTTAAAATTATGTTTGTAAATCCGTCGGGAATTTTAATCCGTCGAAAATTCGCTGAAAAAATTTCCATCAATAATTCGTCGGGAATATTTTTCTGGAGAATCCATAAGAAATTGTTAACCGTCAAGAAATGTTCCATTGAGAATATTTTCCTCAAGATTCTATTGAAACAATCATAACGATTAATTATCGTCGGAAGTCTGTTGGGAACTCGTATTTCTGACAGCTTACCAGCAGTTTGGCGACCAGTGATATCGTAATGTAGTGGCATAATGTCATCGAACCCACTATAGTAAGTGAGATTGTTCTTGGAGACTTGTTTAGATGACTGTTTAGATGAATTGGGAGGATGCTTGCGTCAAATATATACAAGATAGTCGTTCAAAACACACTATGTATTTTTTGATGGTATATTAGTGTATAACCGTGTTTGAGAGAAGCATATAAAATACAATTAGGGATATTCAAATGGATTGACCCTGCCCATTTATACCTTACCCATTTATACTCTTTCCATTTAATATATATTCGTTTAGACCCGTTTAAAGTTAAACCTATTTATATTCATTTAGATTTGAGCTCGTATGAATCTGTTAGACTCGTTAGACCCATTTAATTACAAAAAATAAATCCATATTAATTCGTTAGACCCGTTTGACACACATTAACCCGTTAGATCCGTTTAAACTCTATCCATATTTAATGTATTTTTTAGAAAGAAATTAAAATTATACCATAAAAACACATCAAAATACATTAATTATAATGTCTATTACAAATTGAAAGCTAAATATTCAACGAGAGATAAATAAATATCATTGAAATATTTTTTGACGGGTAACGGGTTGAAATATTTACAACCGACCCATTTATGCCCACGAGTTTTTAACCTATTTCAACATCCCTAGCTGACGGTATGACATTTTATAAAAAAAACTCTAATGGTTAAACGGGCCTACCCGTTTAGTATCTAATATGTCCATTAAACCTACGGGTCATAACAGATCAATTTATAAAATTCCGTTTAATTTTTTGTATAATTGGACGGGTCACGACATGAAATATTTACAACCAACCAATTTAGTTCCACGGGTTTTTAATCCATTTTAACATCCTGAAATACAACATAACCAGCCTTCTCAACAAAAATATAGATCTTTTTGGAATCAAGCGGCAACCTCATGATTTAACGATTTAAAAAGGTGGCACTAATAGCTACACTTGTGCTTGTTTTATCAAAATTTGAGAAGGTCGTTGTGGTGGAAATAAACACATTAATCAAGGGCATTGAAGTTGTCTTAATGTATGCGAATCACCCTATATGCTAGATTCAGCAAAGTATTTAAAATTCAATACAAGCCAGACAGGGAAAACTATGCTGCATATGCGTTGTCAAGAGTTACCAGTTCACAACTGCTTGTTAAGGTTTCAATGAATCCCTCAATAAACCCTTCACTACAAGAAAACATCACATTCTCGACGGCCAGTTTCGTCGGAAAAACGTTGGTAATACCGATTCCCGTTTATTTTTCGACAAAAATAGTCCGTCGGCACTATTTCGTCGGAAATTAATATCCGTCGGGAAAGTATCGGGAATTTCCGACGGCTTGGCGATTAAACTTGTCGTTGGAAACTTCCGACAGATTATCGATAGATGTCGTCCGTCGGAAAATTTCGACGGATATACGATGGTCCCTTGCCGTTGGAAAAATCCGACGGATATTCAATGAATACCTCCGTCGGGAATTACCGACGAATTTGCGATTGAAGGTTTCCGATGACTATTGCCGTCGGGAATTTGAACCGATGATATTTCCCAATAGTTTTTACCCGTTGGGAGGTAGGCGACAGGTTTCGGACGGAATTTTCCGTCGGAAATTACCGACGATAATATCCGTCGGAAAGAACCAATTAATTGAAAAATTAAAAAATTTATTTTTTAAAAAATTTTCATTAAATATTTTTAAAATATAAATACTAAAATATTAATTTAATTTAATATAAATATTAATTTATAATTATAATAATATTTTTAAATATTTTAAAAAATAATAAAACAATTAATAAAAATAATATTCATTATAAATATAATAATTAAACAATTATCTTAAAATACAAATTACAACTCAGAGGCAGGAGAAGAAGGAGGAGAAAAAAAATTATCAGACAACTTGTTTCTCATCATTTCTACAATAGTTTTGAGATTATTTATTTCTATTTTCATAGCCGCCATTTCTTTTTTCATCTGTTCATTCTCCTCGTTTCTAGCTACAGATGTTGCGCCAACGGTATCTGCAACTCTCTCGAGTCTTGAATGACGATTCTTAAAAAATGGTACTTCCTGTAAAAACAATAAATATTATTAGAAAATTATTATAATATTAACAATAATTATTATATAAAAAAATTAAACTTACATAAAAAAAGAGACGGTTAGTCTTAGAACGAGGCAATTCAACGAGCGAAGATGAAAAACCAACTTGAGACTGCTGGGTTAAAATATCACTTTTTTCTTTTTTACTTTTTTGATGATCTCACTAACGAGACCATCTTAGATACGACCAATCTTTTTGTTCGTGTGGACGGCATCGAGAAGTTGTAAGTGATATGGATGCGCTTCAATTTCTTGTGCCTAAGTAAAAAAATTCTAAATTAATAATTTAAAAATTTTCAAATAATAATAAATAAAATTAATATAATAATTAATTTACCAATTGATCGGCTCGTCTCAGAAAACTAGTCGATCCGGCATTGTGAATATAAATGTCTTTGTCTCTTTGGTCGCTCTTCTGGTTTCCCGAATTAGTTCTCGAGATGACCTCAGCGCTGGAGATTCCCAATTACGAATAAAGTCGCTCCAAACCGACTTATTCAACCCTCTTGGTTTATCTTTTTCCTTTTTCCATTTTTGTTTTCACTTGTTCATGTGGCGGAAAAATTGTACTGCAGTCTCTTTTTCGAAAGCTTCTTCCACCAATTTTGTGTTCATGGGATCCCATGTAAATTTTTGCTGCGAAATTTACTTATCACTACAAGAAAACTGCTAAAATGCCACTGCATTTTGCGACCACATACGTAGTCGCAAAATTTGCGACCACATTTGCCACGATTTTATGACCACTTTGCGACTACGGAGATGTAGTCGCAAAGTGGTCGGAAAATTGTGACTAAAACTTGTAGTCGCATATTGGTCGCAATGCGCAACCATTAAGAGACTAAATTGCGACTACTTTGCGACTGGTGTTTGTAGTCGCAAATCAGTGGCAAATTTGCCACTAATTTGCCACCACAAGATCAAAATTTGAACTGCAGTCACAAATCAGTCGCTATTTTGCGACTGATTTGTGACCACATAGGGTAAATTCACATTTTTCCTAAGTATTTTTCACATTTACAATTTCTATTTGCATTTTTATTTGATTACTAACCATTATAAGTGACCACATATATACAAAATCATATTTGTATTCATTTAAAATTTAGAGAACATTTGAAATGTATATAAGAGATATAAGGTTAAAGAAATTTGTTAAGTGTTTTAGGTAAATGATTTGTAAATTTAGAAAATTTGGTAAATGTTGTTGTTTTCTTATTAATTGAAATTTGTACAACTTATAATCAAGTTATCAATCTTATATAATTTAATTTATTTACCAAAATCATAAAATTTAGGGTTTATGGTATTATTTGTGACTGATTTGCCACCACTTTGCCACTACATTGAGATTGTGGTGGCAAATCAGTCAAAATTTGCCACTGATTTGCGACCACAAGATCAAAATTTGAAGTGCAGTCACAAATCAGTCGCAAAATAGCGACTGATTTGCGACTACATAAGGTAAATTCACATTTTTTCTATGTATTTTGCACATTTACAACTTCTATTTGCATTTTTAGGAAAGTACTATCCATTATAAGTGACAACATATATAAAAAATCATATTTGTTTTCATTTAAATTTTAGAGAACATTTGAAATGTATATAAGAGATATAAGGTTAAGTAAATGTGTTAAGTGTTTTAGATAAATGATTTATAAATTTGGTAAATTTGGTAAATGTTGTTGTTTTCTTAGTAATTGAAGTTTGTACAACTTATAATCAAGTTATCAATCTTATATAATTCAATTTATTTACCAAAATTAAAAATTTTAGGGTTTAGAGTATTATTTGCGACTGATTTGCCACCATTTTGCCACTGCATTGAGAATATGGTGGCAAATTAGTCACAATTATTACTTGTGGTCGGAAATCAGTGGCAAATTTGCCACTGATTTGCAACCACAATGTTTTTTTCGAATAAATTAACCGTGGTCACAAATCAGTGGCAAATTTGCCATTGATTTGCAGCCACGTGTTTTCTTCGAATAAATTAACTGTGGTCGCAAATCAGTGGCAAATTTGCCACTGATTTGCAACCACATGTTTTTTTCGAATAAATTAACCGTGGTCGCAAATCAGTGGCAAATTTGCCACTGATTTGAGACCACAATGTTTTTTTCAATAAATTAACGTGGTCGCAAATCAGTGCAAATTGCCACTGATTTGCAACCACATGTTTTTTTCGAATAAATTAATCGCAAATCAGTGCAAATTTGCCATTGATTTGCGACCACGAATTAATTTGGAGGGAGTTTAAAAATTTTCGATTCCCACCAAATTATTTGGTGGTCGCAAATCAGTGGCAAATTTGCCACTGATTTGAGACCACAATGTTTTTTTCGAATAAATTAACCGTGGTCGCAAATCAGTGGCAAATTTGCCACTGATTTGCAACCACATGTTTTTCTTCGTAAAAACTAATCGTGGTCGCAAATCAGTGGCAAATTTACGAATTTTGAATTTTGCCACTGATTTGCGACAACATACGTCGTCGCAAAAAAATTCTATAAATACGTGATGGTTTTCCCTCATTTTTCACAATCAAACATTCCTACTTTCTAAAACCTCTCTAAACACTTATAAAATCTCTTCCAATCCAAAAAACCACAAAAACACAAATGGTAAGAAGGGGTAATAATGAAATATAAATATTATTAAAACATAATTATTTGGAAATTAATTTTGAAAAATATTATTAAAAATTATTAAAAATTATTTAAAAATTATTTAAAAATTAATTAATATTTATAATATTAATTATATTATTACAAAATTAATTAAAAATTATTGTATTAAAAATTCATAATATTATTAATTAAAAATTAATTAAAAATATTATTAATTAATTTTTTTTTAATCTAATTTCGTTGTAGTCGCAAATCAGTCGCACTTTTTGCCACTGATTTGCGACTGCGTGTTAACTGTGGTCGCAAATCAGTCACAAAATTTTGTGACTGATTTACCTATTCATGTAATAAATCAGTCACACAATTTTGTGACTGATTTACTTGAATCTTTGTAAAATCAATCACAAACATTTGTGTCTGATTTGCGACTGCAGTGACTCTTATAGTCGCAAATCAGTCACAAAATTTTGTGACTGATTTGTGACTACGGGTTTTGCAACCATATATGTAGTCGCAAAACAGTGGCAAAATTTGTTATGGAAATTCAGTCGCAAAGTAGTTGCAAAAATAGTCACCACCAATTGGTCGCAAATCAGTCGCAAATTGAACCACTATTGCCGTGGTCACAAATCAGTCGCAAATTTGCGACTGATTTGCGACTACATATTTTTGCGACTATGATTTTGCAACTACTTCTGGTGGTCGTAAAGTAGTCGCAGTTTTGAGTTTTGCGACCACTTTGCAACCACTTCCGTGGTCACAAAATAGATGTTTTCTTGTAGTGTATATATTACTAAAAAATATTATTAAAAACTATTTAAAACAATTATATATTTAAAATTTAAATAACATACCGCAAATGTCATAAATCAAATCTGACATTTTTCGTATGAAATATCTCTAAATTTGGTATATGGTTTGTTCAAAAGAGAATGAAGCATATTAATATAGATTTGCTTATTCCATTTTTTGAAATACCATACCTACGAATTTTTATTAGAATAGCGTTATAATAATTATTTTAAATATAATTATAGAATATCGTAAAAATAATTTTTTTAAATATAATTATAGAATATCGTAAAAATAATTATTTTAAATATAATTATAGAAAATTTAATTTACCATATCAAATTTGCTTGATGCCTTGGATCAAAAAAAGTAAGAAGTTCACGACCAGACTGTTGAACCAATTCTTCCATTGTCATTGGTCGGAAAGAATTATTTGCAAATTCTGTAACTTGAGTTGGTAAACAACTCGGAGTACATGACTCACCACGTTTTTGGTAATCTTTATACGACGTATAATTGTGATATTTTATCAATCTATTTATATTTACTATTTTACTATTTTCTTTTTGAAATATTTATTTTTATTTAAATTAGAATTAATTTAAACAATAAAAACTTAAACTTAAACTTTAAATTCTAGTTTTCATGTTATCAACTGTTTTTGTTTTTTTTTAAACCCTAGAAAGTAACGACTCAATCTTATTGTTCTGTTTCCAATGACGTTTTTAAAAAAGAATTGTTGAGATGAAGTAAATCGAGTAAACAAAAAGTTATACTGTTTTTCATAACCGTTATTTACTAATTATTTGCGTCAACAATTCACTAATTATTTCCAAAAGAAAGCTTACATATATATAAGCATTGGCTGCTGATATTAAATTCTCATTCATAAAATATCTAAAGTCTTTCACAGGGTACACATTCAACGACCACACCACCATGAGCTTTGAACTTTACCATTATTTTTTAAATGGTTTTCTAAATATCTGAGAAGAGAACCAAAAATAGTAATCATTCTCATTGGTTTTAAGGGTTAGTCTCACTCTAATACTAAACCCATATTAGCCAAAGCACATAAAAATTAGTTTGCTAAAACAGGCAAACATTTACTCTGCATCTTCCATTGTTCCCCCTCACATCCTAACCATCTCAAATATCCCCAAGATATAGCAAAATTTTAAACCTAGAAGATATGTTCATCGGAGCATGGATGTGAGAGATCGGAAAACGACTTGATAACCACAGCAACTAAGATCATAGCTTTACCTTAGCAATCAATCCAAGTTTCAAAGATTCAGCCACCAAAACTGATACCGAATTCATAACCATCGATGCAAACTTACACAACAACTAACATCATAGATTCAATCACTTTCTAAAGGTTAATGGAGCCCTCAAAATTCATAACCATCGATGCAAACTTAAATGATTTGCGGCGATTTCCGGCGACGTACGGCGGGAGGCGAACAGATAGAGAGAGAAGGAGAGAAACACGAGAGAGAAAGAAGAATAAACGGCCGTAAATTATATTAGATATTTCCGACGAAAAACTCCGTCGGCAACTTAAAACATTCCATCGGAAATTCGTCGAAAACTTAATAAATATTTTCTCGAAATCTCGCGTTGGGAATTATATTTTCCGCTTTAAATTTTAAAGCCGTCGGAAATCCATCGGTATTCCGACGATGGCTCGTGCATGTTCGACACATAGTCTGACCATGTTTCAATTGTCTGTTTTCCGACGGCTTTCCGACGGAGTTACCAAATCCATCGAAAATCCATCGGTTACGTATACCAATATTTCGAAAAATATTAAGAGTCTCCGACGGCTTTCTGACAGACTTACCAAAGTCGTCGGAAATCCGTCGGTTACGTATGTCAATAATTCGGAAAAACATTTATATTAATAATTCCTGACGGCTTTCCGACGACATTAATAATTCCATCGGAAATTCATCTGTTATGTTCAATACGGAATTTTTTTTATTAAATCTGAATTTTAATATGAATTTATTAAATATAATTTATATATAATTATATTATGGAAAAAAATTATTATTACAAATTTAATCTGAATCTGATGAACATTCGAAATTAACTGAATTTTGGTCGTCAAACTCGTCAGTCTCTTCTTCTGAATCTTGATACACGTTGTAATCTGCGTTCGTGGTGTCATCAACAACAAGGTTAACTTCAACAGAAGTGTCTATTGAACCTAAGTTACCAATTGTGCTTTGTTGCATAGGCTCTTGCATGGTAATACCACATACCATTCGTCTAGGATGTATTGAGGTCACTATAATTCAAGGATCTTGCTTGTTACTCACACGAGGATATCGAATGTAACAAATCTGGTCTGCTTGTGATGAAGTATAAAAGAATCATATTTTCGATGTCGCTTACAAGAGTGGACAGATATACCACCGAATTCGTCTTCACGTTGACCTATGACAAGGTCATACCAGTCACAATAGAACACAATACACCTCAAATAAATCATTCTTGGATAGTAAACTTCTAATATTTCACGAAAAACACCATTGTATACAATTTCTCCCGATTGAGATGATACACCATAATTACAAGTTGTTTGTAAGTTTCCTTCACGATGACTCTTAAAAGCATATCCACGATTGCAGTATATTGGATAAGATTTTGCAGTAAATATAGGACCACTCACCAATTCAATTAACCACGTGGAAAACAACGTTATCCCCCCCTAGAAGGACCTATAGTAATCTACAAAATAATTGAATGTAATCAATTATAAATATATATATATATATAGTAAACTATTATTGAAAATTACATAATTGTGGTAACACTAACATAAAAATGCAACCATCTTACAAATTCGCTTTTTTAAGTTTGACCAACTCATTCTCGTTGTAATCTAAATAATGAATATGTATTTGTTCCATGTATATCCTGTTAATTATAAAAAAATAATTAAAAATAAATTATAATAACAACTAAAAAAAATTTTAATTGAATGTATCTTTCATATTCCAAAACGTCATCGCAATTTGTCAAAATATACAAATGCAAGTGATTGTGTTCCTCCTTTGATATGCGTCGCGTCTTACCTTTTCCACTTAAATTTCCAATTTGTGCAAATATTTCTGGCACATACACTGGATAGCTTGGTTTTTCTCCTCCATCATCATGTCCTGCAGGTCGTCTATTTTTGTTTGCACTTGCGATGGAAAATAGTAGCTTGCAAAATTAGATGTTTTTTCATTAATACTTTATACGACGATTGAACCTTCAACCCTTGCAAGATTTTTAACTTTTTTCTTTAGGTGGAACATATATCTCTAAAAAAGATACATCCATCGGTACTGAAAAGATCCTCCAAGCGCTGCTTCTCTAGGGAGGTGAATAGGAAGATGATCCATAACATCAAAAAATGCTGGTGGAAATATTTTCTCCAGTTTACAAATGAGAACCGGTATTTTTTCCTCCAAATTTCGGATATCGTCTGTAGTAAGTGATGTTGTACATAAATCTCGGAAAAAGCACCAATCCATACATAAAAAAAAACATTTTAATATCATATAATATATAAAATTATGATTATTTATATATAAAATAATGTAAACGTCGTACCTGCAATTGCTCCGTAGATGTTTTTAGGTAGCAGATCGCAAAAGGCAAATGAGAATATTCTTTGCATGACAACATGACAATCATGAATTTTTATCCCTGAAAATTTACATTCAATAGTATCTACACAATTACGAAGATTTGATGCGTATCGATCTGGAAATTTGACACTATGCTTAATCCATTCAAAGAATTCGTCTTTTGCATGCGCATCCAATCGAAATGCGGGAGACAATGATTTTCTATTTGACATTACATGTAGTTCTTTCCGGGAACAAATATCCGGCAAATCCAATCTAGCTTTCAAATTATCTTTTGTTTTTCCTTGCACATTTAGAACGGTATTCATTATGTTGTCGAAAAAATTCTTCTCAATGTGCATAACATCTAGATTATGGCACAACAAATGATCTTTCCAATACGGTAAATCCAAAAAAATGCTCTTTTTATGCCAAATATGATATTCGCCACAACCATCAACAGGACAATGTCCGTTACCTCCACATGAAACCGTTCTCTCAACATCAAAATCTCTAAGTTGAGTCATCATATAATTCTCGTCAAAAATAGGAGGTGGACCATCAAATTTTTTTTTGTTTTTCCTAAACAATGTCGTACTCCAGCGATATGGATGATTTTGTGGTAGAAATCGACGATGACAATCGAACCAACTAGTCTTTCGTCTGTGTTTCAGTTGGAACGCATCAGTATTATCTTGATAATATGGGCATGCTAATCTTCCATGCGTCGACCATCCTGATAACATACCATATGCTGGATAATCACTTATCGTCCACATAAGTACTGCTCGCATCAAAAAATTATGTTGGTTGGAAACATCGAATGATTCGATACCATTTTCCCACAATATTTTTAACTCATGAATTAGTGCCTGCAAGAAAATATCAAGCAATCGCTTAGGATGCTCTAGGTCGGGGACGAGAATTGTTAGAAACAAAAACTCTCGTTTCATGCACAAAGAATGAGGCAAATTATAAGGTGTAACGATAACTGGCCACAACGAGTATTGCCTCACATGCTTCCCAAAAGGGTTGAATCCATCTGTAGATAACCCGAGGTATACGTTTCTAGGCTCATATGCAAAAGTAGGATAAACCTGTTGAAAATGTTTCCATGCTTCTGCATCCGAGGGATGCACAATTTCTCCAATCGAATTATGTTCTTCATGCCATCTCATAGGTTTTGCCGTGTGTTCAGATTGATATAACCTCTTTAACCTCTCTGTTAATGGCAAATACCACATCCGTTTCTGCGGAATAGGTACTCTACCGCTAGTCTCTTGAAATTGAGGTTTATGACAAAATCGGCACTTCATGCGGTTTTCATCATTTCTCCAATAGATCATGCAGTTGTTAATACATACATCGATCATCTGACAATCCAAGACCAGCTACAAGTTTCTGAACCTCATAATATGAAGCAGGTGCAATATTATCTTCACGTAATATATCTCTAACAAAATCAGCTATCGCATTAACACAATCTTCAGCCAAGTTGAAATCCGTCTTTATCGTCATCAACCTGCTTGCAGCAGATAAATGTGATAATCCATCTCTACATCTTTTATACAAAAGCTGCTTGGATGCATCTAACATATCAAAAAATTTCCGGGCTTCCAAATTAGGTTCCTCTATTCTGCTAATACCTTCAATGTACGATGTTCTTTGTTCACGAAATGCATCATTCACCATCTCAACAATACCTCCACTTATATCAACTTGTGATGCCGGTTCTTCTAGCCTAACATTAGTATTATCTAACCTTTTTGAAGTACTACCATAATATTGCATCGTTGCATCAGTTTCTCCATATGAATACCAAATTTTGTAATCCGGCATAAATCCAGTCCTATACAAATGATTACGTACTTCTCTAACAGAGATTAATCTATGATTTCGACATTTAATACACGAACAATACATTTTACCGTATTTCGATGTCATGATATTGTTTAATGCAAATGTCATGAACTCTTCAATACCTTACACAAATTCATCAGTCAATTCTCCCGTTGTTGGATCATAACGAAGTTTATCCATCCACGATCGAAAATAATCATAAGAACCCGAAGAACACATTTTCTTAAGATTTTTTGTTCTGGAGAAATTTTGAATGATCATAGCGTATTTATATTGAAAATTAGAGATTATCACGAATTTTTAAGAGATTATTATGAAATTTTTAACAGATTATTATGATTTTTTAACAGATATTCAAAAATTTTAGACAGATTATTCTTAAGAATATTCCCATTTCCGACGGATTTCCGACGGTTTCCGACCATAATCGGATAATCACAAATTGTGAATCGATTTTTCTTACTTTTCCGACAGATTTCCGACGGTTTCTGACAATGGATTACCGACGGATTATTCTTCAATTTCCGATGGATTGTGGATGGATTCCGACAATGGTCGGATATTTCCGATGGCTATCCGATGAAAATCGAGGTCATCCCATCGGTATATTTCCGACGGATTCCCGACGGATAGTAAAAACACAAGCTGTCGGAAAGTCATCGGAAAAACACCGATGGTCCTAGTTTCATCGGTAATTTGCGACGATATCAAGAGGATATCCCCATGACCACGGGTTCATTGGAAAACCGACGGTGTACAATCAGGTTTTACCATCGATGTTCCGATGGTTGCGCAGGCGTTGGAAATTTCCGACGGATCCCCGACAAATTTCTTTCCCTCTGTAGTCCGTCTGAAAACCATCGCCATTTCGTTAGAAAATTTTGACGGTTTTAATTCTGTCTGAAATGCGTCGGAAATACCGTCGGAAATGTTAATGTTTTCTTGTAGTGCTTTACTAAAGAAGTTAATCATTAAGATTCAAGACAGTTCAATTATTTTGCTTTATGAACAATGAGCTTTGATGTAAAGGAAAACTAGTGGTGGTGAAAACTGAAGTTACTAACACTCTTTAAAAACTACAAAGGTACAACATACACTACAAGAAACAGCGGGTTTAATGACGCTAGGATTCGTTGTTAAACCGTCGTTATAGAGGGTTAGCGATGACATTTCGTTGAAAATCAAGTTGACATTAAACCGTCGACGTAATGGTTGAATTCGTCGATAATTCGATGTTATCTTGTGAGGACGAGGAATCATCGGTAATCCAACGTAACTTTTCTGCCGTTAATGCGACGTTACATTGCGATGATGTCTGGTATATTTGTTTCCTTATAATATTCGTTGATAATTTGACATAAACGCACGACGAATTATCACCGATATTGCGGCTAAAACCCGGATTAATTACAACATCGTTAATCGACGTTACCGTCGGTTTTACATCGGTATCTTGGAGTTTGATTGGTTTTACAGTCCTTGCAATGTCGATGGTAAAATTTTGTCGGTAATTCATCGCTAGTTTGTGTCGGATTAGCGACCAATATCGATGTTAATTCGACGATATTTAGCAAAAAAATTAAAAAAATAAATTGTTAAATATTTTAAAAATGAATTTAAATAAATACAGTTTAATTTAAATATAAAATTTAAAATAAATAAAAAAACGTTTTACAAATGAAAATTAAAAAATAAATACAAATCTAATTATCAATAAATGTTTGTAGATCATCTACTAATTTCGCGTTTGCTACATCAATGGATGCGCTCGCACAATCCATTCTCGATTCACCGGACTGATTTTGACGCTGCAACGTCTGCGCTAAAACGGGGTTGTCCATTACTATAAGATCAAATAAATGATAGCCTTAGATCCGGTAGACGTTTAGACTCGAAGGATTCTAATATATAGAAATATTTTATACACTAGACAGAAAAAAAACTTTCGATAGTATAAATAGAAATTCATTGTGTCTGAGTAAGTAACATTTTTTAGGTTTTAACCACTCAGTACTTTATTAGAAGGTGAATATTATGTTTTGAATCATCTGAGCTAGATGTAATCTGAAACAACAATTATAAGCCAACTTCATTTCTTGTAGAATTTAATTCTTTATTGTGTCCATTTTGACTTTGACTTACCTGACTTACCTGATTAATCATACATGCACTTAAAGAGTATAATTTTTTTATTAATTCTCCTAGAAACCTGCCATTTCATACTCACTAATAGACCTGCCATATGTTTTTCTCGAGTCAGTAATTGAGGTTTCTATAAAATTTTCTTAACTCATAGATTTTAAACCTATTACTTTCGATTATTTTACACCTTGATCTCGTGTTAAACCTTTACTAAATGGACTTGCTAAATTTTCAATGGATTTGATATAATATATGATGACTACACCACTCAAAATCAAGTTTTTGATGGTTTTGTGTCATCTTCTTATATGAGAAGATTTATTATTATATAGATTACTTAGTGCCCAAGCTATAATCGAGTAGTTATCACATTGTATACGTAATGTCGACACTAGTTTTTTCCACATCGGAATATCTTTCAAAAAATTTCGAAACCATTCATATTCCATGGTTGATCTAGTCAACCGAGTTTATTTTTAGGATACTGTTTTACTGCCACGTGTAAAGATTCCCAATATTTTTGCATACTCCAGCTGTGATAATTTTTAAATACATCAGAATCCTATTCATCTTTGCATACTGCAGTTATGACAATGTTTGCATGAGTTCTTAGTCAAGTGAAATTGAGCATCTACGAGAGTTTTGGCTATCCTATTTAACTAGGCTTTGAACCTTTCAAGTATTTTTTCCAACATAATAAACTTGAGACAATATGATTCCTTCAGATTTCTTTCAGAATTTCTGGACAAGATGATCGCTAGAATCGCATGTGCAAGTCTCATATATTTCATATCGAACTTCTACTAAGCATATTCTTAATTTGAACAATCATACCTTTATTTATACCAATAATGACCACGTCATCTACGTAAAAACATAGCATAATATACCCATGTTGAGTATTTTTGATGCATATACACTTGTCGCATTTATTTAGGCAGAAACCATTTGACATCATGATAGTGTCAAATTTTTCATGCCATTTTTTGAGATTTTTAAATCCATATAAGGATTTCAAAAGTGTACAAACTTTGTATTTTTTACCATAGAAGATGAACCGTTCGGGTTGTTTCATATAAATCTCTTCTTTTAAATCACCGTTTAAAAAAACATATTTTACATCTATTTGCTAGATTTCAAGGCCTCCTAGCGTATCTATTCCGATTAGCATTTTGATTGAAGTTATTTTTATTACTGGAGAATAAATGTCAATGAAATCTAAGAATCTTTTTTCCGGAACCTTTGCACCCCAATCCAAACCTTATATTTATCGATTAAGCCACCGATTTTCAATTTGGTTTTGAAAGTTCATTTACACCCGAGTGCTTTAAACCCTTGTTTTAGATCAGTCATTTCTCATATATGATTTTGCATAATGAATTTGATCTCATTACTAACAACTTCTTTCCAAGAAGGTACATTTGATGTAGAAATTACTTCTATGAATGTTCTATGCTCACTCCTTAAGAGAAAGACATCATGAAATCGTCGTCAAAAGATTTTTCCTTATGCACTCTTTTACGAAGTCTAGGTCAACTTTAGCTTCTTATTTTCTGTTACTGAACTTCCAAAAGTGCTTGTCTCATTGGAGAGGAGTTTTCTTCATTTTCTTTTCGCGTCCGCTTTTAATTTTGTATCTTTGCATGGAAATACATTTTCAAAGAAAGACACATTTCTCGGGCTTAGTTTGCCCCAGTTTGGTGGATTGCATTTCCATTACCTTGTTGAGATTGATGTTTGGTATGTATAATTTGTAAACTAGAAACCGATATGCATAATTATTGTATCCATATCCAATAAAAATACAATCCACTGTGTTTAATCTGATTATGATCTTTTTATATGGTGTTGTATCCACTTTTGCTAGGCATCTCACAATACTTTTCCAAAGTTCATACGGTGCTTTGTAGATAAATTTATGTAATGTTTTGTTGAGGATATTTCTAGTAAACAACATTTCATCCTAAATATTTTGAAATAACCCAAATTCTTGCAAACATTCCATTCATCATTTTTATGAGAGTTTGATTTTTTTTTACCGTAGTTCCTTTATTCTAGTAAATATGGTGGAGTTTTTTTTATGGATAATGTCATGTTCTAGAAGAAATACATTTAACAGTTGATCATATTCACTTTTTATATCTCTTCTCACTATTTTAATAGTTTTTCCGAGTTGATTTTCAAACTAGAACTTGTATTCATTGAATTTCTCCAATATTAATGAAGGATTGTTATTACATTTATTTTGACTAGTCTACCCTTGACATATCACCTTTTTAAGTATATATCATGTGGGAGAAGTACTGGTGTAGTGGTTGAACCACCTCTACGTAAATCATGTGCAGTTCGACTCCACCTTAACTTGTATGATGGTGTTAAATCTTCATATGAAAATGTTGGATTATTTGGGTTGGCTGATATGGCCCATTGACAAAAAGTACATACCATGTTTCTTGAGAACTAGCTTTTCCAACTCAAAGTTGCTAGTGAATCCACCTTGCTTATCAATGAGCTGGAAATTAAATTCTCTGCAATAGATTTGGCAAGTAGATAAATTTGGAGGACAAGTTTTATCTATTGAATATGGAAAATCAAATATTCCATATTTGTATTTGGCAAGTAGATAAACTTGGAAAATAAGTTGTATCTACTAAATCTCGTGAGAATCCTATGTGCTAGGATTAGAGGAGTGATACAAATACCAAGGGGTTGTCTCATGAAAACTTACGGCTGCCGAGGGTATTGCTGAAAGATGCAGACATGTGTGTGGCGTCGTCCCATCAGACAAACTAACATGATGAGAAATTTGTCAGTGATGTTGATGGTCTTTCCGTGGAATCTACATCCATTGAAGATGGTGTTGCATTAGTGCAGCTGAGTGGTAGTCAGACATGTTGTGTTTGATAC
Organism: Pugionium cornutum; assembly: GCA_018901935.1. Lineage (NCBI taxonomy): Eukaryota > Viridiplantae > Streptophyta > Magnoliopsida > Brassicales > Brassicaceae > Pugionium > Pugionium cornutum. Next base: position 5,439,643 of record CM032159.1, read on the forward strand.
TATTTCCACAAACCACATAGAAAAGAATGGTAGGCTTGTTTATGTTGTACCATATGCAATTGTAATTGCTTTTTGTTCTAGTGGATTTATTTCTGGAATAGGTCTCGGGGATGTAGGTTGGAAAACCAAAGCTCGTAAAAAATCTATGTGTCTATTTTACTTTGTGCATATGGTTATCATTATTATTGTTTAAACATCGATATAGCTCAAATCTCAAACTCTCATTTGGTATCAGAGCGGGTTCCCGATAGAGATTTGTCTTATTTCGGGTAGATCAGAGATTTGATGCTAAGGAGATGATGTGTGTGAGAAAAATCAGTCACAGATGAGAAAAAGGAGAGAAAAATGGAAGGAAAACCATCTCTAATGAACCAATGAAGATGACAATAGAATTTGGATTAAGTGGAAGTGATGGTGAGATGATGATTTCTGAAATAGGATTATGACCACATAACTAAAATATAATCAAGGTAATTGGGAAAGGTTGTTTCTGGAACTCAATCAGAAATTATCACAGATGGAAACAGAAGTTGAATCAAAGGAATGCAGAGTTAAATGATAATACATAATAGGTATTATAACAAGTCTAAAAGTTGAAAGCTATAATGGTCGATTATAATCTTGATAAGTTCTCGTGGTGTTTTAGGTTTGAATAGATCAGTATACTCCATATCAATGATGGAGTGTTTTAAAGCATTTCAAAGGGCTAGTCAAATATGTAGAGGGTTACTGTGCAAATATTAAAAGAGGCAACAATGGTTAAATTTTGTTGATGAGGTTATGTAGTTTGCAAAAACAAAGTCATTATTATGATATCTTAGTTGATGAAGTACAAGGGGGATTATCAAAGTATAACACCTATAATAGTTGATGAATGAGCAATTATGAATTCTTCTATATCAAGAACAGCTACACATATATATATGTTTGATGGGTCTTTGAACTCTGATACGATGAAATCTGATCAAGTAATTGTTATGATGCTGACTTATGGAATGAAGCAACAAAAGAAGAGAAAACTTGAGAGTACTTCTGATTTGTCTTTGGTAGGTGACTTAGCATAACCAAAAATGAGAATCAATTGTGAAACCAAAGGAATCATGTTACAAATGAGATGAAAAGCTGGACAAAGAGCTGGTGGATGAAAAGGAGGAATCAAAGTTGTGTAGAATGCGACATGTAGATAGCTCAGAAGTTTGAGTCTGATATTCTCTTTGGAAAGAAAAAAGTATGTGTTTAGCTGTTAAACCATCAACCCTTATGAATTTGTTAAGGCCTTGAGTTTTCAGAATGGATCTACACGATTTTGATTTCAAGATATGTTGTGCACTTAGAAATCAATGGAGCATCATTTGGATCAAGTTGATAATCATAATGATAAGAGATGAAAGAGTTGTGATGAGATAAAGTAGTGCTTAAAAGTGGTTTGGATCTTGTAACTATTTTTGAAATTGCTATCACATTAGAAAGAGACTATTCTATGCGTACGACATGCTTGATCTTGTTCCTATTGGCGATAGTGGTAACTTTTTGATGTTAAGATAGTTGTTTCTTCTAATATCCATCATGTGAATGTTTGGACAATAGATGATTTGTGGAAAGATGATAATACTATCAAGAATTTGATATTTCACAAAAATGGGTTTAAAACATAGGTGATGAATGTGGTGTGAAGACCAACATTTGATGGTATGAATGAGATGCTTAATCACATGTGGGCTATAGGAGGATCACTAATTGATATCTCTGTGAAAATCAGAATGTGTGACGTATGTTGGTACATGGTTCAAGAGAAAATGTACCATATGGAGGCTAAAGAAGAAGATCTACAACTCTGAATGAAGTATAGTCACCTTGAGAGATATTATTCATGGAAAAATGAACTTTTGGTTGAGATTGAAAAGAGTTGTAAAGAATCCATCAGGAGCATCATTCGATTTTTGATAAGTCACATGGTGTGAAAGTCGCTGGTGAAAATGTTGTTTAAGATGAGGCTTAAAATTCAATTTACTCTGAGTTGAATCAAGCTCAAAAACGAAGATTAGGATTGGATTCAATGATATGTTGATCTGTTTATTCAAACTGATTATATAACTAATTTCAAGTCCCAAGGTGAGTATCAAATGGTTTGTGAGAAGTCTTTCCACAACACGGGTGTACATGCCAGAAAGACAATCAATGTGTTAATAAGATTCTACATCAAGAGATGTGATAGTGATGAAGATCATTAGGAGTTGTGCCAACAGAGCTTTGATGTTATCAGGTTTAAGCTCGTTGACATGAATGATTATCCTTGGAAGTTTTGTTCTATGAGTAAATTCAGATCATCAAATCTTGTCAAATGATTATGGATCCAGCAAACTGTTATTCTGGGCAGACATGAGGATACTATGAAGAATAAGGTGTGAAGTCTTCAATCAACAACTTGAAATTGTGAGTGATATGTGTCTATCCGCTTTGATGATGTTTTTAACTTAGTTGTGACATCAAGTAGGGGGAGAAAAGAGAAACGATTTTGTGTGCAGATGTATATGAGACTTGATAACTCGGTTAATCATACTTTATAGTTGACATTGTTGGTTCAGTTGGTATTATTGATGTAGTTGATATAGTTCATCGTTTTGTGTTGTGGAGACCAAAACATTTTAAGTCGAACACATGATTGATGTAGTTCGTCAGATTGGTGCATACTATGGTTCAATTGATTGAAATGTTATTTAATGCAGTTTGAGAAATTGTGTTCTATTTCTAACTCATTTTATATGCTGGTTGAGTGTCAAACAAAGCTAAAAAGAGAGATAGAAGACGATTTGTGGGGGAGTAAGATGCTGATTTCTGGGGGAATTGTTGATTTGATTGTAGTAATGATTTGATGTTTGAGTTATAAACCTCAGTCATCAAGAGAAAGATTGTTAGTGTATTGCTGACTGAGCTATATATCTGATTGAAGTTGAGTTTGAAGATATATAGTAGTTGGTGTGTGGTAGAGTTCTACAACTCAGTCATCAAGGGAGAGATTGTTAGTGTATTGATAACTTAGTTGAGAAACTATTACACAAATATATGATACAACTAATACATCATGATGTGTTACATATCTCGTGTCACAACCACAAAGACTTGATGTGAAACACGTGTTATTATATTGAGTTTGAGCTTGAGCTCTACAACTCAGTCATCAAAAGAGAGATTTTTAGTGTTATGGTGACTAATGTGTTGAGCATAACATATTATAACTCAGATGCTGAAAGATGAGATGGAGTATGATATGCAAGTCTTGATACAACAAAGACTGGGATAATATTTGATACGGTGGTTGATACAATGTTATCAAGACTGAATGTAGATCAACCACAGGGTTGATCTAGATATTGGACAGATGAGATAGAGTGTTCTGATACAACAAGGTTGATGCAATACTTGATGAAGTAGCTGATACAATCATCAACATAGAACAAGAGTATGATAGATGATTGTAGTGAGATAGTCATCAACTTAAAGCAGAGGATGTATCAGAGAAGTCTCTCAAAGTGTAGAGTCTCTGATTGGATACAACAGAGGATGCATCAGGTAGAAGAGGTATCAGAGAAGTCTCTCTGAGTGTAGAATCTCTACTTGGATACAACAGAAGATGCATCAGGTAGAAAAGGTATCAGAGAAGTCTCTCAGATTATAGAGTCTCTAGTTAGATACAATATAGTATGCATCAGAAAAGATGTTGAGATCTGATCAAACGGCATATTAAAAGGCAAGAATTTGATGTGGCGTAATTGCTGACATGGCAAAAAGTTTGCAGAGCTGAAAAGAGTTTTTGAGATTTGAAATATCCAATACAACATACTAGACATTGACTTGATGGCATCAGAAAATGTATCAGAGAACATAACAAGAAGCAAAAACTTGATGTACCGCAATTGATGATGTGGAAGTGGCTTGTTGAGTTGTTATGAGATTTTAGGAGAATCATATATTCTCTGCAATAGATTTGGCAAATAAATAAACTTGAAGTACAAGTTGTATCAATTGAATTTGGAAAATCAAATATTCTATATTTAGATTTGGCAAGTAGATAAACTTAGAAAGCAAGTTGTATCTGCCAAATCTCGTGAGAACCCTATGTGCTAGGGTTAGAGGAGTGATATAAATGTCAAGGGGTTGTCTCATGAAAGCTTACGGCTGTCGAGGGTATTGCTGAAAGGTGCATACATTTGTCTAGCGTCATCCCATCAGACATACTAACAGGATGAAAAATCTGTGAATGTTGTTGATGGTATTTCTTTGGAATCTGTATCCATTAAAGATGGTGTTACACCAGTGCAGCTGGGTGGTAATTAGACATGATGTGTATGATACTGTGTTCACAAACCACGTAGAAAAGAATGGTAGCATTGTTTATGTTGTACCATATGCAATCTAAATGCTCCTTGTTCTAGTGGATTTGTTTATGAACTAGGTTCAATAGATGTAGGTTAGAAAACCAAATTTCGTGAAAAATTTATGTGTCTATTTTACTTTGTGGATATGGTTATTATTATTATTGCTCAAACATCGATATAGTTCAAATATCAAATTCTCAAAAATGATAGACGAAAGATTCTTTATTGGCGAGTTAATGCGAAGTTCAAATTTGAAGTGCTTTGAGAAAGAAGGAGGTGAGGGAGATTCGGTTTGCTCCTCTCGATCCGTTGCACATGCACACCAATTGAGGGAGTCCCTAACTTTTTTCATGAACCACAAGCTTGAGAAGTGGATAAAGATTCGTTCTAGTGTTCAAGTGATTAAACTCGACCTTTAATCCGATTCGTTTAACATTTTGGATCATAAAATATTTAAAAATTAATGTTTCCAAATAAATACACCTTCAGCTTGGTCCAAGATCCAATTGCCATATCCCTTAGCCCGTGCCAAGCTTGCGGTGGTAGTAGTGGCAACTCGCATAGCTTTGCTTTCTTTTTACATATTTTGAACTATGTATTTTGTTCTTATATATATATATATCTATCCTCAAAAGTAGCATATTTACTAGACTATTTTACATTTTTTTTAGTTACTAAAATATTTTGTATATCGGAAATGTTCTTTTTTGTATTTGATAAAAAAATATAATTACATTTATATCATTAATTTTGAATTTTCACATCAGCAAAAATAATAATATTTTAGTATTTTTGACGGATTATTATGAAAATTTATCAATTAATTATGCCGATAATTTTACGATAGATATATAGATACGGTTGATTTATCGTAACTGATTTTTGAATTCGGTAGATTTTGCATACTGACTTATGAGAATGGAAAACTTATGTAAATATCGATGTAACAAATTTACAAAGAATGGCTAACTTATGTTGATTTTGGTAGATTTAAAAGATGCTTATAGCAGATTTGTAAAAAATATGACTGATTTATGAAAGTTAGGTAGATGTATCTACTCGTTATGGTGGCTGATTTATGTATTAGTTTCTCTTATACCGGTAACTTATGAGCTACTAAATTCTAGATTTGATAGCTGTGATACAATTACATAACGGTTGACTTATGACATGTTATGACAGATAAGGTATGGCAGATTTATAGACTATACTAGCCGAGTTTCATATACAATTGAAACGGCAGAAAAAATGTTTACTACAGTATCCTAACAAACACGACAGAGTTTCAATGGTAACTTATGAAATAATATTTGTGGCAGATGTTCATAACATTTGGTCCATATTTACATATTTTGTCCTCTTAATGCAAAAGCGAATATCACGTGAAAACTCCAGCGTCTCTAACCGATTTTGTTGTAGATCCTCCATCTCTTTCTCCTTCAAGAACAATGCCCGTCAAATGGTATCTTTCATGATTGCGGAAACTGAAGAATAGTTTATTGAGTTTCGGAATTTGAGTCATTGACCTAGTTAAATTAACCTCCCTTCTCGGGGTTTTCTTCTAGGGTTTTGTATTGGCAACCAAATCAAGGATCAACAGTGAGCAGCCAAATCCTCAACGAAGCTACGCAATGCGTAGAGAGCATCAGTGGCCTCAAGGAAGGAAGATGGAAAGCCACTCTCAACTATTACAGACCCATGTTGCGAGGTTCCTCCTCCATCCTCTTTCTCTTCCTATTATTTCTCCATCTCCTTCATCTTTCCGCTTAGCCTTGAGATTGAAACTTTTGAGCAGATCAGGCAAATCAAGCGGAGTTCCCGCGTGATTTTCTGGGGATTTCGCTAGCAGATCAGCCTAGTAAGTACTATTTCATTATCAGGTCGCAGAGGATCGTCCTGGAAGCAGATTCGTCGATTCAGTTGATAATGGAGAAACTTCAGTCTTACAAATCGAAGGTCGCGCTTTACTTTGAAGGGTTTCAGTATCAACTTGGTGATTTTAGATTGAGAGTTGGTAAAGTGGTTCCTACCCATTCTGAGAATGTTAGAGGAATAGTCATGGAGGTATGGAGCTTATTCCCTTATCTTGGTGATGATCCATCCTTGATGCTATTTACAGTAATTACGACAAATAACTAACAATGTTGATGCGTACAGATTATGAATTTTTTGTATTGTAATCATCCAAAATGATATGATGAAGCTATTCCCTTTTAATGATGTTCCTTGATATTATATACAGAACCTGAGACAGATGAAAAGCAATGTTGGTACATGTTGATGATGAATGTTTTATCGAAATTGTCTTGTGAACAGAATTTCTTGCAATCGCAATTCAAAAAGGATATATGAAGATATTCCCTTTTTAGTGATGATCATTGATGCTATTTACAATGTTACAACATATAATGAACATTCAACAATGTTGATGCATATAGAAGATGAACCTTGTTTTTATTTTATTGAGATTATCCTCTTACTTGTAATCTTAATTTGGAGTTTGTGGGTTATGTAACTAAAGGTTTGTGTGTGTGTGTGTGTGTATCATTTAGGTGGAGTATCTTCCTATTTCTTCATTGGCAAAGGCAAGAAAAGTGATGGAGGAGTTTTTGGAGATGTGGCATGAAGCTCTGTGTAAAAGGTCGTTGCCGGGTAAGTTTGTGAACATAGAACTCAACTTTGGGGATTTTGGACTTGGAGACAGCTACACTCCACAGCACACGGCTGTTCGATATGCTCTTGTCATGGCTCACATGATTGCAACGGTTCAAGCTGTGAGAGGCTAAACTAAAGAACAACATTCCATAGAACTTTTCTTTAGGTAAAATTCTGAGTTTTGTGGAGATTTCTGATTTCAATGGTCACTTTTATAAACAAGAAGCATTGAGAATGTGTATGTTTAGGAGAGTTAGAAAGACGAGATTGCAAAACTCAAGAAACATTTAGTAATTTTCACACCGCCAGCAATGTTGGGTTTAGAATGAGTCTCAGATTGAGAACCATTTTTATGTTCTCAAAGGTCGAATTCCTCTAGTATCAGTTGAATTCACATGTGTGTTTGTTTGTACTGCTGCTCGCTGCGATATCGGTGTTGGTCTAGCCGTGTTGCGCCGTGGGAAATGCAGGAGAGGAGCTGATGGATTTCGGATTGGAGCTTCTGCTGCTGTGAGTAAGAGTCGAGGAGGAGCGGTTGAATTCATATATGTGTTTGATTGTTCTGCTTGATGAGATCTCGGCGCTGGTTGAGACCTGGTGCAGTGCGGGTATTGCAAAAGAGGACCCGATGGATTTGGAGAACAGTTCTACAATCCAGACATGCGTTCACAGTTCTATAACAGTACTGTTCTCTAAAAGTGGCGGAAAGTAAATCGTCATTGTTGCTTTCGACCAATTCTCCATTCTAAAGGTTCGTTTCACCTTTTTCACGGTTTTGGGTTTCAATTTAAAATTTTAATCATCCTTCCGCTATTTTCCTTTTATGGAATCTCAAAATCTTTGAATTTTTAGCATCTTTGATTCGATCAATGGTACCTCACCAAAAACAAAAATATGAAATTGTGGGTCCCGAAAATGTGTTCTGTTTTGCTTCTACTCTTTTTTTTTTTTGGCTGTATCTAAATTTAGTTGTCCGAAGTCCGAACGCTAGATTTCGAGTTTCTGATCAACAGTCTTCAAGAATTTAAAAATAAGCTTAGAGAGGTTTTGGTTGACGTTAGGGTTTAATATCAAAGGGCTTGATATCCGTTTCTATTCCAATAGTTTTTGGTTTTTTGTTTCCTTTTATTTTTGGCTATGCTAAATATCCATCATACTCAATGATTTCTTGAATCATATTATAAGGTGATATTGTCCGTTTCAGTCAACTTATCTTTCGTGAGATTCACTTACTATTCTTGTTGTTACTCCAAGTTCATCACTTTCTAGGGTAATGAGTCCATATTGGCCCTCTTCTTGGTTTGTTTTGCTCTTTTAGAAGAAAAAAAACATTGATTAATCTCAGAGATTTGTGTTGGTTCTTCTAGTGTTTGTTTCCAAGAATGCAATTTAAGTAGTTTTGTTGTTTTCTCCAACAGTTTGAGATACGTTCTGACTGAAAGCAGAAACCTGAAAGCAGAAACCTGAAAGCAGAAACGTTCGACCCTCATGGCAAGAGAAGCTCCAATCCCAAATCCATGGGGTCCTCTTTTGCAATACCCGCACTGCACCAGGTCTCAACCAGCGCCGAGATCTCATCAAGAAAACAATCAAATACATATATGAATTCAACCGTTTCTACTCAACCCTTACTCACAGCAGCAGAAATTCCAATCCAAAATCCATCAGCTCCTCTCCTGCATTTCTCACGGCGCAACACAGCTAAACCAACACCGATATCGCAACGAACAATAGTACAAACAAATACACATGTGAATTCAACTGATACAAGAGGAATTCGACCGGAGAGAACATAAAAATGGTTCTCAATTTGAGACTCATTCTAAACCGAACATTGCTTGTACTCTTTTTTTTTTGCTGTATCTAAATTTAGTTGTCCGAAGTCCTAACCCTAGATTTGGAGTTTCTGATTAACAGTCTTCAAGAATTTAATAATAAGCTTAGAAAAGTTTTGGTTGACGTTAGGGTTTAATATCCAAGGGATTGATATCCGTTTCTTTTCCAATAATTTTTGATTTTTTGTTTCCTTTTATTTTTTGGCTATGCTAAATATCCGTCATACTCAATAATTTCTTGAATCATATTATAAGGTGATATTTTAGTAATCCGTTTCTGTCAACTATTTATCTTTCGTGAGATTCAAATAATTTATTTATATATTATTTTTATATTATTTATAAAATTTTTGAAGAATATAACAATTATTTATTGTTATTTATTTTTAAAAAATAGAAATTGATATATATGTTTATCATCTATTTGATTTTAAAAATAAACCAAAATTTTCAACAAAGTTAATGAATTACTATAATTTTTTACAGTTATGGATCAAACAAAAAATATGATAAATACTTTTTGTATTTTTTTTAAATTTAAAATATTAATTTTTTTTTTAAATTACACTAGTTTGATCAAACTCTTTAAGTTGCCTATTAGATTCAATAACTTATTTGTCATTTAGTTATGAACAATTTTTACATTCAAATTTTGACCCATCATCCATGTAATCGAAATTTGCCTTGCCAACAAAATCAATTAACAAGTAAAACCCAATAGTTACTGAGTCAACCCACCCGACACTATGACCCGGATCGTTTTGATATCCACGGCAGAGTCGGGTCATTGGATTCAGAAATCAGAACTGCTCTGGCTTGAGAACAAAGAAAACCCCATTTTTTCCGAACATTCTTAAAGCGCTCCTCAAGGAAGAAGAAGAAGACGAAAAAGAAGAAAGAGGAAGAAGCAGAAAGAATCAGACGATCAACAAGATGAGTAGCATTGGAACTGGATACGATCTTTCCGTCACGACTTTCTCTCCCGATGGTCGTGTTTTCCAGATCGAGTACGCCGCTAAAGCTGTCGATAACAGTGGGTTAGTGTTACATCTATATCCTTCATTCTTCCTTTCTGTTCTTTTGAATTAATCTGACTTTGCTTTTTGAACTTTGAGATTTAGCTATGGAAATATCCTTCACGAATTAGGTTATTAACTTATTTATTTCGCAGAACTGTTGTCGGAATCAAATGCAAGGACGGGATTGTAATGGTTTGGTTCTTTTCCTTCTTATATTTTTTCTTTTACTTTCTTCGGTAAGCGTATACTAGGTTTTAGTCTCGCGTGCTTCAGTTTCAGTTTTCTAACCATTTGCTCCGACTTGGATCATACCTAAACATAATTGATAAGGTTTCTTTGAGTTAATCTCCAAAGTCAGTTTAAATGAAGTGTTTTTCACTTTTTGTTCTGTTTTGTCCATGTTTGCTATCAGATTCACAGCTTTGATTTTGCATAACCCTTGGAAATATTGATAATTCTATGTATTGATCCATCTCTTAATTCCTTATTTACATTTCCTTTTCTACATTTGGTTACCTTTGGGTTTTCTGAGGATTACACATATTTGATGAAGGAATGGCTTTGCTAAGTGTTTATCTTTTGGTGAGGTTTAGGGTGTGGAGAAACTTATTGCATCAAAAATGATGCTACCAGGTTCCAACCGCAGAATCCATTCCGTTCATCGTCATGCTGGCATGGTTTGCACTTTTTTCCTTTTTCTACTAACCTATAGGAAATTAGTTTCTTTATGGATGTACCTTTCTAGTTTTCCAGTTACCACTGTGTATAGTCTGGTAATACATTTTCTTTTCATTATTTTGAGCACTTCTCCTCCTGTCGTGTCAGGCTGTTGCGGGGCTTGCAGCTGATGGGAGGCAGATTGTTGCGAGGGCCAAATCTGAAGCGAGAAGTTATGAGAGGTATCACTGAATGCCTCAGATTGTTTTATTAGTATCTTACATTTATTACGATGGAAGCACTTCTCTAGTTTTCTACTCCTACAACTTTTTTCAAGGGCAAATTTCTCTTGATTTAGTTTAGAATATTTTTTTTTCTGTAATTTTTTAGATCGAAAAATCAGTATAAATATATGGGCATGAGATATCTGTTCTCCGCATGTCTTATCTTATTGTTTATCTGGCTCTACTTTCACTTGTTATAATTTAGTGTTTATGGCGATGCTGTACCTGTGAAGGAACTTTCAGAGCGTGTTGCAAGTTATGTCCATCTATGTACCTTGTATTGGTGGCTCAGGTTTGTACAGTTCTTCTAATTCTTTGATAGTTGCCTATCCATTTCTTCTACTTGAATGACTTATAAGACAACGATTTTGATTTTGAAGGCCTTTTGGCTGTGGGGTCATTCTTGGAGGTTATGATAGAGATGGACCCCAATTATATATGATTGAACCATCGGGGATATCATATGTAAGTCATTTCTGTCCGTAGATATGTCATTTTAATGAGATCTGTCTTCAAATTCTACATATTTTCTCCGTGGTCATATCAATTTTTTTTTTCTCCGGCAGAGATATTTTGGTGCGGCAATTGGCAAAGGAAAGCAAGCTGCTAAAACGTAAGCTACTGCAATAATCTCTAGGGTGCTCTTGTTGTGGATATGCGTAGTTGCTATGGTGTCTGTTGTACCACTCGGATTGATCAATTTAGCAAATACTAACAAACTGCACGATTAACTAGACAAATAAATAAACTAAAACTTGAAAGATTAGGTGAGGATTCATAGTTGCTGTGATGATAGATAGTGTGAATATGTGATTTAAGAACTATAAGACCGATGTCTCTGTATTGTATAGCATTTGGCTGACTTTGACCTGTGGAATTTATTTGAGTTAAATTGTGTAGACATAGTTCATAAAAAATGCAAGGTTATATAAGTGTTCTGATGGATCAGATTGATTAATCTTTGCAGGGAAATTGAGAAGTTGAATTTATCGGAAATGACATGCAAAGAAGGCGTTATTGAAGTGGCGAAAATGTGAGTATTGCTTTACTTCTCATGTTCAGTTGTAAAATTCTTGTGGTGCTCTATTTGTATATGCTTCACAGGTTCATTTTATAGCAAAAATGTAATGTGACTTTCATATGTAGCATTTACAAGCTACACGATGAAGCCAAAGACAAAGCCTTTGAATTGGAGATGAGTTGGATATGTGATGAGTCAAAACGAGAGCATCAGAAGGTAAAAAGCAGAAATCTTATAATTGATGATTTTAAAGAAATGCTGTTCATAAACTGTAAATTCGACTCAATCTTAGGTTCCTGATGAACTTCTTGAAGAAGCAAAAACGGCAGCTAAAACAGCACTCGAGGAGATGGATGCTGACTGAAACTGAAGACTCTGTTGAATTTTAGATCTGTCTAAAGCGTCGTTTGGCGTTTTTTCTTTTGTAACTTTGAGTTTTGTCTAAGAGGGACAATTGTTGCAGTTTCTCTTCAACCTTTGGACTCATATTTTGTTGCTATCAACAGTTTCTTAAGTAATTCCTTCGATGGTTTCATTTGATGATTAATGTTTCTGGAAATAACATTACTACTGGAAACAAAAGTTATGTTTCGGTTTATGTTCAGTTGGTGTCTTGAGTGATTTTTATTGTTTTGTTATGGCTGCACAACACATGTTTTTCAGTTAATATATTACAGATATTGAATTTCTATTTATGTTTTAGACTCAAATTTCCATGTACGACAGTATTCAATTAGCAGGAGTCACTAATATTAACAACAAATACTTAATAAATTAACAATATTAGAGATTTTAAATAAATATATTTAAATTAATAAAATTATTACAATTTATGTTATTTTTATTAATTTATCAAACAATCAATAAATTTTATTAAACTAATTAAAAACTAACTATTATTTTAAAAAAATATTTTTTTGAATTTTTTTATACATAAAACAATTTATAAATTAATTTAGAAAATAATTAATAGTTAATCACATCAAATAATTAATATTTGAAATTTAATTATATCATATTATTTATTTTTAGTCATTATATTTTTTATATCATTTTTATTTGATCAATTAAAAAGAAAAACAAAATCACTAATCATATAAAGAATAGATCTTTTTAGTTAACATATATTATAAATTTTAAAATTTTAAAATATAGGTATTTGTTATTAAAATAAGAAAATGTTGTTTTTAATAAATTTACAGGTTATATGTATTTTGTATATAAATTATTAATAATTTAAATAGTATAAAAACGATCATCATATTAAAATAATAATCAATATTTTTGATAAATATTATCAGATTTAAAATCTAAAATAATAATATTTTACAACTAATTATATTAATTTTTATAGCTAAAATTATATTATATTTATTTAATATTTATTTTACTCCGTGCATAATAAAGATATAAATTTAGTCTTGACATTTGAAAAAAAAAGTATAAAATGCATAATCATCATTTTGATATATACACTAAAACTTTATTTTTGATCTTTGAAAAAAAAATATGAACAACAAAATTAGATTATTCTTAAAATAATGAAATAAAATTGAGATTGCTGATACCAAACCATTGAATTGAATGAGAAAGCTGTATTTATTTTTTCAGATTTAATTTGTTCATAATATTTTCATATTTATTTTTTATTCATATAATTAAGTTTATTTATTGCTCTTGCTCGTATATTTTTCTCCAGAACCTTGATGAATTGATTTTTTTTGTTTTTATTGTTAGAACGTAAAAAACCGGATATGAAAATCACGATGTAAAAATGATTTATTGATCAAAAACGATTGAGAAAAACGAATTAAGAAAAGACAAATTCGTGAACGCGAGATTTGATCTCTTTCTTTAATTCAATAAATCTTCCGCAGTGTGACAGTTTGATGAAATTTTGAATCCCAGGATACAATCACGATAAGACTATAATCGCAACACTCAATTACATAATCTATGAACAAAAACTACAATATACTCTCGAGAAAAACTTACAGTGCAAGAAGAGAGAAGAGGAGATCGCTGGAGACGAATTTTTGGGAGAAAATGTGAAAGGTCTAGCGGTCGAATAAGGTTAATGAGGATTAAGACTTATTTTTATAACCTTAAGGGAGCGGTTTTGCCAACCGTAAAACGTGGGAGGAAACCGAACCGACGAAAAAATCATGGACGGTTAGGAAAGAAAATCGTGGGTATGATTTAGGGTTTTGACTCGGTTTTGGGTTAAAACCGTAATCAAAATTTGGTCGAAAGAGACCTGAGACCTGAGACCTGAGACTCGGCCCGGCCCGGGGGCGGCGGCGGCGCGCGCGGCTTTGTCCCTTTTCTCTCCAACTTCTTTAATATATTACATGAGCTCTCCCATTTATATACTAGAGGATTTTTCCTCAAGTTTCCAATGTGGGATTTTTCCTCAAGTTTCCAATGTGGGATTTTTGTCCATACTCATTATTTTAGGTAACAAACTTATGGCTTCTTAATGAGCCCAATGACCCATTTCTTATTCATATTCCAACAAATTTTTGCAATCAATATTTGGGCCATATACCCAAATTGAACATGCAAATATTGTTCAAAAAATTGTTCCAACAATCCTCCACATGAATAGAAATGACTATATACAATGCAGACTCGATAGACTCGATTGGCTCTATTATCTAGACGTATTCTATAGACTAGACAGAAGGACTTTCGAGAGTATAAACGAAAATTCACTGTATCTAAGTTGGTAGCATGTTTCAGCTTTGAACCACTCATTGTTAATATCTGTCGGGTTTACTCGACCAGGAGGTGAACATGATGTCTTGAACCACCCGAGCTTTGATGTAAACCAAGACAACATATATAACACAATTCTATTTCTTGTAGAACTATGTTCTCTATTGTGTCCATTGTGGCCGTGGACTTGCCTGGTTAATCATGAGTGAACTTGGAGAATATAACCTTTCCTTCATTCTCCTAGAAACGACCCTATTTCACACTCATAAGGTGATTTGCCATTAGCTTTGTTTTAAGGAGCATCATGTAATACTCCACTTATATGTCAAAGCTATGATCTCAAATCATTAAAAGCAATGATTATCCTACACACATTCAGGTAACAACACTGTTTATCATCCTAGGAACTGGGTATAGACATAAGTCTCACATTGTTTTTTTCAGATTCCATTTGATTTAGTTGTCTCTTTGAACCTACATCTTGGGATCTCTAGTCACGTAGGTGGGGTTTCCATCAAACTTCATCTTTAGTCATAGGCTTTATACCCATTCCTATTGATGATTATACGACTTGATCTCGAGCTAAACCTTTAGTAAACGGATCTGCTAGGTTATCAGCCGATTTGATGTAATCTACCGTGATTACACCACTTGAGATCAAATGCCTAATGGTTTTATGTCATCTTCGTGTATGACGCGATTTACCATTATACAGATTGTTCAGTGCCCGAGCAATAGCTGATTGACTATCACAATGTATACGTATTACTAGCACTGGTTTTTCCCACATCGGGATATCTTCCAAAAAATTATGAAGCCATTCTTCTTCTTCTGCATCTTTGTCTAAAGCTATGAACTCAGATTCCATAGTCGATCTGGCCAATAGAGTTTTTTTGGAAGATTTCCAGGAACCTGCTGCACCACCAAGTGTAAAGATATATCCACTCATGGATTTCGAGTTTTTGGAGTCGTATATCCAGTTCGCATCACTATATCCTTCCAAAACTCCGAGTTCTCTACCATAGTGCAACCCATAATCTTTCGTACAACGTAGGTAGTTTAATATTCTAGTTATAGCTTTCCAATGATTATATCCTGGATTACTGGTGTAGCAACTTAGTATATTTACTGAGTACGCCAGATCGGGTCTAGTACAGTTTGTTAAGTACATCAAGCTTCCAATCACTTGTGCATACTGTGACACCGCTTCACCCGAGTTTTTGGTCAAGTGAAGTTGAGGGTCGACAGAAGTTTTTGCACTTCCATTTGAGTAGTTCTTAAACTGCTCAAGAATCTTTTCAGCGTTTGGGATAGGATGATTCCTTCAAAATGTCTAGTTATTTTGGTTCCTAGAATGGCATCCGCTAATCCCATATCTTTCATGTCAAACTTTCCACTAACTAGATTCTTAGTTTGATTGATCATGTCTTTATTGCTACCAATGATAAGCATATCATCCACGTATAAACATAACAAAATATACCCATTTGGCGTATTTTTGATGTAGATACACTTGTCGCATTCATTTATGCTGAAATCATTTGACATCATTACATTGTCAAATTTTTCATGCCATTGTTTAGGAGCTTGTTTAAGTCCATACAATGACTTTACAAGTCTACACACTTTGTGTTCTTGACCGGGGACGACAAACCCTTTAGGTTGTTGCATATAGATCTCTTCTTCTAAATCACTATTTAGAAAAACAGTTTTTACATCCATTTGATATATTTCCAAGTCTCTTAATGCTGCGATGCTTATCAACATTCTTATTGAAGTTATTCTCATTACGGGAGAATAGGTGTCAAAGAAATCTAAACCTTCTTTTTGTCGGAATCCTTTCACCACAAGTCTAGCCTTGTACTTCTCTATTAAGCCATCAGTTTTCAATTTTGTTTTGAAAATCCATTTACACCCTAATGCCTTAGAGCCTTATGGTAGATCGGTTATCTCCCATGTATGGTTTTGCATAGTGGAGTCGATCTCATTATTCACAGCTTCATTCCATGAAGGCGCATCAGGTGTAGACATAGCTTCGGTGAATGTTCTCGGTTCATTCTCTAAAAGAAAGACCGTCAAGAAATCATCACCAAAATATTTTTCCTTACGAGCTCTTTTGCTTCGTCTAGGTCATCTTCAACATTTTCTACTTCAGTTACTGAAGTACCAGATGTGCTTGCCTCCTTTGTGGAGGTTATTGCATCACTCTCTTCACGTACTTGTTTTGGATATTTATCCTTATACGGAAACACGTTTTCAAAAAATATTGCATTTTTTGATTCCATAATCGTATTGATATAGATATCTGGTATATATGATTTATGTACCAGAAATCGGTAAGCACTACTATTGTGTGCGTATCCGATAAATCTGCAATCCACACTTTTAGGTCCAATTGTGACCTTTTTAGGAGGAGGTACTGCAACTTTTGCTAGGCACCCCCATACTTTCAGATATTTGTACGAAGGTACAATGCCTTTCCACAACTCATACAGTGTTTTGCCATTTGTTTTGTGTGGTATTTTGTTGAGGATATAATTTATGGTGAGCAACGCTTCCCCCCCCCCCCCCCCACAGATTCTGGGGTAACCCAGATTCCTACAACATTGTATTCATCATTTCTTTCAGAGTTCGATTTTTTCGTTTCGCAACTCCGTTAGATTCTGGTGAATAGGGAGCTGTTGTTTGATGGATAATGCTATTTTCTTAACAAAATGCATTAAACGGTCCATCATATTCGCCTCCTCTATCAAATCTAACTATTTTAATAGTTTTTTTCAGTTGATTTTCAACTTCAAGCTTATACTCTTTAAATTTTTGTAGAACTTCATCCTTACTACATAACAAATATACGTAACAATATTTTGTACAATCGTCTATGAATCGTCTATGAATGTCACAAAAAATATATATTTTTTTTTGATATTCCGAGAAATTATGAAAAAATATTTTGACTACTTTATGAATCAGAAATATTTTTTCTATTTTAGAAACTCTAACAGGCATTTCTATAATATATATATATATATATATTTTAAATAATATATTCGTATAAACCCTAATAGGCGTTTCTAGAATAATATTTTTCACATTTCGCGAAACTCACTGTTAGGCCTTCGCGGAAACCGTTTGACAAAAATACTTAGATCGTTTGATTTTTTTTAAACTTTCCACTGAATCGTTAAAACGTTCGTAGAACTGTTTCAGATCGATCACAAAAATGGATTGTAAACGTTTATGAAATCGATTCCGATCGATTGAAATAATGTGAAAACGTTTTAAAAAACGTTACAAATCATATCAGAATCATTTGAAACCGTTTTTGAGATTGAAAAATCGTTTAGAAACATTTTTGAAAATCGTTTAAAAATCGATCGCAATTTTCAATCCGATTCAAGCGATAAGCAAGAAGCGGATTTATTGAATTAAGATTGTTATAACGCAAAAAAACCAGATATAAAAATCACGATGTAAAAACGATTTAGTGATCAAAAACGATTGAGAAAAACGAATTAAGAAAAGACAAATTCGTGGAGACGAGATTTGATCTGTTTCCTTAATTCAATAAATCTCCCGCAGTGTGGCGGTATGATGAGATTTTGAATCCCATGATACAACCACGATAAGACTATAATCGCAACACTCGATTATAGAATCTACGAACAAGAACTACGATATACTCTCGAGAAAAACTTACAGTGCAAAAAGAGAGAAGAGGATATCATTGGAGACGAATTTTTGGGAGAGAATGTGAAAGGTGTGGTGGCCGAATTAGGTTAATGAGGATTAAAGCTTGTTTTATAGCTTTAAGGGACCGGTTTTGCAACTCTAAAACGTGGGAAGAAACCGAACCGACGAAAAAATCGTAGACGGTTAGAAGAGAAAATCGTGGATATGATTTAGAGTTTTGACTTGGTTTTGAGCCAAAACCATAATCAAAATTTTAATTGGAAAAAATTATTTACATATATCAAAATCTTATGGTTTAAACCACACGTGTTGTAATCCTTTTAGTCAAAGTAAACTCATCAAACTTTATACAATAAAATTTGATCAAATAGTAATACATCGGAATATTGATCACATATCCTCTAAGAAGAAAGTTTTTTGGGAAGAGCATGTGGTTTAGTAGTTGTATCACTTTTACGTCCATCATATAGGTGTGGAGTTCGACTCCACCACCACTCGCAGAAGGATGTTAAATCTTCGTATGAAGATATTGAACTATTGGATCGGTTCGTTATGATCCATTGACAAAAAAAAGGGTTTTCTTGCATGATTATCTTGATTACTATAGATTATTAGCGGTTTAGTTTAAGTTTCCGGGTGACGAAAACCGATATGTAATCTGTTTAGATAAAATAGAGTCGTATTCTTCTTTTGATTATTGATTCTTTTCTTTTCGGGATTCTTAGAAGAGAGAAAGATATGATTTATATATTTGATCGAGTCTGTAATTGTAACAATGGATAAAGAATCAAATTTTCAAACAAAAAACTCTAGTTAGATAATAGAATCAACGTCTTAATCAGTTAGTTTCAGAATGATTAAGGTCTTCATATTTTTGTGTGACTTGAGTTTCGAATATTTCCTGCTTGTTGAATATTTCGTTTTGACTAAAAGTAATTCAGAGCAAAATGTGTAGAATGATGTTTCAAATATTCAACCTGTACGAAGTTCTCATTTTATATTTTAACATATATACACTGACCCCTAACCGTTCAACATGCTTTAACCTTATCCTTATATAACTAAATAAATATAAACAAATTTCTTCAAATTTATTTGGATGAATGAGAAAAATAACTTTACAAACCATATAAATTTGTATTTTTATTGGCGTTACAAAAATGGAAATTCGTATTTTGTATTTATTTGTTTATTATTTCACCTCAAAATAGACATAATTTTTTTTAAATTTGTGGAAATATTCAGAAATTATTTATTTTCTATTTATTGAAAAAAATAAAATGTTTTAACATCCATGTCTAATATGTAAAAATAAATGAAAACACTGATGTTAAAACTTAAGATAAAAATATTATAAACCTTTACGTCAATAAATGGGTATTGTTCATAATTTAGAGATTAAATATATTAAGTTTCAAATACTATCTGTATATATATTTGATATGTCTTTGATTGTTTGTACTTTGTATATATCCACACATGCATGTTTGCTTCAAATATAACGTTTGAGTTTTATGGTCAAATGAACAAAGTATTTATACACAAACATAATGAAAACGATATTAAATAAATGACATTCTGATTTTTTTTTCTGCGTTTTTCCTTTCATTATTTTTGTGTTCCTATTTGAATATAAACATCTTGTGATGCTATTTAAAAAAAACATTTATGAGTTATAAAATAAAAAAATAGTTGTAATAAATTTGTAATGATATGTAGCATATTGGGTTCATTAGTATTTTTTGTTATATACTATTCAAATTTAAGCAATGGTCATATTTGTTTGTTTGTCATGAATTGTTGTTCGTTATTTATCAATTTTTTGCGGTCAGTTATAACTGTCAATAGTTATCATAATTTTTATACCATTGAATAATTTTGATTAGTTATAACCGCAGCTACCAATGGAAAATAAACGAACAGTTTTCATCACAGCTGCAACCGTTATTTTAATCACATTCGTAATCAAAACCACCATCAATAAACAAACGAAAATAGTCAATTATGCAAATCTATTTTTTATGTTTTACACAAATTTTTTAGTATGGTACTTATAAAGTCTTGTAAAATTTCAAATAAAAACTCTAATAAGGTAATTGAATCAACGTCTTAATCAGTTAGTTTCAAAATGATTAAGGTCTCCATTTTGACTTTGTCATAGATTTGAATCCAAGGAACATAAAATAAAAAGCTAATATTAACATATACTTTAATCATTCAAAATTACTTCATATTTTTGTATCACTTGAGTTTCGAATATTTCCTACTTGTTGAATATTTCTTTTTGACCAAACGTAATTCAGAGCAAAGTGTGTAGAATGGTGTTTCAAAGATTCAACCGTTGAACATGCTATAGTCTTATCCTTATATAACAAAATAAATATAAAAATCTTCAAAATTATTTCGATCAGTGAAATTTTTTTTTACAAAGCAATACACCTAAAAATAAATGGAAATTCCTTTCTCTATTTATTTTTTGATTATTTCACCTAAAATAGGCATAATTTGTTTTAATTTGTGGAAATATTCAGAAATTATTTATTTTATATTTATTGAAAAAAAATCAAATGTTTTAACATCCATGTCTTATATGTAAAAATGAATGAAAACAATGATGTTAAAACTTAAAATAAAAATATTATAAAAATTTACGTCAATAAATGAGTAAATTTTCTATTAATCATTTGAATCATCATGAGTAATTATTCTTTTCTCAAAGTTTGTTGAGATATTGAAGAATACATGAAAAAACAATAAATTATTATTGTGTAAAAGCATAGTCATCTTTACAAAGTTGTCTAAGAGAAAAAGCAAGTTGTAGTAACTTATGAAAATTTTATTGAAACGAAAAAGTAATCAACAAGAAAATGTCTTGGCCGGTTTTTTGCTAATAAACTTCAATATAAAAAGGATACTAACCATATCTTTTCTAATTTTTTTGTATCAATTCAAGATTCAAAAATAATGGATACATTTGTTATTGGCATTATTATAGTATGTGCCGTTATTGTTTTGCCGTCTATTGTCTTATGTTGTGTCCTCCTAACCGTTAGGAGGAAAGAGCCGTTAATGTCTCAGCCTCGAGATTTGGAAATGAGTAAAACAGGAACAAAAGATGGAGGCCTTGTTGTTTTGACAAGGAATGTTTCCACTACATCTCCAACGGCAGCTGAGGCAGCCGTAACCATTGCAGATTCTAGCGGTGGCAGCGGTTGTTGTTGTAATTGCAATAATGATGGTGGAGGAGACGGTGGAGGCGGCGGTGGTGGTTGTGGAGGTTGTGGCGGCTGTGGAGGTTAAGGGTTCTCTTTAGTTATGTTATGATTTAACTTTTTATTAATGCATGTAATTTGTAATTTGTAATTTAAGATTTAATCTATCGTGAGGATAGAAATTGTAAAATAAGGTGAAGAATATGATTGTGTAAATGTGAATTTTATGGTTTAGTACAAATTAATTCTGTTGTGTACTTTTTTTTTCTTTCTCTTTTTGTATAATCATTTTCTCTTTGCAGCATTTATCTGCAACTTATCTATGGGAGTATGCATAGACTAAGACAATATGTGGACAACATAAGGCTTATAATGTCGAGTAGAAGCTAGATAAATAAGACGACCAAGAAGTTGTTGGTAGGGTTCTCGATGAGCCAACAATATGCTGTTTGCAAGGCTAAGACAATGGGTTTTGATTACTAGGAGAATCGACAAGCTCTTCATCAAGAAGAACCGGCTTCCATATAACAATGTTAGGATCATATTTCCGTTGACATAAATAGATACCAATAAGGTTTTTGTGCCACTTCAATACCTAAAAGATATTTAACTCCACCTAAATTCTTTCATGTGAGATATGTATATGGATAATTTGAAGGATTAACTAGCTGATGAAGAGTTATCCGATATGATAAAATCATCCACGTAGAATCAGGGATGGTCATGAATTTAACAAAACCGTAAACAAAAAAGAAAAAAGAAATGTTTTACATTATTTTATAATAATATTTATAAAATAAGAACTAATTTTTTTACAAAAATATGAAGAGATGCAAATACGGATTTATTTTGCTTGCATCCAGGCCCACCTCTGTGTAGAATTGAAGTCAAAGAGGTGACCGAGTCTGATAAAAACCATGAGAAGACCTCTTCTCAAGCCATAGCGAGACTTGCATAAGCGAGAAATACATGTTTTTCAGAAGACAAATTTTTTTTTCGTAATTTCATATAAATGAACTGTATGATTCATGAAGGTCTCATTGAAGGTCTCATTTCATAATTTTTTTTCCGTAATTTCATACAAATTTTTTTCGTAATTTCATGAAGGTCTCATTGAATAAAAGCATTATGAAAATCTATTTAGTGAACTGTATGATTCTTTTAGCAGTAAATCAAGGGATAAGTAGTTATTGTTGCTACAGGTGAAAAATATTAGTATAATCCATATCTTCCTTTTTGTGATTACCAAAATCAATCAGTCGTGCTTATATAGTGTTCTATTGTAGTGTTGGAGCAAAATTTGATTGTGTAAACCCATATATACTGGCTAATGACATCTTATTAGGAGGCAACCTTTTAAGATATTAAGTATGATTATGTTAAAAAGCCTTAATATGAGAAGACGTACCATCATTAGAGACTTTCATTTCAATTGCTTTGCGGAAGGAGCGTAGCTGTGATGGCCGCGAGAAAGCTGCAATGCTTAGGAGAATGTTTTTCACAAGATACAAAATAAGAGATAGAATATATCTGTATAAGAAACGGGTTTTCAGCAACAGCAGGTGGGCTTCGAACAAAAATTAAGAGACCCACACGAAAAACCTTATCCAGTTGGCCCACTCACTAAAGCTGCAGACAAACTGCAGAAACAGAGCAACATAGGAGGTAAGATCGGCAGAGGTATGGAGTTGCAGAAAGACAATGGGTAACTGATACTGATGTTTGAAGCTTGGATATGCATTGCTGAGTTAGTGAAATCATGGATCTTTGGCACTCTCACGGAAGAAGTGATGGGGTATGTCCATTGCTTGAAAACATCTTATGATGTTTGGATGTCACTAGCAAATAATTTTAATAAAAGCTCGATTGGTAAACAGGTAGAAGAATCTATGGAGGTATTCACCTTTTATGAATCGGTTAGGGCATGACTATGACTTCATTTGCATTGCCTTGCAAAGCTTAATGTCTCGTGCTCCTACCCCGACGTTCAATGATATCGTGTATGAGATATCATGATATAACTCATGCCTACAATCTTATGAGTCACCAGTAGATGTCTCTCCCCACATTGCGTTCCAAACCCAACGAACTAGCTTTACTCCAAGAGGACGAGGTGGATACACAAGATTTGGCAGTGCGAGAGACTGTGGTTATACAACAAGAGGCCGGTTTTTCTCAGCAGGTGAATCCATCCAGCTGGAGTTCACATCATATGCCAGAAAATGCTAATAATCGGCCAATGTGTCAAATTTGTGGGCGAACTGGGCATACCACACTCAAGTGTTGGCATGGTTTGATAATGCTTATCAAATTGATGACACACCTCAAACCTTGCTAGCAGCTTTAAGTTTCATATGCTCATGGTAAGGAATGGTACACAGATTCAGGGGCATCTGCCCACACCACAAGTTCAGCCGCTTCTCTTCACACATCAACACCCTATAGTGGCAATGATTCGGTAATGGTAGGTAATGGCAACAACTTTCCTATTACCCATGTTGGGTCAACAGTCATCACTACGCCATAAGGTAGTATTCTTCTAAATGATGTTCTTGGTTGCTCCTCTATTCAGAAGCCTTTACTCTCGGTATCTAAGTTGTGTGATGACTACCCTGTTGGTGTATACTTTGATGCTAATTGGTTATATATCATTGATCTTCAATCACAGAAAGTGGTGACCAACTAAGCTCTGATACCATATGAATGAGAGAAGAAGAAGATGAACACTCAAAGAATAAACAACTGTATTCTCATTTTCTTACATTAAAAGAGAGGTTCAGAACATAATACTTTTATAGTGCTCACCAAAAAAGAAACGATTTTACAACCCTAACATTAAACAACTAGAATTCGACAAGTGTCTCCTGTCATATTGTAACACGTGGGTCTTCAAGAGTTCCAAAACGGTTGTGTAATTTCAGGCCACCATCGTCCTTCTGCAGCTCCATACCTCTGCCGATCGTACCTCTTCTATTGCTTTGTTTTTGCATTTTGTCTGTAGTTTTAGTGAGTGGGCCAACTCGATAAGGTTTCTCTATCGATGAACAACGAATTGACGGAGCTCTGGGCCTCTTAATTCTTGTTCAAATCCCACTTGGGAGAGGAAGAATTCCAACACCAAGTTTGTCGCGAAGGTCGATGAAGGCACGTCTTGGCAATGATTTAGTAAAAATATCCGCAAGTTGAAGCATGGCTGGTATGTGTTGGACTTCTAAAAGCGAAAGAGTAACACTTTCCCGAGTATAGTGATAATCGACCTCAGTGTATTTTGATCTATTTTGGAACCCCGGATTAGCTGAAAGATGTACCGCAGAGAGGTTATCACACCTGATCAACGCCGGTCGTGGTTGCACAATGCATGTCCCGAAGCAGAGAATTGATCCAGGTTAGCTCCACAGTGGAAGTACGATCGGCAGAGATATGGAGCTGCAGAAGGACGATGGTGGCCTGAAATTGCACAACCGTTTTGGAACTCTTGAAGACCCACATGTTACAATCTGAGAGTGGACACTTTTCGAATTCTAGTTGTTTAATGTTAGGGTTGTAAAATCGTTTCTTTTTTGGTGAGCACTATAAAAGTGCTATGTTGTAAACCTCTAGATTAATGTAAGAAAACGAGAATGCAATTGTTTATTCTTTGAGTGTTCATCTTTTTCTTCTCTCATTCATAATATCAAACTGAAGATGATCGGGGTGAATAAGAGGATAGAGAGACCATGAACAACTAAAAACTACAATCATTTCACTCTTTCTAGTTTTACAAGGCTTCAAAGATACAACCTTGTCAATCATTGCTAAACAAACTTAAGAAGGTATTATAAGGAGCTGCAAGAGACCAAAGTTCTTATTTAAAATTATTATGTTTCAATTAACAAGTTTATTTGCTTGTTTTTATAGGAATATGACTCTTAAGTTTAAGAGTGTTTTATCTGTCATTAGGTCCTAATATCTTATTGTTATTTTTGTTTTAGTCCTTTCATTATAATGTATTTTCAGCCCTAGAAGGCACATGCTACTGGACTAGTATATAAAGTCCCATCTCATTATGTAATCACTTAAGTTTTATGAAAAAAACCTAGTTTTTTTCCCTTTGAAAAGAGCTGATGCCTCCAGTCTTCTTGTGTGAGAATCTTTGAAGTTTGAGTGTTTTAGACTTATCGCATACCTTCCATGATATATGTGGTGTCTCTCGATCTATCTCTCTACTCAATCATCACTTAGATCCTTGAGAAAGTGTTGTACATCCAACTGAAGGGTTACTATTAATTTGTTCATCAACCCATCACTCCTGAGTTTCTAGAAAGTGTTGTACAGCCAGTTAGAACCTCTCTAGTAATTTCCTTTGGTCGAACAAGTCTTCTTGTTCCTGCATCTGGTGATCTCTGTTGAAGAACTACCTATAGTGGTTGAATTCGGCGAATTCCCACATAGAAGGTTTACTTGTGAAAAACTGGGATAACCAAACTCTATTCAGCTATGATACTGCAGTGAGATTGTGCGACCTGCGTTGCTGGAATGGACTAACCATTTGTATTATCTCGACTCGTACCAAATCGCTTGGTCGGTCTCGCCGCTCAGCGATTTTTTGTCAGTTCAAAAACAATTGAAGACATTCACAACACTGAGGAGTATAGTTGGTAGTCGGTATTTTCCTCATTTGGCGTTTTTAGTGACTAGAATCTGCAACAACGTTTAAAACTGTAATAGTTTCAAAAAGATTTGAATTATTTTAATGTAATTGTTATGTTACTTTGTTGAACCTTTCTTTTATTTTTATTTTTTGACAATTTTCGATGTTTTTGTGTTACCTAAGTTTGATGTTTTTCCCCTAATATAAAATTTTTGCACCACATACACACTATCACATGATGTTATATATATGAAATATTTCTAATTTTGAATTTAATCTATAAGTTTTTAAATTATGGCAAATTTCATCAAATACAAAATTTACGTATATTTTTCCGTTACACGTGATGACGTGACTATCATGTCACATGTCCAACAAAAAAATCGTTTTGGACTTTTTTTTAAAAACCATAGCACAAAACAACATCGGGGTTTTTTTTAAACATAATCCAAAAGTACGTCATTTAGGCTTTTTTTTAAGGGTAGAAGTAAATGCTTCCTTGGTTGTCCAAGTGAATTGAACAAACTCTGTACACTCTTTAACTGAAAGAAATTCATAGAGACCTCTCGTAAAGAGTTTGTTACCTCTGAATATATGCTTAAATCTCCATTCATAGTCGTGAACATCTCTAGCTACCAGTTCTTGTGTTGGTGTAGGTTGCGTCATAACCTAAGAATTCGGAATTAAAATCAAAATATTAGTCAAAAAAAAATTAGCAAAGGCATACCAAAAAAAATCTGGAAAAGTGGAGATGAAGGATAAAAGCATTTTACAAGTGAAGGCAAACATTCAGTGGCATGTTTACGAAGAACAGAGAATCCACCATGAGTGCTTGTATCCGAAGCTGTAAGAATCTTAACAAATGAATCAACCGTTTGTTTAGCAGCTTATACAAGAGGTTGATCGAAGCTCGTGGGTTCACTTTGCTGAAAAAAAAAAAGAAAACGAAATCAAGATTGTGTTTTGATTGATAACAGTAGTCCAGATTTTTTAAACTTACATCTTCCTCTGCCTGTAATGTGATTTGAAGTAGAAAACTCTTTCACTATAACCAGGAACTTCTACAAGCGGGCCTGCACAAGCTTTCAACAGCTCCATGTACAATTGATCGTCGTATGACCCTAAATTCAAAAAAAAAAGAACTAACCTTTTAAACTTGACATGAATTATTACCGTATTGACATGAATGTCTCTGATCCACAACTTTTAACCCTAATTTTGCTGATTTCTCCCTCAAATTGGTTTTTCTTTAAATGATAACCCAAAACAAAGTCGTTTTAAGCTACGTTTTAAAAAAGATATGACTACGTTTTAAAGAACAAAATAAGGCCAAACGACGTTGTATTGTGGTACGTTTTAAAAAAGAAATTGCTACGTTTAAAAAAAAATGCAAACGACGTTGTTTTGGGCTATGTTTAAAAAAAACCTAAATCGACGTCTTTTTGTGCTATGGTTCTTTTTAAAAAATAAACTCAAAACAACGTTGTTTTTCCGAACATCCGACGTGATAGCCACGTCAGCACGTGTAACGGAAAAACACACAAAAACCGTTTACTTGGTAGAATTAACCGCGATTTTTAAGTTTGTATATTAAATTCAAAATTAGAGATACTTAATGCATATAACGGCATGATTTGTTAATTTGTTTATATATAATCACACAATCATAAGTTTATATTGGAATCGACCGTTTTTCTGCCATTTAGTTCAACTTTTTTAATTTGGTTTTCTGTGCCGGATTTTTAGCAATATATGATATATTTTGTTTAGAAAAATAAAGATATGTTTACTTTCAAAACTAATAAATGAAAAAAAAAATTGGACAGTTTTAAAATATTTGAATTAAATATTTTGTTCTAAAAAGATTATTAATAATTTCTTTTTTAAAATATTAAAAAATTTCAAAATTTCATAAAATTAAATTAAATCGAAAAGTTACTCTAAAAATTACTTGGTAAAAATTAAATCTTAAGTGCATAGTATTTAATCTAAACATTAAAATAATATAATATTATTTTAGTGTCTGTAATATTTTTGAAAAAAAAAATAAGAATATTGATGATATTTTTAACTAAAATTTGCTTTGTGATATTTTACTATTTTAGAGTACTATTTTTTTTGTTACAATTTTTTTTTGTATATGTGTATACAAAATCAATATGACAAAAAATCTATTGAAAATTAATAGATTCAGTAAGAGTAAGTGGATTATTTGATCGATGACAAAAAAAAACCGATAGATTCAATATTTTGCTCACTCGGCCCAATTAGCAAATATCGAAAATTCAGCCACCGATTCTGCAAGCTAGCATTTTCTAAAGCTGAAGCAAGTCGTTCGAAGTATTTGCTCCTGCTTATGTTTCTCCGGTCAGGTTTTACTCCGCCGGCCTTCGTTTTTACTCCGTCAACAATCTTGTAATCGTGTGCTGTTCCCCTTCGTGTCTGATCATTATGGCTTCAGGTATTGCTGTTGTTTATACTATGTTTTTCTTCTTCTGATTAATTTTCCACGATGGACCATCTAGGGTCTGAAGTTCCAGAATCGTACTACTTAGTTGACGTTAATCGTTAGATTTTGTTGTCGATGGTGAAGGTTATTGATGTGAGTTTCGAACTTTGTTGTGATCTGGTTTAGATGCTGATATGGAGGACTATGGATTCGAGTATTCCGATGAAGAACAGGAGGAACAAGACGTTGATATTGAGAATCAGTATTACAACTCTAAAGGTTATTTTTTGTGTTCCGTTATGTTTGGCATTCCTTAGCTTCTGCTACGAATCTAATCTTGACTCATAGTGTTTTCTTTCTTAAAGGTATGGTTGAGACTGAACCTGAAGATGCACTCTCTGGGTTTGCTGAGGTTGTTAAGATGGAACCAGAGAAGGCTGAATGGTAAGGCTCTAGAAATTTTCCTTTAGAGCTTCAGAAAATGCTAGATTTTGTGTTGCTCTGCAGTTAAGGTGGGTTTTCAATGTAATTATGATGGTAGACTAGATAGAGATACTCTTTATGATTTGCAACATGATATTCATTTATGTCATGTAAACTTGCTAAGTGGCAGTCTAAGAGGGGAATTCACCATGTTGGACTTTGGTGCATTCAAATTTGACCATTTTCTCTAGTTATGATGTTGAGCTTCCCCTGCGAGATTATCCTGGTTTATGTAAAGTTAATTTGTGTTCTTTAGACTGTTTGTTTTCACACAGAACATCAGTATTCCGGAGATGCGTTCGTTGCTTCAATTATTTGGCTAACTGTGATATGCGCTTATATTCTAATTGAAGTTTTGCCCATTTCGTGGTATATTTCTTGTCCAGGGGTTTCAAAGCTCTCAAGCAGACTGTGAAGATTTATTATCGTCTAGGTAAATACAAGGAAATGATGGATGTGTATAGAGAGATGCTTACATATATCAAGTCAGCCGTGACCCGGAATTGCAGCGAGAAATGTATAAACAATATTATGGATTTTGTGTCTGGATCTGCGAGCCAGAACTTTGGCCTGCTGCAAGAGTTTTATCAGACCACCTTGAAAGCCCTTGAAGAGGCTAAGAATGAGGTTTGGAACCTATTTTTACGTTTTTGTATGCTACTATTTCTTCTCAATGGTTTCGAAGATGTGACTTATTGGTTTTTTCAACAGAGACTCTGGTTCAAGACGAATCTAAAACTCTGCAACATCTGGTTTGACATAGGTGAATACAGACGAATGATGAAGGTATAACTTGATTTAATCAAATATTTTGATTGAAGCTGATTATGCTTAGAAATCTTAGTATGTACATTTGTACGATATAAACTATTTATTTGTTAACAGATTCTGAAAGAACTCCATAAATCTTGTCAAAAGGAGGATGGAGCAGATGATCAGAAGAAAGGAAGTCAGCTGCTTGACGTTTATGCAATTGAAATTCAGATTTACACTGAAACAAAGGACAACAAAAAGCTTAAGGTTAAGATCATCATCTGCTAGATGTTTTTTACCTTGACGTATTTTTAAGATGTTGCAATTTTTTTCGTAGCATACTTTCTTTTGGCTTTTATGACTGAGACGCAACCAACACTTACTCAATGGATGCAGCAACTATACCAGAAAGCACTTGCCATCAAATCTGCTATACCTCATCCGAGAATCATGGGTATAATCCGTGAATGTGGTGGAAAAATGCACATGGCAGAACGTCAGTGGGCAGAAGCAGCCACAGACTTCTTTGAGGCTTTTAAAAACTATGACGAAGCTGGCAACCAAAGGCGTATTCAGTGCCTTAAGTATGATTCTCATCTCTTCTTTTACTCCTTGTCCGGTATCATGCTTTTTGTATTGTGGTTTGTCCAAAAATCTTAGTTTTATTGATCGATCTTTTCTACTTTGGCTTTGTAAAGGTATCTTGTTCTGGCGAATATGCTGATGGAGTCAGAAGTGAATCCATTTGACGGGCAAGAGGCAAAACCGTAAGTCCCTTGTCTAAATATTAGGATTGTAAACCCATATTAGTTTCTTAGTCCAGAGTTGGCATTCTGCAGGTATAAAAATGACCCTGAGATCTTGGCAATGACAAATTTGATAGCAGCGTATCAACGGAATGAAATCATAGAATTTGAGAGAATACTAAAGGTAATAAATAAGATGATGAAGTATGATTTCATCATCTTCTTCCTCACATGTATAAATAAAGGCGATAGTGATGAAAATGGGTTTGGAATGTAGAGTAATCGGAGAACGATAATGGATGATCCATTCATCAGAAACTACATGGAAGATCTGCTGAAAAAGGTGAGAACACAAGTGTTGTTGAAGCTGATTAAGCCATACACAAAGATAGGGATTCCGTTCATATCAAAGGAACTGAATGTGCCGGAGAAGGATGTAACGGAGTTGCTGGTTTCGCTGATACTGGACAGTCGAATCGATGGGCACATTGATGAATTGAACCGTTTCTTGCTCAGAGGTGACAGTGGCAATGGAAGAAAACTTCACAAGGCAGTTGATAAATGGAGCACTCAACTCAGCTCTCTTTCTCTTAGTATTACCAACAGAGTCTCTTAACTTCCCCCAAACCTCTCTTTTTTTTTTGGTTTTGTGATTTTTACTTTGATCAAAAGTAGTGAACTTATTCCTTTTACTAGTTCATGTTTTTTTCCCATTTGATTTATATTAAAAACTTATCCACAAAATGATCACCAAATATCAATACACCAAACATATGATAGCATAACTATTTCTACCCTTTTGAATCATGCATCTCAAGTCATTACACCAAATATATATATCATAACTATTTGGGAGAATTATTAGAATAACGCTGAATTTATTATTAGTTATTTTTTTAATCTTAATGTTTCATTAATTACTAAAATAATTTGGTTATCGAGCGTATAGTTTGTTGTCGTTGTTACAAAAAATGTAATTACGCAAAATGTCATTACTATTCTTGGGGATTTGTTAACACGTCAGCGGGAAAATCGCTGTTATTATAAAAATACCACAGAAATTCAAGGGTATCGAAATAAATCTGCCACAGAAAATCTACCGCAGTTCTTTATGTAACAGTCACAGACTTATTAAATCTATGACAGAGTTAATAAGTCTGTCACATATTTAATAAGTCTGTCGTAGATTTTTATAAGTCTGTCATTAGACTTATAAAGTATACGATAAATTTATTTTATGTTACGTAATCATATATAGTTTTTATAAGTTTGTGGCAGACATAATGTCATATGACAGCAGAATTATTATGTCTGTGGTCACGCAGAGTAAGTCTGCCGTAGATTTATTTTCTGAAGCAAGCTCGTAGATTTATTTTTCCAATGGCAGGTTTACATTAAATCTTCTATCGAAGAAGATTCACAAATAATTAGTAGACTAACATTTCGACTCGACAGATTTTTTTAACGACAAAATAGATTTTCATTAAATCTATCCATTACGGCAGTCGGATTTCCTCTACTAAGCAGTAGATTTAAGTATGACTAAACTAACTCTTTCGATTTTGTATACATAGCAGACTTTTGGGTCATTAGAGACATGTAATGACAAACTTATTAATTTTCAAAATACCCATTTTAACCCTCTTTGAAAATCATGTATGAGGCGATTCTAGGGTTAACCGCCGCGTCTTCTTCAACCTCGAGCACATCAAATTTTTTATCTGAACTTCAAAGCATTAATTTTTTCTCGTTTTCTTCACATTCGTTCTCGTAAAAAGCTTTTTATACCAATTTTCTCGATGGAAGACATAATTTTTGCTTGTGGTGAATGGATTTTTGAGAAAAATCGATGGTCATTCAATGTCGACAACAAAAAAAGGTGTAAAATCTTATCTGCAAATGCTAAGACACGTTTCGAAGATTTGTTGATGATGGTTTACGAAGAATACCAGGTCGATAGAAATCAGTATGATGTTGAATTAAGCTACATGTTTCTGAAGAAGATGTTGTTGAAACTACCAGTAAACACACCTCTGATGAAAGTGGGAAGCTGTCGACAGCTTCATGAGTTTTTGGGTATGATTAAAACCGATGTAATTCAGTTATGTGTAGAGGTTAGAGAGAAAGAGAAAGTAAAAATTGATAGTCTGTCAATTCATCATGACGATGATGAATATTTTAACTACGTATATCGATACGAGGAGGTTGGCGAAGATAAACACGACGAAGAACCAACTGCTGAAGTGGTTTCACCATGCAAAGACGATGAAGATGAGGAGTATGGATTTGATTACTGTGATGATTCTGATTGAGCAAGCTCTGAGGATGAAGACTTTAGTGTTTATGGAAGGCTTTCTCAAAGTGCAAAAGGATGAGATTCCAAAATTACCGTCCAAGAAAAGAGTATCAAATGGTGGTAATAACGAAGAACAAATTGGTAATGCTAATTTGATAGAGTTGGCTTCACTGAATCTTGCTGTAGGATAAATTTATGAGACAAAAGATGCATTAGTTACTAGATTGAAGATTTTATCGGTTCTACATCAATTTGATTTTGATGTATATAAATCAACCCTAGTGATTTTAATCGTAAAATGCTAGGTGAGAGACTGCAGTTGGAGAGTACGAGCTACACCGGTTGGGAACACGCCACAATTTACAATTACACAACTCGTTTCAAACCATACATGTTCTGTTACAATACGATCATGACGTATGCGACAAGCAACTCCTGAAATTCTTGGTGCTTTGTACACAGATTTTGTAGGAGGTGTTGGTTCTAAAGTTTTGCCATGTCATGTTGCTGATGCATTGCATATGAGATTTGTTATCAAAGTTCATAAATATGCTAACAGTTAATTTATAGTTGGTGACATTTTTCTGTAGTTTTGACAGATTTATTTTAATATATACGGTCGCAGTTTTATTGTAAACGGTGACAGATTTATTTTTATACAATCACAGTTTTTGGTAGTTTTGGCAGATTTATTTATTATATATAAAGTGACAGTTTTGGAAGTTATGGCAAATTTATTTTATTACAGTGGGTGACAGTTGTTTGGTAGTTGTGGCAGAGTTATTTTATATAGTCACAATTTTTGGTAGTTATGGCAGATTTATTTTAATACAGTGGTAGTTTTTTTGGTGTAGTTGCGATATTGGAAAGCGTATCGAACACTTAGACATTCACGATTTTTGGTAAGGGATTCTCTAGAAAAAGGTTATGAAGAATTACCTACTTACCTGTATATGATCAGAAGAGCTAATCCTGGAACGCTTACTCGTCTAGAAGTTGATGAACTCGAAAGGTTCAAGTTTGTTTTTATTGCGTTTAGTGCTAGCTTGAATGGATTTCCTTTCATGCGTAAAGTTGTTGTGGTGTATAGTACGTTCCTTCAAGGGACATATAAAGGGACACTTCTCATCGCAGCTTCCCAAGATGGAAATTTTCAAATATTTCTCATAGCTTTTGCAGTAGTTGATACAGAGAATGATGATTCCTGGGAATGGTTCTTTAGGCAGCGTAGTTGTGTTATACCCGATGATGAAAGTCTTGCAATTATATCTGATCGGCATCGATCAATTGGTAATGCAATTGGAAAGATATATCTGATGGCTTGTCGGAGAATTTGCACGTACCATCTTTGCAAGAATATAATACAATGGTATAGAGGTGCTGCTGCATTTCGTTTAGTGAAAAGGGCGCCGAATGCATTTCGAATTTCTGATTTTGAGAAGATATTTGACGAAATACATGCCTTAAATCCAGCATTGCATAACTATTTGGTAAATGCTGACGTGAAGATGTGGTCTCGTGTTCATTTCTCTGGGGATCGATACAACATCACCACATCAAACATATGTGAATCTCTTAATAAAGTTCTTTCGGAATCTAGGACTTTACCTATTGTAGAACTGCTAGAAACTGTGCGGTTAATGATGACAAGATGGTTTGTAGAACGCAGGAATGATTCATGTAGAATGAAAACAAAACAGTCGTGGTGTTGAAAAGATGTTGGAGGTAATATTGAACAAGTTCATAGATTTGTATGTATTTCTATTTCTTTACTAATGTTTTATTTTCCTTAGGGACAACTTTCATATGCTAAGCAACTTAATGTACACGTGATCGACGTTGATCAGACTTAGGTTACATGTGTCTCATCTTTGCATGTAGTAAACCTTACGGAGAAAAAATGCACATGTCGCAGATTTGACTTAGAGAAACTACCATGTGTACATGCAATTGCAGCAGCGGAGGGACAAAAAATATGTCGTATATCACTTTGTCATCCTTATAACTTTGCGACCTATTTTTATAATGTGTATACGACATCAGTTCTACCCAGAGACGTCACATCAGTTGCTCCTGTCCATATAACAGAGAAGGTGTGTTTGCCACCTTTGGTTCGCCAGCAGCCAGGGCGTCCCAAAAATTCAAGGATAAAATCCGCATTACAGAAAGAGGTAGAGAAGAAACGGCCCCGGAAAAAACATGTATGTTCCAAATGCAATGCAACTGGACATAATTATAAAACTTGTAAGGCTCCAGAGCTATTTTTGTGATTTCCAACATTTGATTGCACTTGTAATGTTAAACTTGTAATGTTAAACTTCTAATATAAATCTACCATCTCTACCAATAAGTCTGCCATAGTAACAATAAATCTACTTATAGTAACAAACAAATCTGCCATCAGTAACATATAAGTCTGACATCAGTAACATATAAGTCTGACATCAGTAACTTATCGTACACTAATAAGTCTGCCATCGTACATTAATAAGTCTGTCACTATTACCAAATAAGTCTACAACGTTAATTACTAAGTCTGACATCGTGAGCTAATAAGTCTGCCATATATACTTAAAAAGGTAAAAAAATGTAGCACCAATCAAGATTAAACCTACCACTATCGCTTTTAGCTTCGCAATCTCATCGGCATTGTTCTGAATCTTAACACGCATAATCTCTAAATTGGTATCACAAGGACATCTTCTTGTGTGCTCTTCATTCCGAAAGCTTAAAATAGTTAATTCCTCTGCAATAGCTTCATCCCACCATTTGTGAATGTGGTATCCAAGATCCTCATGCATTCGACACGTAAAGAATCTTCTCCCTGGATCGGTTGTTGTATAAGATGTCAAAACATCTACTTCTCCACCACATGAACACCTAGTTGGGATTCCAAATTCAAAATTAGCTCTGCAACATCCACTGCTAATGGTTCCTTCGGAAGAAGAGCTTTGGTTGTAGCTGTATCTTCCCATACCACTGAAAATACACAACGCGAGTACATCGAATCAAAACCCCGAGTAAATCGAATCCAAAACGCAAGTACATCGAATCAAAGCCTCGAGTAAATCGAATCCAAAACGCAAGTACATCAAACTTACCAAAATCGAATCAATAATTTGAACTTACCGAAATCTAAACAATAAATTGAATCCAAAACGTGAATAACTAATCAAATCCCGAAATTAAATCGAATAGAATAAACGAACTCGGGATCCAAGAGGAGAAGATGAGCTAACCCTAGAATTTGGGGGAAAATAAATAGGGATCCACCCTGTTCATGTAATTAGGATTTCAGAGTATAGAATAGGGACTCTATAGAATAAGAGATACGATTATGTAAGTCTATTATTAGGATTGAGATTTTTAGGGATTATATTTGTAATTGATTGTAGTATAAGAGATACGATTATGTAAGTCTATCATTAGGATTGAGATTTTTAGAGATTACATGATTGTAGAATAAGAGATACGATTATGTAAGTCTATCATTAGGATTGAGATTTTTAGGGATTACATAATTGTAGAATAAGAGATACGATTATGTAAGTCTATCATTAGGATTAAGATTTTTAGGGATTACATATTGTAATTGATTGTAGATTTTAAAGTTTCGATAGAATATTTTTAGGTTTATAGATCGTAATTGCTACTTTACAATACATTTAGGGTATATAAAGCTACAAATAAGTATGCTATTGAAATATTGTTTAGGGTATAGCAAATAACCAATAAGTTTGCCATGACAAACTATCAGATTATAAATAAATCTATCATTGAAATAACGTTTAGGGTAACACTATACCCTAAAATAATCAATAAGTCTGCCATGAAATCCAATAAGTCTACCATGAAAGTCATACTAACGATGACACATTACAAATCTACAGCCAAACAAATACGTGTGTCATCATTAACTAATAAGTTCATGATAATAAATTAATTAAGTCTCTCACCAAAGTTTTAAAAAGTGTATCATTGTGAATCTGTCAAAAATGGAATTCTGAACTCGGAAGCATGCGGTAAGGGGTTTGATAAATGAAATGAGGGTTCTGCAACCTCGTCAACTATTTCAGCAGCCAAATTCTCACGCAATGCCTGGATGTTCTCGTCATTCAAATCATCAAATGTACACCCAAGAGCAAGACACTCAACGTATTTGATAGCATAGACACCACAATCTCCTGAAACAAAGTTTCAAGGAACATTCTTCAATCTTGTAACCCTAAATTGCTTCTCAGTCTTCTTCCGACTGTTATGAGAAACCCATTTGTTCAACATAATGGGAATCATTCTGGTGAAGGGCCTACAATACTAAAGAATTTTTTTGTCATCTGGCACCATGTGAGGTATGTTGTCATATACATGGATTGTTTCCTTCTGCAGGTTAATGTCCACATCTATCTAATGGTTGGAGTTAACAAAAACATAGGCGAACAAATGGTTTACATCGATGTACCATTTCTTATTCGTCCCTGAATCATGCGGTATGGCACCATTAACCATCTGTTTGTAGCTATCTTCGAAAACAAATTTCTTGAGATCTTCATTGGAGTTCACGTAGTCATGTACCCAAGAATTCACGAACCAAGGGTCTAAGAAATCAATACGTGAAGACCGATATGGGGATGTACTGCGCATGGACCGGTTATGGAACATAGTCATCGCAGAATATAGATGTTGTAATAAAAAAACAAACAAATTACTACAGTTAAACAAATTTGCTATCAAAATAAAACATATCCTAAACAAAACTGACATGGTAAAATAAATCTACTAGTAATATAAAACATATCAAAAGCAAAACTGCCACTAAATTAGCAAATTTGTAGCAAAATAAAACAAATCTACCCTCAAAATAAAACAAATACGCCATATAATAAATCATCAAAATACAACAAATTTGCCATTTAATGAATCTTCCACCTAAACAAAACTTCCATCAAGTAAACCAAGTAATAACGTACCGAATCACTCAACCAGCCATAGTCAGATTTAGGCCATTTCTTCATTGGAGTAATAATTATTCTGTAGACTTCAACTCTTAAATGCCATGATCCAATTGGTTCGTTTCTATATAAGTTAAGAAATTATATACGGGAAGAGATTAATAATAAAATTAATAATATAAGATTCAATAACATACTCATCACGTTCTAATGAATTCCATTAATTTCCACACCTTATGCTTTTCAACTGGGGTAAACGGATCGTATGCTGTTGGTGAAGGGGTTACCCCTTGCAAAAATTTATGCACCAGGGCAAACAAATCATTTGAAGGTTTTTGTGGTGGTGGTGGTGGTGGTGGGTTTATACTTTTCACAACCACTCTCTTCATTGTAGAATTCCTTTCAAAAGAGCTTATTTGGGTTCTCGCCAATTGCGGTTGACGTTTTCCTAAGTCCGCTTTGTTATCCAAAGCTTTTATTTGACTTACCATAACATCTAGAGCTTTGCCAAATACTTTGTTCGACTCTCGAACATTGGGGTCCAAAAACGTTTCCGCAGACAATTCGTTACCTTCAACAACAAGTTCTATCTTTTTGACAAATTGGATTTCTTTTCAATAGGAGTTCTCACATCTGGTTGTGAACCACTCTTGTTATCTAGGGTTCTCACGTTACCTGGGGTTCTCACATCCTCTTTTGACCCACTCTTGTTACATGGGGTTCTCGTACTTGGAGATCTAGCATCCGCTTTTGACCCACTCTTGTTGCCTAGGGTCCTCAAATTCTCCTCATGAGTTTTTGTCCTCGCATCATCAACCTTCTCTCCTTTTTTCTTAGATTGAGCTTACTTTTTCTTTACTACACAACGAATTGGAGTCTCGTCTTCTGATATACCTCGCATTGTTGCCAACCAAGACTACACATAATAAAACAATAAGTCTGCCAACATTAAAAATTGTACAAGCAAAACTACGGTAAACGAACTATAAGTTTATCACCACGTATGACATAACAAATCTGTCACATAATAAAACAAGACAAACAAGTCTGCTACCACATATATACAAAATCTGCCACAGTAAAATAACAAATCTGTCATAATATATAACAAAAACAAGTCGGCCACGTAAACAACCTACCATGAATATAACAAAACTGCCATTAATTTAAAAACGAAAAAACTATGTACCATTTCTTTGTTGCTTGCTCCATCCTCTTCGGGTTCATGAGCACTCGACATTGCAACATCTCTTGGTCCCATAGCTGCATTGACATTCTCAACAGATTTCTCTATAATTGAAATCTTTTCACGAAATTCTCCTTCCAACGAAGTCACTTTCTCATCAATTAGATTCACTTTTGCTTCTAAACCTTCAATTCTGGAAGTAAGAAGCCTTACAGTTTCAGAAACACCAGTGAGAATCATTCCATCACTCCAAGAACTTTTCCCACTAGTTCCTTCATCACAAGTTTCTTTTTTTTTTCATTTTTCATTTTCTTCAACGATTCACGAGGTTCTCTTTTTTCAGAATCACCAACAACTTTCCTTTTCTTCTTCTTGGTCATTGTGGGTGATACATCTACTTGATCCCATGCGGTTTCATCCAATCGATCATAAAGTATATCCATGATCAAATTGTCCAGCTTTGGATCTTCTTCTTCATTATCCCATTTGGGATATATCTCTTCTTCTTCTTTCCTAATTAAATGTCTCACACGTACCTCATTGTGAGCTTTCTTTTCTTCAGCGATAAAATCATCAAACTCAAACCTTTTACGGGATCCACCCCAAGAAAGAAGAGGAACTTCTTTTGTTTTTTTTGTTTCCATACAACTTACCCAATCCCGGAACTGATTCGTACGCCCAAATCAGCAAATCATGAACACATCCATGTATTGTGTACATCTTCTTTACATCAAAGACAGTCATTTTGACAGACTCAATCAAACTTGTAAAAGCAACACGACCCCAATGATAACTATCAAACCTCTCAGCATCAAACACTCTTTTAGCAGTATTCAAAGTAATTCTGCTGTTAGGAGAAATG
This sequence comes from Pugionium cornutum, assembly GCA_018901935.1. Classification (NCBI taxonomy): domain Eukaryota; kingdom Viridiplantae; phylum Streptophyta; class Magnoliopsida; order Brassicales; family Brassicaceae; genus Pugionium; species Pugionium cornutum. Next base: position 5,479,464 of record CM032159.1, read on the forward strand.
TCATACACCCCAACAGACAAAATGGCAAGGCACCCTATCATTCTCCTCTTCTCAAAACTCCAATTTTTACATTCGTCCAACACCTGTAGCAGATGGCTAAGGCTAGGACCTTCAACACTAGAAACATTAAGTTCTTCCCAAAACTCTCTATGGTCAACATCCCAATCATCTGAAACAATATCATCACAATTTAGACCTGTGATTTCAGCAAATTCGTAGAGAGAAAACCTGATTGGACGACCACTTATGAAGGACCACATCTCATTTCTTCCCTCAATCGCCAACTGATGTGTTAGGAAGTAATGGACAACTTTCGCAGACCAAATGAACTCTGTTTCTTTTAGCTTGATAAAAACACCAACTGCTGAATTTCTTAGGAAATTCCAAACATCAACACCAACTGCTTCCTCTATCAATTCTAAGTTAGACGTAAAACAGTTGTGGTTCATACTCCGGTTTTGAATTGGCGGTTTACCCTCTGGATAAAGACGCATGGGGTAATTCTTCTTCACTGAATTCTTCATACCTAACAAAAAATTTATTAAACAATAAGTCTGCTATTAAATAGAAATAAGTTTGTCATCCAATACAAATAAGTCTGCCATGACTATCTGTTGTGAAATATTCAGTAAATCTGCCAACAAAATCTTTAATAAGTGTGCCACAAAAGTTATTTTAATCAGTAATTTATTTTTTCACGAAATCCGTAAATCTGCTAACAATATCCATTATATCTTCTACCAATATTCAACAATATCAAAAGTAATAAATCTGTCATCATATAAAAACATGTCTACCGTCAAATATACATATAATTGCCCATCAAACATTCAAGGGATTCATGAAATATCGATTAAATATGCTATAAAAAATTTTAAATCTGCTATAAAAAAACTGTAAATCTGCCAACAAATCGGTTTTATCTTCAAACTATATTTTAAAAAAATCTGACACCAAAGCCAAATAAGTTTGCCATCAAAGAAAAATAAATTTGTCATTAAAATAAAATAAATTTGTCCTATATACAGAAAACCTGCCATATATACAAAAAATCTGTCATATATACAAAAAACCTGCAATATATACAAATAAGTCTACCACCATCTCAATATATTTCTCAATACAAGGGAAATTCTAAAATTGTACTTTAATCTAAATGAATGAAAACTTACCGGATTCCGTGTCGGAGTTTCAGAAAATCTACAACAAATGATGTATATGTTAATAACGAAAGAGGATAGGGTTTTGATTTTGAATGTTTCGTCGATTTATGTCAAAAAACAATTTTTACACAATGCATGCAAGAAAATATGAAAAATATACCAAAGATAGCGACTGTTAAGCTGGAAGAGACGACTTACCGCGACGGAAAACTAGAAAATAAAACTTCAAACTAACACGAAGTCGACAAAACACAACGGAAGAAACACTAGAAGTCAAAGAGAACGAACACCAACGCGAGGAAACACGAACACGTAGAAAATATCGCCGAAAATGAACATGAACACGTAGAAACATGAAAATTTTGCCGAGAATGGTGAAAGAGTTTTCTTGTTTTGGAAATCTGAAGTCGAAATGGTGAAAAGTTTACTCTTTATTAAAACTGAAAAAACACGACCTAATGGCTGAAAAGACACGACCGTAGACATAATTATTATTTTTTTTTTCAATACATAATGGCATAATTGTAAATAAATTATGTTATCATACTTTTCATGACTTTTAACCAAAATTTCGGGTCATATGACTAATCGTACATAACAGAGGGTCATTTAGATGATTACGGGATAAATGTGGGTCATTGTAGGTTATTACTCTAACTATTTCTATTATTTGGAGCCTTGCATTTGAAGTCATGAACAATTTTTTTACTGCAAGTCAGAACGGCTTCCTAAAAATAACTATCAATCTCCTACAACAAAAGTTACACCGATTCTATACAACCATCATTCAAACCTCAATATCATAACTGTTAATGAGGTTGAAAAAAGAACAACTTCAAAGAGCACTTGATGGCTTATCAAAAACAAACAAAGTATGTAGCCATTTTGTATGTTCTCTTGCAACATACGATTGGCAGAATCGTCTCATTAGCGCAGTTCTTGCTATGAGATACGAACCACTATTCGTTTCTCTTGATTCTAATTCCACCTTCCAACCACTTAACTTATCCAATATATATATTATATTTAGCTCATCTTTATATGATAAAAATGATGGCCACGCTTTGGGTCTTAACAAAACACCCAATAGAGCAGGATCTTCGAATGCAAAACACCCTTTATTTATCTTATGATAAACCATACTTTCCGTTGCCCACTTAATACAAATGAATTTTGCATTCTTTGCAGATTGAATCTGTCAAAATAATCTTCGACAATGCCAAAAACCATTACCAAAATGATCTTTTAAAACCCAAGCTCCACCCGCAATCAAAAGCTTTTTATCCCAAACACTACCTACATTGCATTTGAAGTCGTCTACCTTAGGCATATACCACCTCTTCTGACTTGATGGATTCTCTTCTTCTACACTAAATCCTGGATTACAACCCTTAGCTTGAGCTAAAAACCACTCATTTACTTCCTCTCTAATCTTAGCCATTGTTTCCGTAGCTAGAAAAGAGATGTTTTCAAAGAAAAACTTATTCCTATTTTTCCAGAGAATCCATAAAACGCAAGGAAAACATCTTCTAATTTCTAAGGGAATTCGAATGTTTTTACCCATAAGCATTAGATAGTGTAAGTTAACATACACTGAATCTTGTTGGAAACCGAATTAAGGTGTTGGAAAATCCAATAATGCCCAAACTTGCCTTGCTATGGAGCATGTGAAGAGCACATGATTAAAAGTCTCTCCTTCCATACCGCATACTTGACACCTTTTGTCACAACTTAGTCCTCTTGCGGCTAACGTTTCAGGAACAGGTATTGTATCACTCAAGACCCGCCACATAAAAGATTTGATTTTCGGTAATGTAAAGATATTCCAAGCCTTTTTTATGACATTGAGAGATGGCTGCATTTTTGCTTCCATAATAACATCTCCCTTATCCAACTGGCCGGTTAACCAATATGCCGATTTTACCGAGAAATCTCCACTTTTGTTATGTTTCCAAGTCCAAAAATCTTTATGATTTACTGTCGGCTTGTTAGCTAGGATAATTTTAACATCTGAAGAGAAAAAATGTTCATTCAGCTTGTCTATGTTCCATTCCCAATCCTGAAAATTTATCAAATCACTCACCATCAGATTCAAATTGATAAAGGTATTATTTATCCAAGGAGCATGGCGTCCATTGTCTTCTATCCAGGGATCAATCCAAACACTTATGGATCGACCATCTCCCACCATTTTTCTCAATCCTTTAGCTAAAAGTTCTCGCCTAAATACAATGTTCCGCCAAGAAAATGAAGGTCTTTGACGAGGCAACATCTCAAATACCCTTATCTTTTAAAAAACAAACACTCATACCCCTCATTAATCTACATACTCCTCTAAATATACAATTCTAAAAATACCCTTAATGAATTCCTTTTAAATTATTTTTATTTTTATTTCAAATTAAAAAAAAAATTATAAAATAATTTTTTTTACGTTTTCTCTCTCCTCGCGATTTTCTCTCTCCTTGCGATTTTCTCTCTCCTCTCACACTTTCTCTCTCCTCAAAATCAACCTCCCCCGAACAGCAAGAAGAGCACACGACCACCACCGCCGTTAATCCTTCTCCCCTTCTCCTCCAACGCCACTGAATCGATCCTCCAGCTCGCCATCGACGCCGCCACAATCTTCAACAAGATTCAACTTCCAAATTAAAGTTTATATTAAGGATTTGTGGAAAATATGAATTATTTGTAAATTTAGGATAAAAACCAATATTTTGATCTACATTGAAGTTATAACTATGTTGTATGGGTCGATCTCGAACGCATTACTATGGGATGTATTGTGGATGTTGAATTGTAGCGAATCATTTGAAATTAAGAAAGATTTGAGGCCGAAATCATTGTACAGTCGTAGGAGAACTAAGTAGAACTGGGTATTACTGGAACTTACGGGATGAAGATAGTAAAACAACTAGAACAAGTAAAACTAGTAACACTGGTATTAATAATGAGGAAAGTAAAACTAGTAGAACTAGTATTACTAAAAACGAAAATAAAACTAGTAACATTGGTATTACTGATGAGGAAAGTAAAACTAGTAAACTTGGTATTACTGATGACATTATTAAACAAGTATTACAAAAAAAGTAAAACTAGTAGAACTGGTATTACTAAAGGATATTAACTAAATTTGAGAAGTCATCAATTTTATATGCACATTGAATGTATATCCATAATTTGTAGGTGTAGTAGAACTTTTTATTGGTAGTGAATGAATAAAATCGTAATGAATATTCGGTAGATAAAAATGTATTACTAGTAGAACTAGTATTACTCAATGAACGTGCTAACTTTTTTTTTATATTCTTTTGTAGGAGACAATGAGTAAGAACGTAACCATACATTTTGACTACAGAGAATTTGTTTCAAATGATTATATATGGAATTCGAAATGTCGTATCTACGCTATAATGTTTAAGAATACAAGTGCGGAGGATATAACGTTGGCGATGTTAGAAGCTAGCATATGCAGGAAGATTGCAACAGATGAAAGTAGAACGAAGTTAAAATTGAGTTACATTCCATTGTTAGTGGGAGCTCAGATACCATCAGTTATTACCGATGATGAGGATGTGTCTGTTTATCTAGATACCATGGATAATAAGAAGCGTAGATGTATTTTGTACGTGGAGGTCATCACAACATATCATTACTTGGAGCAATTTTCAAAAGTGGGCCGAGATAGTTCGTGTGGTGTGAACTATGACGTCTAATAGTGTATGAATAATTGTATTTTTCATTATGTTATTTGTAGTAATGCTTATTTGTGAACATTTGTAAAAGACAATTTTCTGTTTTGGAGAACTACGTAACACTAGGTTGTACTACTATCATATCGGAACACTAGGTAACATTGGTAGTACTGAACTTATGAAGTAAAACTACGTAACACTCGTATTACTGTTATTGAAAACTTGTAAATAATGAATTGAATTTGATTTGACAAATTTATCACAAAACAAACATAAACGTTAACATAAACCAATTTTTGTTATATAAGGAACTATAAAATCTCAAAAACATGTATTCAATATAACAATTAAAAATCAAGCCATAATAATGTATTTGAAGAATATATTCCACTAAACACCTTACTTTTATAACCACTTTCTCATAATCACTCATTTCAAAACGAAAACACACATAACAGAACTTTCAATAAATATTAATATACAAAGTGATAACAATCATAATTTAACTGATTATAAACTAATGTAAAACTAAAAAACTTCAATTTTTAGTTGGTAAAACTAATTTAAATCGAAAACACCCAAAAATAATACTATGTACAAAATCCGTATTACTAAAAACTTCTGTAAAACTAGTTGAAATCGGCGGCTCCCAAAAAAAGAAATGGCGGTTACAAAAAAAAAGACGGTTGCCAAAAATAGAAAGTGCCAAAAAAAATTATTTTTTTTAAATTTTAAAACTTTGGAATATTTGTATGAATTTAATAATTTATAAGAGTTATATAAATTTTTTAAAGAAAAAAATTAATTTTTAAAATTTGTAAAGTTTGTAGAAAATATATTAATCTACAACATTTTAATATTATGAAAAAAAATCAACCATAATTTTTAAATTTTAAATTCCAAATAAGTCTAAAAAACAACAACATTAGTTTTACGTAGTTCTACCAAATGATACGAGTTTTACGAAATAACAACAAGAGAGTTACAAACGATGAAACTGATTTTTTTTTATCTTCTCAATCAGCATTCCTTCTCCGCGTTGGCCACCTTGTGTATGGAGTCTTCACAGCACCGGAAGGGTTTCTTTTCCTCTTTCTAGTGAATGTACGTTGTATAGTAGGCTCGGTTGCATCCTCGGTTGGAACAACTGTAAAACTAAAAAAAATAATTTTTTTATAGGTAAACCTAATTTAAATCGAAAACACCCAAAAATAACACTATGTGCAAAATTTGGATTACTAAAAACTTCTGTAAAACTAGCTGTGATTGGCGGCTCCAAAAAAGGAAATGGTGGCTACAAAAAAAAGCGGCTGCCAAAAATGGAAAGAGTCCAGAAAAAAAAATTATTTTTCAAAATTTACAAATTTTATATATTTAGTATAAATTCTATAATTTGTAATATTTGTATAATTTTTTAAGATAAAAATTTATTTGTTAAATTTTAAATTTTTTTATAATTTGTTGAGATTAGATTAATGTACAATATTTTAATATTATTAAAAGCAATCAAGCATAATTGTTAAATTTTTCACTTCAAATTAATTTTAAAAATAACAACATTAGTTTTACGTAGTTTTACCAAATTTACGAGTTTTACCAAATATTTTGATAAACAACAATTAGATAACAACAAACGATAAAACAATTTTTTTCGTTACAACAATTAGACTTTTCTCCATACTTTTGTCCATATCAGCTATTCAATATTATAAAGTATTAGTATTTAAAACAAACACATTTACCATTTCCGCATCAATGGTACTATCTTCGGTGAAACCACCTCTCCACTCTTTTTCCTCTGCTCATAGGGAATATTTCAAACTGTCCAACATCTCCAGTGATTCAGTGATATAACACCTCGTGGTGATTTTGATTTTTTTGGTGTATTTGGATGACTGAAATACATTTGTATCGGCTGTAAAACATATGTTTCCTCACCAGAATCCTGTAAAACATAAGTAGTTTTCCAAAGTGTTATCAAGTGTTACAATTTAAATTCATAAGTTTTGCTATATAGTTTTAACTAGTTTTACTTAGTGTTACTAATCCAAAAAACATATTTTTACTATACAATTTTACCGAGTTGTACAAATATTACTACTTTTATTTATTTTTACAAAACTAGAAAACATGAATTTTACTACATAGTTTTACGAAGTCGTACTAGTACTACTATTTTTGTTCACTGTTACTACTTTTGTTCAGTGTTACTAACCATCAATTATCAATTTTACTGTATAGTTTTACCGAATGATTCTAGTGTTACTAGTTCTGTTTAGTTTTACTAATTTTGATTAATGTTACTAGTTTCACTTAGTATTTTCATCTAATTAAGAGAAACACATTTACCATTTCCACATCAACGGTTGTATTTTCATCCATTAGTGGATATTTCTCCATGGTTTTAGCACTTTTTTCCAAATCACCTAATCCATGATTGTCCTTCGAACCCTATAATCGAAAGAAATTTACAATTAGTGTTACTTAATATTACCGAGTATTACATTTGTCTCGCATCTAAATAAGAGAAATTGTGTTACTATTTATGTATCATGAGCTATATCTTCTTTTTGCCTTGGACTTTTCTGTAAATCCTACAATCCAAATGCAGTTATAGTAACTGACTTTTCATCACGGGGTGGAACCAAAATATTCTAAATTTTCTAAAAAAATAAATGTGTAATTCAGTTTAACATATTACAACTATAAAATAGTAACATTACGGATAACTAACTTTAGTATTACCGAGTGTTTCCTTTATTTCATCAAAAGTGAAGTCTTTAATAGCATCTCGTGGGGATCTTAATTTTTTTGGTGTACTTTGACGGTTGAAAGTACATCTACATCGTATGTAATGGCCTAGTTTCCTCATCAAAATCTTTCAAAACATAAATACTTTTCTTAAGTGTTATAATTTAAATTCATAAGTTTTGTGAAATAGTTTTACCTAGTTTTACTTAGTGTTACTAATCCTAAATTTTTTTAAAAGCAAATTTCGATTTTTAAAAATTAATTATTTTTTTAGAAAAAAACCGGATTGACCCAATTTAAACGGGTTTAGATAGATATATACTGGTTGGATCTGTAATTATTTGCAACTTTTAGATTTTTTTTGTCTTTTACTTACATTTTTCAATTAAAAATAAATGTTGAAAATTATCCCCATTTTTCAATTAAAAATAAATATTGAAAATTGGAGGAGACATTTGAATTTTTTTTTTTTTTTTTACTTTGAAGGATATACGAGCCATTGATTGGTATCTTCTAGGAACTCGCTATTCTCAATATCTTCTCTTTAAGACCTTGGAGAATATGCAATTTGGGCACTGCAAAAGTCTCCACGCTTATTTAGCCAAGAGAGCTTGGTTGAATCTCCCTACGTTTTGAAACCTAAACCACCCAAGCTTTTCGGAAAACACAATTTTTCCCAACTGATCCAATGAATTTTCCTTTTATGATCTACCGCATTCCACCAGAAGTTTGCCAAAGCACCACATATCTTAGCAATAGTTGTCTTTGGTAATCTGAAACAAGACATCGCATAAACAGGAAGAGCTAAAGTCACTGCTTTCAGAAGAGTCTCTTTCCACCTTGAGATAAACTACTAGCGAAACCAACCAGAAATATTAGATTTTAGCCGATCATGAATGAAACTAAGAAGTTCAACTTTTAAGCCACTGAAGCATTCAGGTAAGCCGATGTACGATCCTGCTCCTCCTTCACTAGTAATACCAAACAAATCTTGAATCCTTAGATTTTTCCTCTTCTTATATTTGAGACCCAAATGTGATTGAATATTTTTGCATATTTATAACTTGACCAGTAGCTTCACCATAAACTCGTAAGATCTTCTTTAATTTTTCACATTGAGGAACCATTGCTTTACATAAGAATAAACTATCATCCATAAAAAGGAGATGATGAATTGATGGACCGGCAAGAGAGAATCTAATTCTGTCTATTTTTCCTGAAACCTCAGCCTTCTCGAGAAGGTGCGATAATCCTTCTGTGCATAACACAAACAAAAATAGGGATAGGGGGTCACCTTGTCTTAATCCCCTTTGAGGAGAGATTTTACCAAAAGGTTGGTCATTTATGAAAACTGAGTATGATACTGAAGAAACACAGAACAATATTCATTCAACAAATTTATGGTGAAAACCCAACGCTACAAGCAAGCTTCGGAGGTAAGCTCATTCCACTCTATCATAAGCTTTTGACATATATGTTTTCAATGCTAAGAATTCTTTCAAGATAACCAAATGAGTCTTATGGCTGTGGACTAACTCATGGGCAATCGAGATATTATCCTAGATAAGCCTTTCCGGCACAAAAGCAGATTGATATGGGGAAACAATGATTGACAGCAATGGTTTCAGCCTCTTGACTAAAATATTTGAGATAATTTTGTAGAAGACCGAACATAAGCTAATAGGCCTTAGATCCTTCATGCTCTTAGCGTTAATTCCTTTTGGAAACAAACATAAGAGAGTATAATTCCATCCAGTCAGGAAGAAACCTGTGTAAAAAAAATCACACACCTCTTTAGAGACCTCTTCTCCAATAATATCCCAATATTTCTGAAAGAAAAAGCCAGTCATTCCATCTACTCCAGGTGCACTAGATGGATGAATTTCGAAGACTGTTGATCTAATCTCTTCCAATGAGACTGCAAAGATTAAAGATTCATTCATTTCTAATGATACTCTCGAAGAAAAGCTTTGGAAAATTTGATAGAAGTTTTCTGGGTTTGAGGAATGAAACAAATCAGTAAAATATGCTGAAGCTATTTCCCCTTTTGAGGCCTCTACTATATGCTCAAATCCATTAACATCTCTTAAGCACGCTAAGTCTTTTCTCTCTCTACTTGTTTAACCGATGCATGAAAAAGCTTTGTGTTCTTATCTCCCTCTTTCAGCCATCGTTCTCTATTCTTTTGATTCTAATAAGATTCTTCTTCTTTGTATGCTGAAATCAAATCTTTCTTCAGACCATATACAACTGAACTCCTTGGGAAGCTAGAGGACTGTTCTTTTTCAAGTAATACTTGAAGGTGAACCATTTTTTCTTTTGAGTTCAAGTTGTTCTCTCTAGTGTAATTACTTAGAGCTTTTCTGCATGATATGATTCTATCTGCCACTGACCAAGTATCCCCTCTGGTTTGTCTATGCTAAGTTCTAGCGATAGTTTCTCTGACATTTGGTTTGTTAAAGAGCCTTTTGTCAAATCTAAAATTTTCTTTGTATCTCTCTTTTGATTTTAGCAGTTGCATCAGAACCGGTCTGTGATCAAAATCCCTTTTTCAAAGAATACTTTATTTGAAGATGGAAAACTGAGAACTAATTTTTATTTCCAAAACAACGATTGAGTTTGCATTGAATACATAAGTCGTATCTCATTCCTCCCCAAGTGAATGGATTACCTTTGCTAGGAGTTTCCAACAACTTACACCCATTAAGCATATTATTAAAGGCTAAGAAGCTACTTTCACTTCTTCGAGGACCTCCTTTTTTCTCTCCATTATGGCATAAGTCATTAAAATCACCTAAAACACACCAAGCTTCCATTCTTTGAACTCCAATTCTCGTAACCTTTTCCCATACAACAACTCTGTTTTTTATGTTGGGATCTCCATATATATAAGAAACAAAAAACTTATTTTTGCCGAGCTGTACAAACATATGTATAAGGTTTTTAGCCGCCGATTTGATCTCCACGAGTATTGATCTTTTCCAAAAAACTGCTAATCCACCGCTCTTATCTATAGGATTTACTTTATAAACCCTTTCATATCACATCCATTCTTGAAGATCAACTAAAACATTTCTACACTGCATAGTCTCCATCAGAAAAAGATCTCAGGAAAATGCTTTTTACGCATCTCCATGAGTCTAGGAATTTTCAAGTCTTGAGACCGTCCCAATCCTTGACAATTCCAGCTAAAAAACTCATCTAGACCGGGATAGTCCCTTTTTAGGAACCATCCCATCATCCCCAACCTTGAAACTCTTAGCAGAAAACCTTGGGCTGCTTTCTGCTTTCCTCTTCTCCATAACTCCTTTTTCTGAGTCTTGATTCAGTACCACTTCTGAAACTTTTACACAATATTTCGAAGTCTTTGGAATTCTCTGATTTTTAACCGGTCTTTTTCTCTGATAAATTCGTTTTTGCTTGGTTCCACAGGAACCGGCGTGAAATAAACTAGCCCTAAGAACTGATGAACCAGCAGGATCCAAAGTAGACCCCTCATAGTAACTTTCAGCTAACAATTCTGGATGATCGAAAGCCAAAAAGGATTAATACTCATGTAGCCCCTGCTTGAATTGTTGCTGACATCAATTTACTTTCTTTTGTAATCCCTTCTTCCTTTTGATTAGACTGATGAGAATTAGCAACGTTAACATTCAACCTTTTACCTTTGTCCAAAACTTTGGAAATGATTGGAAAGGGATCTATGCAAAGCATTGACTTTTCACCTAAAAGAGACTTTACTAAACCTTTAGAGAAGCACTTATTCGGTCTTCTCTAGATCTTCTCTCTGCTCCATCCGCATCTAGAAGATACGACCTTAATCCTTCTACAACTTTAGGAGCCAAACTTGGCAAGCTTGACATAGGGTTTATATCTACTTGATCTTCTTGAACGATTCCAAATAACGGATCATTTTTCTTATAACTGGAGCCTTTACCAAAATCGGGTTAAAGGTAGATTGCTTTTTCAAATATACACCTTGAAGTTTACTTTGGTAGAATGGACACATCTCTTGATCATGAGTTAATCTCTGACAAGCGTAGCAACGCTTTTGAACTCTTTCATAATCGAACTGAGTGGTAATAGTTTCTCCTGATGGAAAGTTCACAACCTTTGATTTACGCAGAGGCCTAGAAACATCAAACTTGACTTTAACCCTTACGTAGTCCTTGTTTTTTGAACTTTTAATGGGTCGAAAGCTACTTCCAACACCCGAAAACTCGCCTAGAGCTGATATAGAAGCTAAGGTGTAGTAATTTACTGGGATGTTCCTAAGCTGGACCCAAACTTCAATGAATTGCAAGGAATTTGACGGAGGTTTTTCTACCCATCTTTCCATGACAAGCACCCATTGATTGTAAGTGTGGACGCCTTTCTTCAGAATATCTTTGAGGTCATGCTCGGATTTGAAGAAAAATTGAAAATTTTCAGAGGTGAGAACCACTCCTTGCACTCTATCATAGATTTGCCATTTCCTTGGTATATCTAAAATAAGACTGGACATATTTTGATGAGAGTGATTCAACAGCCTACCCACTACACTCAGAATATTCTTATCGTTCGAGCAAAACTGAGGCAAATCTAGAAGGTTGAAAGGCTCATCTTCAACATCGATAGACATCTCCATCAGCGCTCTATCAATGCTAGATGACATATGTTTTGAACAGCTGGTTCGATTTACAATCCCTTTAGAGCAGAAAAGATGATTCACAATCAGACTGGAGTAAACGAATTAGAGATGGAAGATAAGGGAAAGATTTCTGATGGTTTATGACGAAGAACAAACCCTAGAAATGTTTTTGGTTTTGAGCAAAATAGGATAAAAGAGGGCTTAAACTGATAGAATCTTCTCATAAAAACATGTTTTTAATCTAAAGCCCTAAAAAGGGAAACAGGTGTTATCGCTCTAGAAATCACCGCTTCTCTCGCCTTGCTTTTTTTCGTTCGAAGAACAAGAGATTTAGGACTATATTACGAGCTCATGTTATGTGTCCCTTGGCTTTTTTTTATTAATTGTTACCGTAATACTGATGTTTATTTCTCACTCCAAAAAGATATTGGTGTTTATTTTCAAATTTATAAAATATTATATTTAAGCTGATTTTATCATTTTAATCTTGCGAAAAGCTAATGTTAATATATTTTATTAAATGTCACAGTAGCATAAATGTTATCCAGGTTTAAATTGCATCGTCAACTTTTTTTTTTTTTTTTTTTTTGCCAACTTGCATAGTCAACTTAAACATTAAAGTTTAAATAGTCACATTATCATTAATATTTATTTATTTAATAAATATAAATTAAAATGTCTTTATATTAGATACACAATATTATTAAATATAAAATTATAGATATAATAAATATTTAATTAATCCAAATTTTTGTTTTATATTTTGTGTGACTAATATTTTAATAAGTACATAATATGCACCTATTAATTTTTATTTATTTATTGATTTTCCTTTTTAAAAACATAAATTAATGAATAACTAACTTTTATAATGATTAAATAAATAACTGAAAAACTTTTATTATACAATAATTATATCATTACTTCATGCATGTACAATTTACGATTTTGAGGAAAGACAGCAAGTGATCTTTAAAATATTTTTTTTTAAACTTCATACACTTTAATGCATTTCATGCACTTTAATGCATTTTAAAATTTTCTCATGTAATCATCAAGTAACCGCAAAATGCATTTTTTAATTACGTTTTCAGTATTTAACTTATCTATCAATTTTTTTTTATGAACATTAATGATTGTTATAAAACCGTAAACAATCACACTTAACATCAAAACCTAATCTACATGATTTTCATCATGAAAATCAATCACTAATTTTATGATGAATTAAACAAATCTAGTTTTGCTCTCATATCAATTGTTAATTTATTTTCAATGATTTTGATTATGAAATCTTAAGCCCAAGAACATGTAAATTTGATTTAATTCAACCTAATATTGTAGAAGAAGAAGAAAATACTAACCTTGATCCATGAAGAATTGGATTGATTTTCTACTCCCTTTGATATCGTTAACCGAAACCGATTCATCACGGTATCGTCTTTTATATATTAGAATTATAAACATTAATATGAAATTGATCCGTATAATTAAACCGAAAGACACACGCTATATACAAGAATATAAATATTCTTACATATCTCTCTCGTCTCTCTTTCTGTTTCTCGAGTCTCTCTTTCTGTTTCTCGAGTCTCTCTTTCTGTCTCTCGAGTCTCTCTTTCTTCCTCACTGTTTGCGTCCCTTGGCTTTTTATTATATGATGGAAGGTAAGTGTGTTCCCACTAGTTGTCTGCTAAACCATGATTATAGCTTTGTTTACATGCTTCGTACCTGCTGCCACAAATGAGTGTGTTGTTGATACCATTACGAAAACCCAAAATGTTAGTATCTCAACCTCGAGGTTACTTCCTACTCGTTACATTGTCGGGGCTTCCTTTCTTAAAACTGTTATTCACTATTTTTTTAAAAAAAAATTAGTCTCTACAATTATATTATTCACTAAAATAAAATCAAACTTATTATCACTGAAGAAATATTACATAATATAGAAAAGAAATTTCACATAAGATATATTAATCAATTAACACAAACTAGATTTATATCCACGGCTTGTATGGAGAAAAATATTCACAAATTATATAATATTTTTAGAGCAATACTGTAAAATAACACTATTTTAAGTTTATCTTTCAAATTTAACACATTAAAACTAAAATTCCAAAAATAATACAAATTATTATGTGAAAGTAATTATTTACCTTATGTAAACTATATATAAAATTAAACATAATATTTGCATTCATTTTTCTAATTTAGGGTTTAATTTTTTTTCATTAGGAATAAGTTTTTAATTATTTTAGTATTAAATTTGTGTTATTTTTGGAAATTTAAATCACTAATGCTATATTTGGAACAAAAATTTGAAATAGTGTTATTTTAGTCAATTCTCCTATTTTTTATTACTAAATATAAATTAAATATTTATATAATTTAAGTTTTAATTAAAATTATTTTTAATAATAACTTTTGTATATGTAAATTAAGGAAAGAAAAATAATGGCATGGGTATAAATCTATATTTAGAATATATTGTTTTATACCTAAGATCTAGATATTTAAAACTACTGTTACTATATTTTTTTAGAACTAATAAATTTATGATAATTATAAATATTAGATTATGGCAATTTTCCAATTCATAAGAAAGAGTGAGATTAGTGAGTATATAATTGAGATAAATTTAATAATTGTATAAATAATATATTTAGATTTTTTTTTTAAATTTTAGAAAATTTATATGCAATTAATAAGATATAATTTTGAATTTATAATTGTTTATATATGATTAAAAGAAAATATAATTTTTTGGGATTTGTAATAAGTTTTGGTTGATATAATCAAATATACTGATTTTGTAACTAAATTAATAGCAGTAGAATAATTATAATTATGGTAATAAATTAAATTTATTTATATTTATTTGAAATTATTTTTTAATTGATGTATAAAAAATTTAAAGAAATAAAAATTATTGTTTTTGCAAATGTAATAATATTTTTTTGTTTAGTTGAATAAAATATATTGATTTTCTAACCAAATTAATATGAGTAGCATGTATTGTAATTATTCTACTAACTTAAACCATTTTATATATTTAAACTGAAAGTCGTTGTAGTATTTACAAATCAGCATGATATTTTTATTATTAACAATCAGAATAAAATTAATTTGTTAAAAAATTCAAATAATATATTTAGGATTAAATATAAATTACATAAATATGTAAATATTACATATATTACCAATCCATATACCAATATCTCACAAAGAGACATACACAAAACTATTAATTATTTGTAGAAAAGGTCAAACACATATTTTATATTATTATTTGAAAAGTAAAATTAAAAAAACTATATATATATATATAAATATTATTAAATTCTGTTATAAATAATTACAAAATAAATATTAAACATATAGAAAAATTAAAATAGTGAAAATATTAACAGGCCTTATTTTGCGTATCACAGTCTGGTTCTCTGAACCGCCAAGCCCACGAAACTGCTCTAATATCGTACTTAGTCCGATTGCTGTTGCAGGTCTTTTTCTTGGGCAACAACTGTTCGTCGAATTGCCTGAAACAATTTCTCGAAGCATATAAAAGCCGTTGTTAGATTATAAATCCGTCAAGTGTAAGATTTGTTCATCGGATAATCCTGTTTTCTTTTTTTGATTTTTGGGATTTTGGACACTAGGGTTTTATTGGAATTACTACGGAATGGCTACTATTAATGGGAAACATAAGAAAAGAGAAGGTAGTTTATCCTCGCTTGCCCCTCGCACAATCGACGTTCAGAAATTTTCGGAGGCTCGAGCAGCTGAGCTCGAATCTCTTCACTCGATTGTGTCTGACCGTTTGAACAAAGACTTTCGGTCTAAGAGAAACAAGAGGAGAAGAACCAATTCCTATAACAATCAACCTGCAAAACGACGTAATATTCAAAGGCAAAGATCAGAGTCATTGAGTTGTCAAACATCAGGAGACCATGAAGTAAAGATCCCTAGACGAGTTAAGAGGAGAATGCAACTTAAAGAGAATCCTCAATCAGGGTTTTGTACTTCTGGTGATGGAACAAAGAGGCTGAGAACTCATGTTTGGCATGCTAAACGGTTTTCTATGACTAAGCTTTGGGGGTTTCACCTTCCTCTTGGCTTACATGGCAGGTCAATTTCAAATTTGCAGTGTACTTGCCTTTGAAAATTACATAAACTTTGTGCATTTTGATTTTTGTTAAAGGTTGTTGTGTCATTGTTGTAGAGGAAGGGGATCCAGGGATGTCTTGAAGCACTCTAGACAAGGTGTTCTTGTGCATGATGCAAGCTATCACTTTGCTGTGCAATTGGAGGGTCCAGAGGTAAGCATTTACCTTATTCCTGAGATTCTTCTTATAATGTTTTTTAACTTGTTGCAATTTAATCTTTCTTGATGCTATTTGGCTTGAATTTCTCAGGGCTCGCTCTTGTCGATATTAAACATGTTACTGGAGCCTTCCCCGTCATCTCATTCCAAAGAAGTTTTTAACTCTATTCTTGCTGGCTTTAGTTATGAAAACGCTATGGTATAGTGAATCTATGATTTTTCCTTTACTACAACTTAAAACCACAACTTAAGCAACGTTAAAACAATGACAATTTAAGCAAGATGTATCTTAACTTTTCTTTTTTCAGCTTTATCATGTCGAACCACCAGTTTCTCAGGCAATCGCTCCTATAATTTATATGTGGAGACCTCTCTTACCTAAAAGAAGAGATGAGGGGAAGGGGCTTGACTGCATAGGAATTGATGGTCCAGTTTCAAATGGAGATCATTTAGACGTGCGAAAACTTTGGGTGTGGATCCATGCTTCTTCCTTCAATGAAGGATATGCTTCTCTTAAACTAACTTGTGAAAAACAGGTAGTAATTTTTTATTTGAGGTTACTTTTAGGTGTGCTTGCATTTGTCGTCAGTAGTTTGGCTTTGCTTCATGTGTTACATATTCTTGTGGAGATATTGATGCATAAAGTTCCTTCTTTCAGATGAATGAGACAGGTGTCTCGGTTGATTGCTTTTCACTCGAGGGTCAGCTTGCAAAACTTGAGATATTTGGTCCAAAAGCATCTCATCTTCTTCAAAAGACCTTGCATCGTGTTACAAGGTGAGCCATATGAGTGCATATAATGATTTGTAAGAATGCAAATGAACAAAGGAAGGTTGATATCAAATTGTTCGTCTTTGCAGTATCCCAGAGGATCCATGTATTTTAAGAAAGTGTTCAATGGAAAAAGTTGAAGTTAAGAACGTTGCTGATCCTTACAAAGAGGAGAACATATCATCTTGCACAATTTTAGCACAACTTGTCATGGATCCGCGGTTAATCCCTAATAGTCCACTTGATGATAGCACAGTGTCAGTTGAAACGACCAAAACTGAGTCAAATGAATCAACAACCAAAATTGAGTCAAATGAATCAACAACCAAAACGGAGGCTGAAACTTCTGAAGTTTTAAAGTGCTTGTGGGATGCAAATAGTGATCTGACGCCTCCAGAAGAAGAGAACATGTTGTGTTGGGAAAAGTATCAAAGTCGTATGGATTTTCTTTGCCTGGATAATCCTGCTGTTGAAGTTCCAAAGGTATCTAGCAAGCCAAGGAGTTCTAGATATTGTTCTTTACTGCTTCTCAAACACAAAAAACTTGGGAATGCACCTACTGGGTACTCTGGACTTTGTCTCAATCTTTCTGTGTTGTTCTTTACAGTCGAGGTCCTTAATAATCCAAAATTAAATCATTATTAATCTCTTTCAGATGGTCTCTTATACTTCCCCTTAGTTGGATCAAAGTCTTCTGGAATACCTTCGTCTCAAAAGGAGCTCATGCAATAGGTCAGAGGGAGAAACGCTGGGTTTCTTGTGATGTATAATTTCTCATCTTACACTTTAATCTCTTGATGTTAAGATTCTTCTTGCTGGTTCAACTCATTTAACTGTAGATTTGAGTGTGAAATTGGTCATTCTTTTTGGCAGGCTGGTTTGCCCTTTTTCCCATCAGATTTTCCTGACTGCAAAGCATATTCGTCTTTAAAAATGAGCGAAGCTGCATACTTGGAGGAGAAGACACAAAGACGCCCTCCCTCTGTAAGACCTTTCAGAATTCCCATTCCACCTCCATGGAATAGTCTCCACGTCATGTGTTCTGTTGGAGAGAGTTCCAATCAAAAGTTTACAAGCGATGGGATGAATGGAGTGAATTTTTTCAGTTGTGGTGGTAAACTCTTTGATGGTATCGTGGCAAGAACCTCAGATTTGCTGACTACTTTTCTCCAAACGTCAATTAGTGACAATTTGCTTTTATTTCCTCACAACACTTCAAAACCAAAGACAAACCATATGAAAACGCTCCAAGAAGATGAAAGAAAACCAAGAGCTCAGATCCTTCAGAGTAGTAACAAACTGTGCCTTGTCAGAGTTCTTATACATGCTTTCAAGAAAGGTTCTTTTGAGGAAGGCGCAGTTATATGTGCACCATCCCTTGCAGACATATCAGTACTAAAATCTAGGTAACATCTCCAAGAAATCATGTTTAGCAAACTGTGATAAACTGAAGCCACTCAAATTTGGGGAATATTACATTACGTTTTGTAGCTGCAGTGAAGGAGAAGGGCATATTACAATCCCTCATTCTTGTGTAAGTTCTTACTTCCGAGAACAACCTTGTGGAACCTGGGAACTAAATGTCCCTGAAGACACACTTACAAAGCAATCTCTTAGATGGCCAATTGGGTTTGTGACGACAGGATTTGTCCCTGGAAGGTAAAAACAAAAGACCCATAATTTTCTTGATTGAAATTTGAAGTTCACGAGAGGCTGATTTGGTTTCTGAGCTCTTAAACTATTGTCTTAATGTGCAGTAAAAAACCTGCGGCTGAAGCTCTCTGTGATGCAGTGTTGTTAGGGAGACTAAGAGAAGAGCAATGGAGAGAGAAAGAAGTGAAACGGAGGAAGAAGGAGATTTATGTTTTGGTTAGAAACCTAAGATCTTGTGCGTATAGGCTAGCACTTGCTACTATTGTTTTGGAGCAACAAGACTCTTGTGACGTTCATATTTTATGATGCATGTTTCTATCAATTTTATTTTATTATATAGATAATATTTTTAGCTACTTATTATCATACCAAATTAATGGGAATTAGAAATATTACTTGTTTCTAAAATCCCAGAATTGCAACAACAACAAAAAAATCCAAAACTTATTTTTAGTAATGTTCACTTGGTAAACTTATTTACGCAAATCATTTTTTTACGCAAAATATATTTACAACAAAAAAATCGAAAAAATCACCGTATAAGGAGTCATTATTATTTGTTGGTTCTGCTCCATTTGACTCGCTACAGAACTTGTAAAGGTAGTACAAAAATAATTATTTTAAAAATGGGTAGGTGCGGATCGAACATAATCTAGAACAAGGTCAGGTTGCTAATTTTTAATTATTTTTAGTAGTGTTGGTAAAAAAATTGCTAGGCCTCTCATAAGGAGTCATTACCTATGGGCCCTGCCCCATTTGCTCGCTGCAGAACGAGTGTGAATCATACAAAAATAATTATTTTGAAAAGAAGGCGGATACGGATCGAATATAATCTAGAGCTTAAAATGATTTACGTAAATTTTATTGAACTCACCGTACCCAGGTCAGGCAGGACGGATACAACCCGCTTGACAAACCTATTTGCTGTATTGATGTTAGACTTGTTAGCATTTGTTTAAAAATTCATTTGGATTTAGTTTAAATAAATATGTAAATATTTTTAAAAAATTTTAATTTATGATCGCCAGCTAAAGATGCTAGATTCGCCTAATTAATGCGGAGCGAATATGAGTTATAAAATATTTATTTGCAGGTTTTGCAAATTAAAATGATTTGCGTAAATATTTATTGAACCCGTCGCGAGCTGGGTCAGACGAGACGGGACGGGATGGGTACGACGCGCTTGACAAGCCTAAGAATTGGTAACAGCTCAAAACGTTGTCGTTTCATGTACTCAGATTTTATTTAACCAAAATCGAAGTTCGATTCGATGTGGAAAACAGATAGACTTTACTCTTTTTTTCTCTTCTTTTTTTCTCTCTCTGTACGGGCACCGAAAATTTTTTTCCGTCATCACAATATCTCGACTGCTACGAGGAGTTCGATTAATCGTCTTGAAAGTATGTGATAACTCAAATCAAATCCAAGAAACTATATCTTTTATTTCACTAGAATCTGGTTAAGTTAATTTTACAATTACACTTAACTTTAGACTTTTAAGCAACTCTACTCTTCGTAGATTGCAACCAAACAATTCCTAGTTTACCCAAAGATATATTCCTAATTTTTGTCTTAATCGCTTCAACACAAAGTTCTTTTGTTTGAACGACTCAGACCAGAACCTACAACCCTTTTTTGAAAACCCTTAGAAAACTCTCTCTTTCTCAACTCTCAAAAAGACACTCTTAGAAAGCTTGAGAAAAACAGAAAAACGAAAGCCTCTCTTAAATACATGAATTGACTATTCATTATTTAGAAGTCTTCCATTTTTCTTAACCCAAAAGACTTCAAGGAATATTTTCTAATATTCCTTGATGATGTTTCCTTTTTGTCACCCGACTTGATTGCTTCATTCAATGCTCATCCCACTTTCCTTTTTCCCTTGAACGTTGATTATGTTTCCATTTATGGTGATGACCTATCTTTTCTTCTAGATGTATTTCATACATTTTCAATCTCTCCCTTTTTAACTTAGTGTGATACTCAAGCATTTTCCTAAGTTTACTAATTCCTGCAGTCAATAGAAACAGACCAGTGCAAACAGACCAATGCGACACAACCAATATATATTTCTGAAACAGTCATTAGTGCACTAAAACAGAATACAATCCTTGCATGTTCATCATTCACTTAATAAGTTTTAAAGGCACACACACACACACAAATACTTAACAAAATATCCAAAATCCAACTGTTACATCAGTCAATTTAACTAACTAGCTCCCCCATAACTTATGCTCCCCCAGTCATTTAAGCATTGTCTGGGTTATGATAATCTCCATAGTCATCTCCCCTTGCTTGAGTACACAAATTAGTTAAAAACAACAGGACAAAGAGGTAAATGATATAAAAGGAACATACCAGAGGCGAGTAGCCGTTGAATGATGGCAACAACAGTGCGGAGAACTTGACATTCTGCGGCAGACATGCCAGCCGATGATGAGGATGCTCCTGAAGATGGAATGCGAGAAAGCATGACAGGAGGCCCTTGGCGAAATTGACGAACTCTAGGCACTAGACCCGAAAATGGGATAGGGTACTGAGCATCAAGCAACTTGAAGAGGAGACTCGGAAAAGGAAGGAAGAATTTTGAGGCAGGATTCCTTGCCAGGTTCATCACATGGGTGTATACATGATGACCAAAATCAAATGGGATGCGGTTAAGAATTTTGTGCACAATCCTCGCACGATTAGGATTCGGATAACCACTATTCTGCGTTGGAGCCCAATTGTGACAGCATATCTTGTATAAGATAGCGTTGTCCAGAGTGAACGGAGTGACCGTCAAAGAGTTCCACTTTGTTGTAAAACCACCACTCATGAAAACAGCAAGTTCATCATCAGTGAGATCATTGATCTCTTCAAGCGCAGCAGCATCAGCAACAACATCAGTCTTACACAGTTGGTTGATGAGGACAGGAGAGAACGAGTATTCACGATTTTTGATCATGATAGTGAGACATTCTGAATCAGTCTTAACACTAGGCAGATTTGCCCAAAACTCCCATAAAGTTGTCTTATCATATGGCCATATATCAGTTACTGTCTTAACAAACCCAACATTACGAATAAAGGCTTCGACTTCCCTAGGAATAGTTCCAAACCTAACTTCCCTCTCTTCAATGAACTGGTGCTAAGAAAACAGAGTGTACCGAGAGGGCGATGCGACACGGCGAGGTGAGACCGGAGGTGGCGGAGACGAAGGCACTGAAGATTTCTTCTGAGACCGTGTCCTTTTGTGAGCAGGAACAACGGAGGGTTGCCGATTGAGCTTGCGAGAACCCAGAGGAGGGCGATTTGAGGATCGGCGAGACTGATCCGAGAAGATTTCCATAGATTCAGACACAGCAATTGAGGGTTCCGGTGGAACACCCGAGTCTGGTGGTGCAGGCGAGGGCACAGGGGATCCCAGAGGAGAAGATGAACCTTTTGGATGTATTGGGGCTGGTACAGAGGCCGCAGATGGCAATTTCTCATGGACTGGCAATGAGGTTGGTGCAGCAAGGGTTGGAAGCACCGGAAGAGGTGAAATTGGCGCTTGCATGTCGGAATCGGAGTTAGCAAGTGAAGAGGCTTTCGGCGACGAAGGCGGCAGAGCAGGCGCAGACACAAGGCGAGACAAACCGGAGAAGAAGGACTTCATATTTTTGTGTTTCTTTTTCCTGTTTTTCTTCGGTGTGGAGAGTACAAAGAACACACTCCTTTGTTTATAAAAAAGCAGCAAACTGATGTGACGTTTGGAAGGAACCAAGGCGACGGTTCATTAATCGGCATGAGTACAAACACCTTTCCGAGAAGTAACTGTCTCAATTACGAGGACTAGACAAAGAATAGCTGCTTCTGATTTAATGAAGAGAACTATAAACCCAGAGATATGACAAACACATTTATTGAGATGGTGAGGGACCCAAGTAGAGATAAGAAGGATATAAACAAAACTAGCCAAAATAAAGTGGGAACACTAAGCCTTTATGCAATGAGTAGACAAACCTTAATTTGATCTGAACCAGTGGCTGAAGACATGATCCAGAAACACACTTCTCTTATACCAGGTCTACATATGATGACTAGTCTTTCACACCTGCATACCTTAATCATGGTTTATTTCCATTTCAAGAAGGCTGCTGAGGATTCATCGATCATGGGAAATAAATTTATTTGACAATAACAGCACAACCCACGAGAGTTGATGCCTTCAACACATAATCAGGAATTGTCTTCCCCTTTTTGTTTTTTCCCTTTTTTTTTCTATTTCCTTTCCTGTCGTTGATTTTCTTCTCAGCTCTTTGACCTCCTTCTTTGAGATGGTAAACACATGATGGCATGAAGGGCAGCTCCTTTTCATCAAAAAACAGAACCGTGATACTTGATGGTGCGCAACAGATCAGCTTCAACTCCTGTGTCCTGTCTGAGATCAAATCAGCTTACATAAAGGGTCAGAGTTCACAAACACCAATAGATTTTCGCAGATTGATAAACCTGTTAAAATCCAATGGTTTGGTAAACATATCAGCCAGTTGTAGTTCAGTCCCTACATGATCAATCTCAACTAGTTTCGCCTCAACCAATTCACGAATAAAGTGATGTCGAATATCCATATGTTTAGTACGTGAATGTTGTACTGGGTTTTTGGCAATATTAATAGCACTCTCATTATCACAATGAACCAGTAAGGAATCAGAAATCATAGCATAGTCAGCTGCCATTTGTTTCATCCATAGTAATTGAGTACAACAATTTCCTAAGGCAATGTATTCAGCTTCAGCAGTAGATAACGACACACTGTTTTGCTTTTTGCTATGCCAGGAGACAAGATTGTTTCCAAGAAAGAAACATCATCCACTAGTGCTTCTTCTGTCATCTAAACAACCAGTCCAATCAGCATCACAAAAGCCTGCAAGATGATGATTTGTTTCTTTGGTGTAAAGAAATCCTAGTTCTGATGTGCCTTTGACATACTTGAGTATTCGTTTAACCGCCTGCAAGTGTGATAGTTTGGGTTTTGCCTGATATCGAGCACAGATTCCTACGCTGACACAGAGATCAAGTCGACGTGCTGTAAGATACAGGAGGTTGCCTATCATTCCTCTGTATAACTTTGGATCAACATCTTCTCCTTGTTCATCTCGTGAGAGTTTAGTATTGACACCCATTGGAGTTTTTGCTGTTTTGCTCTGTTGTAGTCCAAATCTTGTTACTAGATTCCTTGCGTAGCTACTTTGAGTGATGAAGATGTGTTCTTCAGCTTGCCTGATGTGAAGGCCCAAGAAGTAATTCAGCTCACCCACCATACTCATCTCAAACTCACTTGTCATCCTTTTTACAAACTCATCAACCATAACTTGCTGAGTTGCCCCGAATAATATGTCATCAACATAGATTTGTACCACAATAAACTCTTTCTTGCTTTCATGCACAAACAGAGTTTTGTCTACTGTTCCTCTTTTATAGCCTTGGTTTGTCAGGAACGAGGTCAGTCGTTCGTACCATGCTCTTGGTGCCTGCTTTAATCCGTACAATGCTTTCTTTAATCTGTATACATGATGAGGTTTTTCTAGATCTTCAAAACCCTTTGGTTGTTCTACATATACTTCCTCCTGTAAAATACCATTTAGGAACGCACTCTTTACATCCATCTGATGCAGTTTAAATTTCATCAGACAAGCCATGCCAACCAAAAACCTAATTGACTCCAATCTTGCTACCAGTGCAAATGTCTCATCAAAATCAATTCCCTCTACCTGGGAATATCCCTGAGCAACTAACTGTGCCTTGTTCTGCACGACGTTTCCATGTTCATCTGTTTTATTTTTGAAGACCCATTTGGTGCCAACCACATTAACTTCTGTGGGTCGAGGGATTAGATCCCATACATCATTACGACTGAATTGTTCAAGTTCTTCTTGCATAGCTTGAATCCAGTATTAATCCAACATTGCTTCTTTGTGGGTTTTGGGTTATACTGATGACACAAAACATGCAAAACGTACCATTTCCTTGAAATCGATTTGTTTCTTCCGTGTAATTCGATCACCATTTATTTCGCCAATTACATCTTTCTCCGAGTGATTTCTATGGTCTTGAGGTCTTAAGCTGTCTTCTGATTCTGATTCTAAGTCTGAGTCTGGCTCTTTTGTATCAGCATTTTCTAGACCTTCCTTAGGGACTGCTTCATTAGCTGATCCTTCAGCGAATTTGAACACTAGTCCTTGAGATGAGATGTCATTAAACACCACGTTTCCAGTCTCTTGGACGGCTTTCACTCTTTTATTGTATACTCTGTATGCTGTGCTTGTCCCTAAGTATCCCAGAAATATTCCCTCATCGCTTCTTGAGTAAAACTTCCCAAGTTGATCTTTCTCATTCAGAATTTAACACTCACATCCAAATACATGGAAATAACTCACAGTTGGAGCCTTACCTTTCCATAGTTGATATGGAGTCGTGTTTGTTCCCTTTCTTATGTAGACTCTGTTTATCACACAGCAAGCTGTGCTAATGGCGTCAATCCAGAAGTGCTTGGCCACTTGATTTCCATGTAGCATAGCTCGAGCCATTTGCTGAAGCGTTCTGTTTTTCCTTTCAACAACTCCATTCTGTTGAGGAGTTCTGGGTGCTGAGTACTGATGAAATATTCCTTGTTCTCCACAAAATTTGTCAAAGATATCATTCTGGAATTCTCTTCTGTGATCACTTTTGATAACTTTAATAGTGCATTTTTTCTCATTCATTAGTTGAAGAGCTAAAATCTTGAAGCTATCAATTGTCTCAGTTTTTTCTCTGAGGAACCTCACCCATGTGTACCTTGTGAAATCGTCAACCAACACAAAGATGTACTTTTTTCCAAAGATGCTTTCCACCTGTATTGGCCCCATCAGATCCATGTGTATCAAGTCCAAGGCTTTCTCTGTTTGAATGTCTGGCACAGTTTTGTGATGAACTTTGACCTGCTTTCCTTTGGCACATGGTCCGCATTTGAAGTATGTATCAAGCTTTAGCTTGGGAATCCCGCGTATCACATCCTGTTGTGATAGCTTCACCATTGTTCTAATATTCATATGCCCAAGCTTCTGATGCCACAGATTCAACTCATCTTTCTTTGTGGCAGTGAAACAACTTACAGATGGTGTCCATACATAACAATTGTTCTCTGTCCTGGTGCCTTGTAAAACCACAGAGTTTTGCCCATTTGTTGTCTTGCATCCAATGTTTGTAAAGGTAACTGAGTATCCTTCATCACACAACTGGCTGATGCTGATTAAGTTAGCCTTCAGACCTTCTACCACGTACACACCTTCTAACTTTGGAGCTGATCTACCAGTTGTATTTCCTTTACCTTTGATTTTGCCTTTAGCTCCATCACCAAAGGTAACCTTTCCTGTTGCAGTTTTTTCAAGATCTTGAAGATTTTCCTAATTCCCTGTCATGTGTCTCAAGCATCCGATGTCAAAGTACCAGTCAATTTCAACTGATTTCCTTGGTTCTTCAGCTGTATAGGCAGCATAGGAGTAAATATCTTCCCTCCTTACCCATACTCGGTTATGGTTTCTTTCATCCCACCAGAACTTGTTGCGCCTAACCAGATTCCTGATTTTTTTCTAGATACCTGTAGCAGTGGGGTCTGATATGCCCTATCTTTCCACAGTAAAAGCATTCAGGTCTTCTGTATGATCACTGATTCCCAAACCATTGAGGTTCGATGCTTCTATTCTGTCTGATTCCATTCTTTGATTCTCCAGGAACACCATCTCTTTCTTAACTAGTCCCTTCTGGTCTTGCTTCTGGTCTGATGAATTGGGGCATGCTCTTTGAAGGGTTCCCTTAATATCCCAGACCCCAATTTGTATGACTTGTTCGACCAATTTGAAGAAGCTTATCCAAGTCTTCTGTGCCTTTGCTCAGCATCTTGATGTTTTTCAGTTGACCATCTAGTTTGTTTTCCAGCTCCCTTGATTTTTGACGTTCTGTCTTGAGTTCTTCTTTCATCAGCTCGACCAGCTTCTCCAACTCTTGTTCATCCTTGGCTAGAGTATGTTTCTCCAAGAGTAGTTCTTTGTTTTCTTCTCTAAGTTTAACCAGGGACTCATATAGAATTCTATTTTCCTCATAGAGTGACAAATCAAGATTGTCATCAAGATCAGAGTCAGCTTTTTCATCAATCTGTCCGATGTATGCAATGAAGTTGAGCATGTTGTTGTCATCATCTTCATCGTCAGAGTCGGAATCTTCGTAGCTCACGAACGACTTGTCCTTGCTTCGCCCAACTCCAACACACTCTGTTTTAATGTGACCAAAGCCTTTGCACTCACTACATCTGATAGACTCCCGTTTTTTTGCAGTTGGATACTCAGCTTTGAAGTGCCCTATCCCTTCACACTCATGACACTTTGCTTCTGATTTCTTGAAACTTTTATCAGTCTTGTATTCACCTTCTCTTTTTGGTGTACTAAAGTTTCCTCGTTTCTGACCCTTTTCAAATTTTTTGAAATATTTCCTCATGATCATGCTGACCTTTTCTTCTAGACATTCTGGCTGATCTTTCTCTTGATTGACCGTCAAAACCACCCCTTTGTTTCTGGAGAGGTTCTTTTTATTCTGCTCTAACTCGTATGCTTGCATCATCCCGACCACCTGGTCAAATTTCATCTCGTCAGAATTGAGAGACACTTCTAGTGCTGATCGATGTGCCTGGAACTTCTCTTGTAAACATCTCAGAAACTTTTTCACCAACTTCTTATCTTTCTATCTTTTTCCCAGAACCAAGGTTTCATTGGCAATTGAACTGAGCTTACCGCTGAATGCTTCAACAGATTCATCATCACCCATGGTGAGAGTTTCAAACTGAGATGCTAGCATGTCAATTCTTGTTCTGCGTACGTTGCTTGTTCCTTCATAGGACGTTTGTAATGAATCCCAAGCTTCTTTAGCAGTAGAGCACCCTTGTACACGTTTGAATTGATCTTTGGTTAATGATATCCAGATCACAGACAGTGCCTTTGAATTATATTTTGACATTAACTTCTCCTCTGCTGTCCAGTCCTTCTTCGGTTTTGGTAGCAGCTTCCCTTCTTGTGTTTTGATAGTTGGCTCAGACCATCCATCTTCTATTACTGTCCATGCATCCTCATCATTCCTTTGATTAGGGCTTTGATCTGAACTTTTCACCAGCCAAAGTTTTCGGCCTCGAGAAGCAAGGGCTTCATTGATCTGAAGTGATGTGAGTTATCCATCTCTAATCCCTGGATCTCACCTGTTTTATAATTAAAGAAATAATATGATTCTTACCAGGTGAAGGCTCTGATACCAATTGAAAGTATGTGATAACTCAAATTAAATCCAAAAAACTATATCTTTTATTTCACTAGAATCTGGTTAAGTTAATTTTACAATTACACTTAACTTTGGACTTTTAAGCAACTCTACTCTTCGTAGATTACAACCAAACAATTCCTAGTCTATCCAAAGATATATTCCTAATTTCTGTCTTGATCGCTTCAACACAAAGTTCTTTTGTTTGAACGACTCAGACCAGAACCTACAACCCTTTTCTGAAAACCCTCAGAAAACTCTCTCTTTCTCAACTCTCAAAAAGACACTCTTAGAAAGCTTGAGAAAAATAGAAAAACGAAAGCCCCTCTTAAATACATGAATTGACTTTTCATTATTTAGAAGTCTTCCATTTTTCTTAACCCAAAAGACTTCAAGGAATATTTCCTAAAAAAATTCCTTAATGTTGTTTCCTTTTTGTCACCCGACTTGATTGCTCCATTCAATGCTCATCTCACTTTTCTTTTTCCCTTGAACGTTGATTCTGTTTCCATTTATGCTGATGACCTGTCTTTTCTTCTAGATGTATTTCATACATCTTCACGTCTCAATTAGAGTTCTCGAGAGACGCATCGCAAACGCGTTCCCTAGACCTCCACCGCCAGTGTCGTACTATCATATTAACTACAACCCTCACCATCATCAGATTCATCCGCAGCCGCCGCACAACCATGTTGGTGCCGTTGGAATCCACCAATACCCCCATAACGTCAACAGAGACCAACGTTTCTGCCAGCCACATTTTGATCATTACCCCGGCCAACAACAAAATCTGATCGGTAGCGATCATAATAATGGTCCGCCGTTTCCACCGAGTAGTGGGGGTTTAGTTCTTGTGGTAGCAGCTTAAGAAAGAGATGGTATCAATCAGCTACAGGATTATCCCCAGGTTATGTCTAACTTTGATTTTTCTGCTTCTTTCAAATCAGACGAACCATGTACTCCTTTTTTATTGTTAATAAGTTATAGATTTACTTTTGAGTTTGTAAAGTTTGGAGCCTTTGGTATTCTAAATGTTAGTCTGTATACATGAAGATACTGCTGATGGTAGTATTGCCAAGTTATATGTTGCGCCGGTCACAAAGACAACAAACGAAGACGATGTGAGTTTTTTATGGCTTACTGTTATGGTTTTATGAAATGTTTCTGTCAAGTATTGACTTGTGACAATCTATGTTATATATCAGATCCATCAGCTGTTTGAAAAATATGGTAATGTCACCGAGATCATTCTACCCAAAGATAACATAATTAGTGAACGGGCAAGTGACCTTTTTCGTAATTACTTGAGAGCATATTCTTTTACTGCCTTTCATGATATTCTTGCTTCTGGAGATTAGCATTTGCTTATAACATCGTGTATGTATCTTTGTAGCTTACTGTTTTGTTAAGTACAAAAAGTTAGAAGAGGGTAAGGCAGCTATTGCAGCTTTAACAAATCAGTTTACCTTTCCTGGGGTGGGTTTTAGACTCTTAGCTGTAATGTTTTGTTTAAACATTTCCTCGTTAATGTGGGATTTATTTTCAGGAAATGGGTCCAATCAATGTCAGATATGTGGACGCAGAGTGGGAATGGATTGGTAAAAGTAGATGCCCAATCTTGTAGGAACACACAATTAGATAGAAACGTAAGAGTATAAAGACAACATGGTAGTTTATTATGGGAGCTAATGTTCTATCTTAGTTAGTAGTTGGTTTCTCATGCCTTCAACTGCTTCTACTTCTCCACCTTTTCTTATTACAGAAGAGCAAGTTTCACGGGCTCCTAAGTATGAAAGCTGCTCTCTTCTTTTTCTCATTTTTGCATTCTCTTTTTATCTCGCTTTAGGTTTCTCCACAGTTCAAATTTCAAAGAAACTATATGTTAGATGCCTCAACAAACAACAAAAATGGAATTGCATGAGGTATGGCATAAGTCCGTTTACGCTTTAACTTTTTAGTTAGTCTGAGTTTTTGTTACTAACCATTGAAAGAACCATTGTGCAGATTTTTCATGCAATAGCGTTCAGTTCCTAAATTTTGCTATTTAAACTAAACACAGATATATATACTAAACAAACTGATTATATGTTGATTAGTTACAGTAGTGTATTGGTTACACACTACATCTTTTTTAAAATGGTCTAAGGTTCGATCCCCCTCGAGCTCATATTAAGATTTTGTTATTTAAACTAAATACAGATATATACTACACAAAATGGTTATATGTTGATTAGATACAGTAGTGTAGTGGTTACATACTTTTTTTTTCAAAGGGGGCCAAGGTTCGACTCCCCCTAATCTCATATTAGATTTTGCTATTTAAATTAAAAACAGATATATACTACACAAAATAGTAATATGTCAATTAGCCAGTCTCAGGTATTTGCAAGGTACGGAGTTATTGACGACATGAAGATTAGTCGTGGTAAGCATGCTTCCTTCAGAAACATCATTTTCTCCTCATTTTGAATACTTCATATGCTCAATAAGTTACTGTAGAACTTTCAAATAGCCCTTACTAACATCATTTTTGTGGACTATGGAGCAATGAATGCAAGTCTCTTTAATATCTTGTTAGTTTTATTCCTTCTTCAAGCCTGTCTTAATGTGACCTTCTGGATAGCACGAAACCTGATTATAGCTGCTTCTGCAGGGTATGCATTTGTTCAGTTTTCTCGTAGGGAGATGGCACTAGAGGCAATCAAAGGTTTAAATCAAAGGTAAAAATAAAAGACCCATTACTCATTTGTCGCAAACAAAAAAAAAGAGAAAAGAGAGAGAGATGGGAAAAGGGAGAAGTTCGTCGTCTTCGTCGATAGAGAGTAACCCATTCGATGGCTCATCGAGTACTCGGAACCTAAGCACGGACCTGAGGCTTGGACTCAGCTTCGGAACATCCTTTGGGACGCAAAATTTCAACGGTGGTTGTGGGTATTCCGTTACAGCGCCGGCGGCAAAGGATACGGAGTCCGTGGCGGTGGTCGCAGAGGAGGACGAAAAAAGAACGAGTGTAACAGTGTAGGGAGCTTATACGTGAAGGCAAACATGGAAGGAGTTCCGATTGAAAGAAAGATTGTTTTAGAAACAGAACTAAATAAACTGATTCTCTTTATTGATATTTATTGATGTAAACAAATACACGAATGTTGTTTATATATTCATACAGTCAATTGATAACCAGCATAAATTATCGGTTTAATGTACACCGAGATTAACCACTCTAAAACCCTCCTTTAAGATGAAGCTTCATATAGATTGAGAAAACCCATCTTGGATCTTAAGCTTTGAAATAAGGAAAGATATAGAGGTTTGTTTAACAAGTCTGCAAGTTGATGCTCTGCTCTAACATGTAGAATTTTCAGGAAGCCTGCAAGAATCTTCTCTCGAATCAAATGACAATCGATGTCCACATGCTTCGTCTTTTCATGAAAAATAGGATTTTTAGCAATGTGGAGAGTTGCAGTATTATCACAGAAAAGAAGAGCTTGTAAACCTATAGGAACCTGCAAATCAGATAAGATCTGATGAATCCAAACCAATTCTTCAGAACCATAGGCCGACCTATATTCTGCTTAAAAAATAGCCTGCTTTTTCGATTTCCAGGATATCAATGCATCACCAATATACATACAATAACCAGTGACTGATCTTCTGGTGTCTGGACAGGAAGCCCAATCTGCATCCGTGAATCCTTTAATAGTGAAATCTGGTACAAAAGAGTAAAATAATCCATACCAATCGTTCCTTTAAGATACCGAAGTATCTTATGAGCCAGCTTGTAAGTGAATTGCACGAGGTGATGCAGAGAATTGACAGAGTTTTGTAACAGCAAAAGAGATGTTTGGACGAGTAATATTGAAATACAAAAGTCTACCAATCAATCGCCTATAAGATTCAATATTTTCCAGTAAAGGAGTATCCTTTTTATGCAAAGAATGGTGAGGTTCCATTGGAATGGAGGATGGTTTACTGTCCATAAAAACCAGTGTCATGTAATAGCTCAAGAATGTATTTGCGTTGGCAAATAGATATTCCTGTCGAAGTTCTAGCTATTTCAAGACCAAGGAAATAATGGAGCTCTCCAAGATCACGAAGCTTGAAGTGACTGTTAAGAAGCTGAATCAAAGGAGAAAATGTCATCGAGTTACTGCTGGCAATTATTATATCATCCACATAAACAAGGATGACAACAAATCCATCACTATCAAGACGATTAAAGAGAGTGTGATCACCATGTGATCTAGAGAAACCTATGGCTTGAAGAGTGTTGGATAATTTCAAATACCACTGCCTTGAGCCTGTTTCAAACCATAGATAGATCGATGAGGTTTACAAACCAAATCAGTTCTCTCTTTATGTTCATCATGAAATTTATAACCAGGGGGAAGTGACATATAAATCTCCTCATCCAACTCACTATTAAGAAATGCATTCGAGATATCTATCTTAGTCAAACTCCATTTTATTTTGGCAGCCACAACAAGTAAAATCTTAACAGTTGCCAACTTAGCAACATGAGAAAATGTGTCCATAAAATCAAGACCCTCTTCTTGAGTGTATCCTTTTGTAACATGTCTGGCCTTATATCTCTCAATACTGCCATCTGCCTTGTGTTTGATTTTGTACACATATTTGCAACCAACAGCTTTTTTACCAGAAGGTAAAGGACAAATTGTCCAAGTACCAATTTTTTCCATGGCTTTAAGCTCTTCATCCATAGCATTACACCACACTAAATGTTTTTTAGCCTCATAATAAGTACGGGATTCATTAAAAAGAGTGATATTATGAATAAAAGAGCTGAATGAAGGTGACAGTTTATTATAAGAGATATATCTAGATATATGATAAGGAATAGAAGATGAAGTGTAATTGTAACAATGATAGTCTTGCAAGTATAATGGCTTCCGGGAATGTCTGCGAAAATCTATTGCAGAAAGCAAAGTATTCTCAAATGATGACTTTCCAACATTAGAATGATCATCAAAGGATGAACTAGCAAAATGCATCTATTCATCAGTGGATGCAGGGAAGGAAAGATGAGGAAAGAAAGTATTCATGTTTTCTGGTACAGTAGAAGATATATATTGAAAAATTTCCTCATGAAAGATGACATGCCGTGAAATAGAAATAACATTGCTCTCTAAATCCAAAACCTTATACCCTTTAAACCTGGAAGGATAATCTAAAAACACACAAGCTTTACCCCTTGGTTGAGACTTGTGGCGTTGTTTGGGGGAAGTTGATGTGTAACACAAGCAGCCAAAGGTTCTAAGAAAACTATAATCAGGAGGTTTTTGGGTTAAAGTTTAATAAGGTGTCTTATTTTGTAAAATAGGCGTAAGGAGTCTATTGATTATGAAAATAGCAGTCAAAACACAGTCAGCCAAATATTCTAAAGGCACTTGGGATTGAAACATTAGTGACCTAGCAACATTCAGAATATGTTGATGTTTACGTTCTACCACATAATTTTGTTGAGGTGTTTCTAGACAGGAATGAAATGAAACTATACCCTTGTCTAAAAACAGATTATGAAACTTCATTCTTGAGCATTGTCAGGTCTAACAGCCTTGACACTAACACCATATTGATTTTCTATCATATTCAAGAAACCAAGAAAAATTGACAATACATCAGAATTTGATTTCGTCAAATATATCCAGGTTACTCTACTATGATCATCAACAATGGTTAAAAAATCCTTAAACCCATCGTAAGTAGCTGTTGCAAAAGGACCCCAAGTATCTATATGAATCAATTCAAATGATGTTTTACATTTTTTTTATTTGAAATGAAAGGTAAGTGTTTATGTTTTGGACAAATGAGACAAGTTTTATTATGATCTTTAGTATTTTTGGGTAAAGAGAGAATGTCACGGAGCAAATCAATCCTAGATTGGCAAGGATGACCTAATCGATTGTGCCATAAGTTTTGATACTACCTGGAATGCATAATGAAATGAAATCCTTATTACAATCCAGAATGTAAAGATTTGCCAATCGACTTATTGACATAGGAAAATCAAATAAGACCTATCTTGACCTACAAGGCAAGTGTGAGCACGAAAATTCAGATTGAATAACAAGGGAAATGAAAAAGGATGGGTTATTATTAACCACATGGTTGAAATGGTTAAATAGCTACCTTGGGAGAAAAATCAAGGTGAAAGGACATGCCCATGCTGCACACAGTCTTGGCAACCACACCAAACAGTCATGCCTGCTGCACACAGTCTTGGTAACCACACCAAACAGTCATGCCTGCTGCACACAGTCTTGGTAACCACACCAAACAGTCATGCCTGCTGTCTCCTCTCTTCTCATTGGTTGTTGACAGGCTCCTCCTCTATTCAAACTCATCCACAAGTTTGAATTCGTTTTCTTTTGTGTTCACATTGTAAATCCTCTATAAAAGGGCTGTAAAGACTCAATGTATGATATACTCTTAGGAGATTCTTCTCCATAAGTCTAAGTCCAAAGGTGGTATCAGAGCATAAGATCATTCTCTTATCTTTTCTACTCAAATCTCTCAGTTTCTAATCTAAAATTCTGTCAAAAATCTCTCAGTCTTTAGACTAAAAACTCACGGTTTCATTCAACCATAAAAGCTGCTTCCTTTGAGCTCTTCAAAGCCTAACAATGGAGGATACAGTTCAAATTAGTTCCAGCCTGAAACCTACGGTGATAGCAGTAGTTCTCAAAGGCTTGAACTACACATTATGGTCAAGAACCATCAAGACAGCCATTTGTGGCAAAGGACTTTGGAATCACATCTTGGAGGATAATACTCCATCTATAGATGATCCAAAGGAGAAGAAGGATGAGGCAACAAGAAAAGAAGAAGCTAGATGGTTCCAAGAAGATCAATCAGTCCTTGGATTCCTCCAAAATTCATTGGACCCATCCATTCTTGAAGCTTATTCACATTGTGAAACTGCCAAGTCTCTTTGGGACACTCTCAAGAGGGTGTATGGGGATGTTTCAAACCTCAGCCGTGTGTATGAGGTTAAGAAGGCTCTCAATGATCTACACCAAGAGGATATGGAGTTCACAAAATTCCTGGGCAAGTTCCAGTCAACATGGTCCGAGCTTGACATGTTGAGACCAAGTTCTATGGATCCAAAGGTGCTTAATGAAAGGAAGGAACAAGACAAGATATTTGGGCTCCTTCTCAACCTAAATCCAGCCTTTAAGGATGTGATTAAGTCCATCCTGAGAGAGCCAAAACTCCCTGATTTCAAAGAGGTGTGCTCACGGATTCAAAGGGAGCAAGGCAACATTGGTTTGTTTGGTGGTAAAGGAGAACTAGTCATGGCCAACAAAAGCGTGTTTAAGCAAGAGGATAGGAAGAGTGTGATGTGTGAGCATTGTAAGAGGAATGGCCACATCAAGGACAAGTGCTGGATACTTCATCCTCATCTCAAGCCAAACCGGTTCAAGGATTCAAAGGCTAACATCTCTCAAATGGTTGCACTGAACCGGCAAGTTCATCCAACCAAGGAGGGTAGCTAGCTATGAATGTATCCATGGAGTATGTTAAGAAGAGTGACTTGGAGGATCTCATCAAGGCCTATGCCTCAAAACTCTCCGGTATCACACTCTACTCCCATAAATCGCTTGATAAACCAGATCATAAGTTGGTAGTGGATTCAGGTGCTTCTCACCATATGATTAGCAATGCTAGGTTGTTAAAGAACATTGAACCATGTCTAGGACAAGTAACTATAGCTGATGGTAAGGGTATTCCAATTGAAGGAACCGGAAAATTAAGACTATTTGACAAAGAAACTAATGCATTCTTTGTACCTAAATTTAAGTCTAATCTAGTTTCTGTCAAAAGGCTACTAAAGACCTCAATTGCAATGTTACATTTGGGCCTAACAATGTTTACTTTCAGGATATTAAGAGTGGTAAGATACTTGGAGGTGGTGTAACTCAAGATGAGCTCTATGTTCTTGAAGACCCTCCAAGCAATTTGGATTCCTTAGCTTTCAAATCCTGTGTTTTTGCTAATAAAGATGTCTTATGGCATGCTAGATTAGGACATCCTCATGCTCGTGCTTTAAGCTTAATAATTCCTAATGTCGCTTATGATCACTCAGTTTGTGAGGCTTGTATCCTTGGCAAACATTGTCGTGTTGTTTTCCCTAAATCGTCTACAATTTATGAGCATTGCTTTGATTTAGTACATTCCGATGTTTGGACCTCACCTTACATGTCTAGAGATAGGAATAAATACTTTGTGACCTTTATAGATGAGAAATCGAAATATACATGGGTTACATTACTTCCATCTAAAGATAGGGTTTATGAGGCATTTATAAACTTTCATAATTATGTTACTAATCAATTCAATGCCAAGATCAAAGTGTTAAGATCAGATAATGGAGGGAATACACAAGTCAAAGATTCAAAGCTCATCTAAACAAACATGGAATACTACATCAAACTAGCTGTCCACACACACCACAACAAAATGGAGTTGCTGAAAGGAAGAACCGACACTTAATGGAAGTAGCAAGATCCATGATGTTTCATACCAATGTTCCTAAAAGTTTTTGGGGAGATGCAGTCTTGGTTGCTTGCTACCTCATCAATCGGATTCCAACCAAAGTCTTGCAAGATATATCCCCATTTGAGGTACTCAATAAAACTAAACCTTCCATTGATCATTTACGTGTATTTGGGTGTGTGTGCTTTGTGTATGTTCCAGGTGATCTAAGAAACAAGTTGGAGGCAAAGAGCATCAAGTGTATGTTCCTTGGATATTCGACAACACAAAAGGGTTATAAGTGCTATGATCCGAGCAACAACAGGACATATGTGTCTAGAGATGTCAAGTTCATAGAAGAACAAAGCTATTATGATCAGAAAGATTGGGAAGGATTGAAGGATCTCTCAAGGTCACCTTCTGATTTGGCTACGAGTTTGAGGTTTCTCTTGAATCATTTGGGAAATGATCTGCCAAAGGATTCAAGACACGAAGAAACAAGAACCTTAAGTAGTTCACAAGATACCCAAGAGAATGAACAAGGGGTGGTAACTCAAGAACCAACTCCAATCCAAGAAGAAGCTATGGCCCAAAATCAAGAACAAGACGACTTGGAAGTGGGTATAGAGGAACCTATTCACCAAATGGAAGAGGAAACGGTTGTAGAGGAGGCTGCACCACCTGTTCAGCATTTAAGGAGGAGTACTAGACTTAGGAACACTAGGGTATTCTACAACAACCACGCCGTGGCTCATCCCATACAAGCTGTTTGTTCCCTTGACCTCTTGCCATCTAGTCATCAAGCATTCCTTGGAAAGATTGAACAAAGTCAGATTCCAAGGACTTATGAAGAAGCTGAGAGCAAGAAAGAATGGTTAGATGCAGTAAGAGATGAGAAGGGAGCTATGGAAAGGAATCATACATGGGATATACAAGAACTTCCCAAAGGCAAGAAGGCTGTGAGTTCCAAGTGGGTGTTCACCATCAAGTATAAGAGCAATGGGGACATAGAAAGGTACAAGGCACGTCTAGTTGCAAGAGGTTTCACTCAGACATATGGAGAGGACTATACTGATACATTTGCACCGGTGGCTAAGCTACACACTGTAAGGGTTGTTCTTTCACTAGCTACGAATCTGACTTGGGACTTATGGCAAATGGATGTCAAGAACGCATTCCTACAAGGAGAACTTGAAGAGGAAGTGTATATGACTCCACCACCAGGCCTTGAAGATCTTTGCAAAGAGGGACAGGTTCTAAGACTTAGGAAGGCAATATATGGGTTGAAGCAGTCACCAAGGGCCTGGTATCACAAATTAAGCTCCACACTTACTGATAATGGGTTTAGGAAATCCCATTCAGATCATACTTTGTTCACTCGTCAAAACTCCAAAGGAATCGTGGCGGTCTTGGTTTATGTGGATGACCTTATCATCACAGGAGATGATAAGGAAGGAATTCAGTCCACAAAGGCCTTCTTAAACAGATCATTTGACATCAAGGATCTTGGAGAGTTGAAGTACTTCTTGGGTATTGAAGTGTGTCGGTCTCAAGAAGGGCTCTTTCTATCCCAAAGAAAGTATGCTCTTGATCTGTTGACAGACACGGGAAAGCTTGGGGCTAAACCGGCCAAAACTCCTCTTGAAGATGGCTACAAGGTCAACGGAAAGGGGAGAAAGCTGATGAGTTATTTAAGGATGTTTCTCAGTATAGGAGACTAGTTGGGAAGCTGATCTACCTCACCCTCACACGACCAGACTTGTGTTTTGCTGTGAATCAAGTGAGTCAACATATGCAAAAGCCTACTGTATATCATTGGAGCATGGTAGAAAGGATCCTTAGATACATCAAAGGATCTCCTGGTCAAGGTATATGGATGGGCAAGAATGGGAACACTGAGATTGTCGGGTATTGTGATGCGGATTGGGCTGGTGATAGGGTGGATAGGAAATCAACCACTGGGTATTGCACCTTCGTTGGTGGGAACTTAGTCACTTGGAAGACTAAGAAGCAGAAGGTGGTATCATGTTCTAGTGCTGAAGCAGAATATAGGGCTATGAGGAAGCTGACAAATGAAGTAACTTGGCTCAAAGCACTCTTGAAAGATTTCGGTATTGCACAACCAGGGCCAATTACCTTCCATTGTGATAATCAGGCAGCCATTCACATAGCTTCAAACTCAGTGTTTCACGAGAGGACCAAGCACATAGAGATCGACTGCCATAAGGTTAGGGAGAAAGTTCAAGATGGAACCATTCTGCCATGTTATACAAGGAGTGAAGACCAACTAGCTGACATCTTCACAAAGGCAGCAAGTCTCAAAGTTTGCAAGAACATCTTTAGCAAACTTGGGCTTGTTGATTTATCACACCCATGATCAAAGGCCTCCTAATCCAAGAGCAACACACTCTTTTTCCCTTATTAAGGTTTTGTCCCAAGTGGTTTTCCTTAATAAGGTTTTTAATGAGGTGTTGCCTTGGGTTCCCAAGCTTAAGACTTTAGGGTGATTCCAAAGTCTTTAGCTTGAGGGGGAGTATTGACATAGGAAAATCAAATAAGACCTATCTTGACCTACAAGGCAAGTGTGAGCACGAAAATTCAGTTTGAATAACAAGGGAAATGAAAAAGGATGGGTTATTATTAACCACATGGTTGAAATGGTTAAATAGCTACCTTGGGAGAAGAATCAAGGTGAAAGGACATGCCCATGCTGCACACAGTCTTGGCAACCACACCAAACAGTCTGCCTGCTGCAACCACACCAAACAGTCATGCCTGCTGCACACAGTCTTGGTAACCACACCAAACAGTCATGCCTGCTGTCTCCTCTCTTCTCATTGGTTGTTGACAGGCTCCTCCTCTATTCAAACTCATCCACAAGTTTGAATTCGTTTTCTTTTGTGTTCACATTGTAAATCCTCTATAAAAGGACTGTAAAGACTCAATGTATAATATACTCTTAGGAGATTCTTCTCCATAAGTCTAAGTCCAAAGGGTCCCCATTGCTCTCTTGACGACTACCCTGACCAATCGTCGACTCCCGAGTATGATCCTGAATAAAGCATTCATTGGGAGTGAAAGAAATCTGACTTCTTATTGATAATCTGATTGGAAGTCAGATTCTTATTGATAATCTTACTTCTAATATTTGCATAAAAATCATTCAACCCCATCAAAAACTGTATCACACGGCTAGTTTGAGCATCTTCTAACAGTTCTTCTACCTTTCCACAATTACAAATGCAACTTTTTTTGCGACTTGGTGTTAGCTAATCTTTGCCAAAGATTTTTCATCTTGGTATAATAGGCCGATAGTTCAGGAGAACCTTGCCTAAGGATTATAATTTCCTACTCTAATTGATATTTGCGAGGAAGATTAGTAATCTGAAAACGCTTCAACAAATCTGTCCAAATCTCAGAAGCATCATCATAATATAAGATGCTATCATAGATTTCTGGATTAACTGAGTTCAACAACCAAGATTTTACCATACTATTGCACCGATTCCAGATTTTAAAAACAATTTCAGATTGATTTGGTGTAGGTAAAGATCCATCTACAAAATTCCATTTATTATTGCATTCCAAAGCCATTGTCATGGCAAATTGCCAGCTATTGTAATTGAATCCATCGAGATTATTAGAGTCTAAAGACA
Source organism: Pugionium cornutum (assembly GCA_018901935.1). Taxonomy (NCBI): domain Eukaryota; kingdom Viridiplantae; phylum Streptophyta; class Magnoliopsida; order Brassicales; family Brassicaceae; genus Pugionium; species Pugionium cornutum. Next base: position 5,519,909 of record CM032159.1, read on the forward strand.
AACCTGGAAGATACGCGGCATGAAGAAAAAATAGACTATGAGAATTATCGGAGGAATCTGTACCGTAGACAATCTTTTCATCAGAACCGTTAATAGTATAAGTTCCGATCGGTCATAATTGTTTGATCGAGCTTTATAATCATCCATCGCATGTGAATTATAGGTGAATTAATTTCAGGTGAATTAGCTCGATTGTAATTTTTCGTCCCTTTCTTCGCCATTTGATATCTCGGAAAAAACGAGATTCAAAAAAAATGATCGAGATAGCGATCGAATCAAAATAGCGATGAAAATGGCGAAAGAGAAGAACGAGAATGAGGAAAACAAATGGAAAAGAAGAAGAGAAAAATCGTTTTATCTGTCTGATACCATTTTAGAAACAAAACTAAATAAACTTATTCTCTTTATTGATGTAAAAAAATACACGAATGTTGTTTATATATTCATACAATCAATTGATAACTAGCATAAATTACTAGCATAAATTATCGGTTTAATGTAAACCGAGATTAACCATTTTAAAAGATTGATCTTATGTCTCTTAATGGCTACCACGACTTGATCAAAACTGTAGATTTCATGTTCAATGCATCCATTCTCTGTAAAAATATATATCAGCTTCAAATGGCGAGACGAACTGATTATAAAAAAAGAGTTGCCATATCGTGAGACTGGTTGATTCGTATTGATTAGTATAGCAAAATCATCACGATCTTTTGAGCTGTTTTCAAACTTTCTTCCCCGTAGAAAAGGATAATAACTGACAAATTAAGAAAAAATACAATCGACGGAATCGTGTTCATAAGTGAAGAATATTATTGTTTTCCTTTTCTTCTTCTTCGGTGATTTCTTCTGAAAAATCAAGACTTCAGGCATGTATTCTCAGCTCGAACGGGTTTTAATGATTTAGGTAAGTTTTGGTTTTCCCTAAATTTCTGAATGTTTTCCCTTTCTTCCCTATATTTCGAATTTCTGTTCAATCCTAATTTTGTTGTAGTTATATTCAAATTTTTGTTGCACTCAAATTGTTGTTTTTTGGTTCCCATACCTCGTTTCGTTTCCATTGTTAGATTTTCCGAGAAAAAATTGAGTATGGTATAGGTTCATTAATTTAGGTTAAGACTTTGATAATGTGTTAAAACCAGTCTTCATTAGTTCATCGACATCAACCATTATTTTCTTTCTCTTATACCTCTACAATCAGATAGAAAGATTCATTGAAAGTAGTATGAATCAGATAAGCATAGTCAACAACTGTACCCCCTTTAGGAAGGTTCTGTATCTGCAAATAGGATACCAAAACAACTAAGAAAGACTAGAAATTTTTCTATGTATGTTTTAGAGGCTTTGAGGTGACCTTAGTCTTTACCTCTCCTTTAGGTGTGAAAACAAACACACAACTACCCAATCGATTCTGATCCGCAGAGATTAAAATAGTTTAAATACTGTTGAATATGACTAACCAGTTTCTTGGTTTAGTGCAGATTCTGGTTCAATTTAAGTGAACCAACAGTTACTAAGGAAAATAAAGTTTTAACCTTATGTAACAAAAGACAAAGATAAGAGAAAGACTCTCTCTCACCCAGCATGTTTCTCAAATAGGAACCTGGGCAATTTCAGACAGAAGCTTACCTGCTTCGACGCAAAAGAGATGGTGGAGCTTCTCGGTTCACCGACCGTGTGCTTCCACCTCTGAAGAATCAGCGTGTCTAAGGGAAGTACATATACACAAAGTCAGTGGTGTTAACTTCCCAAGAATTTAAAATTTGTTTTTCCCGAAGATAAGAAGAGGAGGATCTTTGGTATAAAACAGAGCAGAGAGAGTGAGAGAAGTGTGAGAGTGTGTTTTACCTTGTAAACCTCGACTTGTCATTGTAATCTTCTTCAAGTTAGTGAATTCCGGAACAAGCTTTCCGGCGAGACGTAGACTCAACTTCACGGTGGAGTTGAACTCGTAAAATCTCCTTGTGTCATTTAGTTAAAAGCAAAAACTTATACTAGTCTAAATACAAAGAACAAGTCATCGAAACCTTCTAAAACCCAACATCTGGTATCAAAGCCAAACAAACATCAACGGGTAGTCATAACCATCCAAAAGAATGACTACAGGCAGGGTGGAAGTAGAAAAATTCGATGTGGAAGGAGAAAACCTTAGCTCACTTAGAAATATTGGGCTTACTAGAAGGTTTAAAAGAAGTTGAGGTGCCAGAGAAGACATTCTGGGCAGACAGTGAGGTAAAAGAAGAAGAAGCCACTTCTCCAAGCCTAGAGAAAAGGAAAGACGAAGCTTTAAAGGAGATGCAGCTTGATGAAAAGAGGCGTAAGGCTAGATCCACAATCATCTTGAGTATTGAGGATCATGTCCTAAGAAAAATCATCAAAGAAAAGACAGCTGCAAGAATGTTAAAGCTCCTGGATCAACTATACATGTTAAAAGCACTTCCAAATCGCATATACCTGAAATAGAGACTCTACAGTTACAAGATTGCAGAGTCTACTTCTATAGAAGAAGGCATAGATGACTTCCTCAGGTTAATAGCAGATCTGGAGCATGTAAACGTATCCATTCCAGATGAAGACCAAGCTATAATCCTCCTCATGTCACTACCAAGCACTTTTGATCATCTAAAGGACACACTGAAGTACATCAAGGATACTCTTTCTCTTGATGATGTGGTAAGTGCAATACATTCAAAGTAGCTAGATTTTGGACAGAATATAAAAAAGAACAAAAACGTAGCTGAAAGTCTCTATGCCAAAGACTCAAGAGGAAGGACAGACAAGAAGAAATCTCAAGATACAAGCAAACAGAGATACAAGTCAAAATCAAAGGACAAGGGAAGAAGAAATGTTGGATCTGTGGGAAGGAGGGACATTTTAAGAGGCAATGTCAGGTCTGGAAAGAGAGGAATAGAAGAGATTCAGGATATGAAAAAGGAGAATCATCTAATGTGGTAAATCAGATCAATGATGTTGCCGCACTTATGGTTTCTAAAACTCAATGCCTGCTCTCATACGACCTCTCGAGATGCTGGATCATGGACACTGGATGCTCTTTCCATATGACTCCAAGAAAGGATTGGTTCCTTGAGTTAGACGAGACAAAAGGTGGCAAGGTCAGAATGGCGAATGATTCCTACTCAGAAGTAGAAGGAATTGGACAGATTAGGATCAAAAATGAAGATGGCACAAAAGTTCTCTTAACAAATGTGAGGTATGTCCCCTCTATGTCTAAGAATCTAATCTCACTAGATACATTAGAGGACCAGGGTTGCTGGTTTCAGTCTAGAAGTGGAACACTTAGAGTAAACAGAGGCTGCATAACACTTCTAAAAGGCCAAAAGAAGGATACTCTTTATGTCTTAGATGGAACAACAATGGCAGGAGAAGCTAATGTTTCAGAAAGTAGCAGAGATGAAACTGAACTTTGGCATAGAAGATTAGGACATATGGGGCAAAAGGGACTTCAGACTCTACTGAAAAAGGGATCTCTTGACAAGAACAAAATCACAGAACTGAAGTTTTGTGAAGACTGCATGTTTGGCAAAGCACATAGAGTGAGTTTTGGGAGTTCAAGGATGAATACAAAAGACAAGCTGGACTATATTCACTTTGACCTCTGGGGATCGCCAAATGTACCTACCTCTCTAGGAAGTGTCAATATTTTATAACCTTTATTGACGACTTTCCAGAAAAACATGGATCTACTTCTTAAAGAGGAAGGATGAAGCTTTTGAGAAGTTTGTAGAATGGAAGAGTATGGTTGAGAATTAGGAAGGAAAAAAGATTACAACACTGAGGACAGACAATGGTTTGGAGTACTACAACAAGGTATTTGATGATTTATGCAAAGAAGAAGGAGTTCTAAGACATAGAACCTGCTCTTATTCTCCCCAACAGAATGAGGCTGCAGAAATAATGAACAGGACAATCTTGGAGAAAGTTAGAAGCATTCTAAGTGATTCTGGTCTTCCCAAGAGCTTCTGGGCTGAAGTTGCTAGTACTGCAGTCCACCAGATAAACATGTCACCATCCTCTGCAGTAGGACAAGAAATTCCTGAAGAACTCTGGACAAAACAAAAGCCAAAATATGAAGATTTGAGGGTATTTGGTTCTGTCGTCTACATTCACTGTGATCATGGAAAGCTGAATCCCAGAGCAAAGAAGGCTGTTTTCATAGGATATCCTCCTGGAGTTAAGGGCTACAAGTTTTGGTTAATAGATGAGAAGAAATGTACAATCAGCTGAGATGCCACATTTCATGAGGATCAAACGTACAAGCTGTTGAATAGGGAAACAGAAGATTCTGCTGAAAATGAAACTACAGTCTTTGATTTTCCAAACATAAATGAAGTCACAGTAAGAAACTCAATCCCTGAACCACAGTCAGAGGAGGAGTCTAGTGAAAGAAGGTTAAGGGAAAGTTTAACCTCAAAAGATGAGAATGAGGATTTAGAATCAGAAGAAGAAAGTGAACCTGCAGATCCTCTGGATAATTATCTCCTGGCAAGAGATAGGTCCAGAAGGATTATAAGACCTCCTCCTAAGTATCATGATTCTAATGTGGTAGGTTTTGCTCTCACTGTAGCTGAAGATGGTGGACACGTAGAACCAAGAAACTATCAAGAAGCTAAGTTAGACAAAGATTGGAAAAACTGGAAGTTAGCAATGGAGAAGGAAATGGGTTCCTTAATGAAGAATCAGACCTTTGTGTATGTCAAAAGACCTTCAAATTCAAAAGTAATCGGCTGCAAGTGGGTATATAAGAGAAAACCAGGAATAGAAGGCGTAGAAAGTCCAAGGTTTAAGGCTAGACTTGTCGCAAAGGGATACTCTCAAAGGGAAGGCATAGACTATCAAGAGTTATTCTCTCCTGTAGTTAAGCACGTATCCATCAGACTAATTCTCTCTTATGTTGTAGAAATGGACATGGAATTGCAGCAGATGGATGTAACTACAACATTTCTTCATGGAAATCTAGAAGAGTACATCCTAATGGAGCAACCAGAAGGATTTGAAGAAGGGGAAAGACAAGACACAATCTGCCTTCTAAAGAAATCTCTTTATGGACTAAGACAATCCCCACGTCAATGGAATCAGAGGTTTAATTCATTCATGTTAAAGGCTAGCTATTTCAGGAGTAATTTTGATCATTGCATATACTATCAAAAGATAGAAGAAAGATCCTATATCTATCTTCTACTTTATGTGGATGACATGCTCATCGCCTGCAAAGATAAGAAGAAGGTACATTTGTTGAAAGAGCTGTTGAAATCAGAGTTCGAGATGAAAGATATGGGAGATGCAAGAAAGATCCTAGGAATGGAAATCAAAAGAGACCGAGAAAAGGGGACTCTCGAACTATCTCAGGAAGATTATGTAGGTAAGGTATTAAAAACCTACAACATGTACGAGTCAAAAGGGGTATCCACCCCTCTAGGAACCCATCTGAAGCTCAGAGCTGCTACTGATCAGGAATTGGAAGAACAATCAGAATTTATGCAGACAATTTCTTATGCAAATGCAATGGGTTCAGTGATGTATTCTATGATTGGTACAAGGGTGGATTTGGCTTATCCTGTGGGAGTAATTAGCAGATACATGGGAAAACCTATCAAATAGCATTGGCAAGCTGTCAAATAGGTTCTCGGGTACATGAAACAGACTAAAGGGAAGAAGCTTTTGTTCAGGAAACAGAACATTTTTGATATAAAGGGGTATTACGACTCAGATTATGTTGCTGAGAAAGACAAGAGAAGGTCTGATATAAAGGGGTATTACGACTCAGATTATGCTGCTGAGAAAGACAAGAGAAGGTCCATTAATGGATATGTGTTCACAGCAGGAGGTACTGCAATAAGCTGGAAGTCTGGTCTCCAGAAGGTGGTGGCATTGTCCACCACTGAATCTGAATATGTGGCTTTAACCGAGGCTATAAAGGAGGGAGTGTGGCTTCAAGGTTTAAGCTCTGAATTGGGAATGAGTCAAGACACAATGGAGGTATATTATGACTCTCAAAATGCCATAGCTCTGGCTAAAAATTCAGTGCAACATGAGCGCACCAAGCACATAGATGTGAGGCTGCACTTCATCCGAGAGTTAATAGCAAGAAGACAAATCAAAGTGGTAAAGATCAACACGGTTTATAACCCAGCTGATGTACTGACCAAGATAGTCAGTGGGAGCAAGCTTCAGGATGCATTGAACTTGCTCAATCTTGTCTCAAACTGACAAGAAAAAGGCTACCGGAAAGAGGAATTCATGAAGAAGATGAAGGAGAAAGAGGAGAAAAGGAAAAACTCAGAAACTGTTATTAAAAGGGAAGTTTTGTTGAATAGGACTAACCAGTTTCTTGGTTTAGTGCATATTCCGGTTCAATTTAAGTGAACCAAGAATTACTAAGGGAAATAGAGTTTTAACCTTATGTAACAAAAGGCAAAGATAAGAGAAAGACTCTTTCTCACCCATCAGGTTTCTTAAATAGGAACATGGGCAATTTCAGACAGAGGCTTACCTGCTTCGACGCAAAAGAGATGGTGGAGCTTCTCGGTTCTCCGACAGCATGCTTCCACCTCTGAGGAATCATCGTGTCTAAGAGAAGTACATATACACAAAGTCAATGGTGTTAACTTTCCAAGAATTTAAAATTTGTTTTTCCCGAAGATAAGAAGAGGAGGATCTTTGGTATAAAATAGAGCAGAAAGAGTGAGAGAAGTGTGAGAGTGTGTTTTACCTTGTAAACCTCGACTTGTCATTGTAATCTTCTTCAAGTTAGTGAATTCCGGAACAAGCTTTCCGGCGAGACGTAGACTCAACTTCATGGTTGAGTTGAACTCGTAAAATCTCCTTGTATCATTTAGTTAAAAACAAAAACTTATACTAGTCTAAACACAAAGAACAAATCATCGAAACCTTCTAAAACCTAACAAATACCAAATGAATCAGCCTTTCAAAAATTACTTCAACCTTTAAAAGACACAAACCAAATTCAAACATGGTCATCATTGGCGTTTTCCTAAAAACAGTGATCAAACAGTATTATCAAATACTTGAACCTCAAGCCAAAACATACTCTCATATAAGAATGGGATCAAATAGTATGGAGGCTATGGTAGCCATTAATTTTAGGTGTAGCAATGTAATCTTTTTTCTATACAAAAAGGTTTTGGTTTTTGGTGTATTTTATATAATTTTAGGTATATGGAGGCTAGATTCCGTTTACGAATCTTTCAATTCCTTTACGAAGTTGGTTTTGGTTCAAAGCAATTTAGTTCTCGAAGTGGGATCATCGGGATTACCCAACCACGCCGTGTCAGCGATTCTTGCAACTGCCAAGAGAGTGGCATTTGAGCTTTGTGTTCGTCCTGGTAAAATGGTCGGGTTTCAAGTTAGGTACGATAAAAAAAATTGGTGAAAACTCCTCTATCAAGTTTATTACCGATGGGATTTTACTTCGTGAAATTCAGGTAATAGAAATTTTTTTCTCAGGGTTTATTTTGTAGATTCTTTCCCATTATAATCATGGATAATTGATTGCATAAGTTCTTTTGTTGAAGAATGATTTCTTATTGATACATTACTCTGTGTTAATTTTTGATGAAGCCCATGAAAGAAGCTTGAACACAGAAATTCTAATTGGGATGCTCACTCGAGTCATCAAAATCTGACAGGAGTGTACTACGAGGAACAACAAAAGATATTATAATCTGGAGACACAATAACCTCAGAAAACCTTTTAAACTTATATTAATGAGTGCAACTCTGAGTCGAAGATTTTATATGGGGAAAAGGTACCTCCGCTTATACATGTTCGCACTCGACAATATACAGTAACTAAACATTTTTCCAGGAAGATTGAGAGTGTTGATTATATCGGTCAAGCTTATAAGAAAGTGATTCGATTCAAAAGAAGCTACCAATACTTGTTTTTGTAACCAGGCAGAGAGAAGTTGACTACTTATGTGAGAAGTTATGTAAGTCTTCAAAGGAACTTGTTGTTCAAGCTGCTAAAAGAGATGCTCTCGTGAAGATTAAGTGCGATGATAGTTCATTTGGTGGTGTTGACATGAATGAGATGAAAGAACTATAATATGAAAAACAGTTGAACACGGGTTGAACACAAAGGTTTACGTGTGCAAACTCAAATAATTTTTATTCAAAATCTCTTAAACAACTTTTTTACAACCTGTTTAATCAGCTTTAGACGACGTCACCCTTGATTCACCCCTGAACGATTCCTAATCTACCCGAGCTCACCTGTGCAACACCTGTCGCACACACTCTTTGTACGCTCGTCAAGTTTTTCTTAACCTACGAGCTATCCCTTTTTTGACTCCCATAAAACCTAATCCTAGTGCTTTTCATCATATAACTATTTATGACTCCCTAGGAAACCTAATATTCACTAAATATTTTCATTCCTTATTATGCAGATTCTTGTTTTGCACAATATTCTCCAGAGCTCATCCACTTGTGACGCGCCACGTCACACTTCATGAGCTCCAATCAGATTGCACCACCTGTGCACCGTCCACCTGGACGACCCTTCTCTGTTGCACAACCTGTGCAACGTTCACCCTATTGTGCAGAGTTTTGTCTTGCACAATAGTCTTCACTACTCATCCATCTGTGGCATGCTTCGCCACACTTCATGAGCTTCAATCGTACTGCACCACCTGTGCACCGTCCACCTGGACAATTCTTCGCTATTGCACCACCTGTGCAACAACCACCTTTTTGTACAGAGTCTTGTCTTGCACAACAGTATTCAGTGCTCATCCATCTGCGGTATGACTCGCCACACTCAATGAGCTTCAATACTACATCACATGTGCTAACAATCTCGTCCTTTTGGTCTAAGTGTGACACCTCAATGTACCTGCATCAATCAAATGACCAAGCACACACATACACACAACCAAACTTGGATAATATTCACAACAACTAGTTATGAATCATAACACACACTTAAGCATCATAACACCACTTATACATTCGACTTTGTTCCCCATGAGGGGTTTCGGCTTTCTTCATCTCCAATACTCCTGCTTGTGACACACAGAACCTGCTTCTGACAGACAGATGCAGATATATCTCCCCCTACTTGAGTGCACACTTATAGCAAAATTAGTAAAACACAGAATCGTTGCACAATGATGCGACATCTATCCACTTCCTTGAATTTCTCACTCTTAGACTTATGCTTGACACATCACAGGCAGTTTGAATAGTTCTATCAATGGAGTTTCGGTTCATTCATCATCTTGTCATACCCGAGAAACTCATGACTAATCGAAATCCAAATATACTTTTTTTGTTTAAAACATGAAATCTACTCTATCGAACAACTACCTGTATGGAAAGTTTAATACAAATGTAATTAGTGGAACACCATGCGATTATCACTCCTCTCATCACGATGTAGTGCATTAAAGAAAACTTAGGATCAACATTCCAACCACCACTAATGCCATAGATAATATGCAAAGCAAATTGTCAACATACATCCTATCACCTGAGGCTCTAAGGTCTGAATAGGTAAATACCACATACGACTGAAAGATATTTTCGTCCTGCCTTCGCTTGGCTTATATCGGGGGGAATCGCAAAATTTGCATTTTTCCCATTTCACATCTTCTTTCCAAAAGATCATACAATTGTGAACACACACGTCAATTTTATAAGACGAGAGCCCTAAATTTTGCATCAATTTTTTGGTTTCATAATATGAACCCGTTGCGTGATTCTTCTTGGGAAAATATTCTGTAAACAGCTCCGTCCAAGAATCCATGCATTTTTATGGTAGATTAAAATCACACTTAATGTTCATGAACCGAGCAGGTAAAGATAACTGTGAGTGTCTTTCATGACAACCATCGTACAATGGATTTTTCGCAGCTTCTATCATGTTGTAAAATTTTTGTGCTTCTACATTAGGTTATTCTTCATTATTATATTCTTCCTCATTCTGATTATAGTATTGATCATTCGTAGCCTCACAAAATGCATCCGTCACCATTTCAACATATCTATTATCGGATGTACCAACTATTTCATCACTAGTACCACACGTACCTCCCTGATTTCTTTGGACATCACCCCGATTACTCATCCCTAACTGAACATTCAGCTCTTTTCTATGTTTATACCAAATATAATAATTTGGCATAAATCCTCGAATTTATCGTTTTTGCAATTAATACAAGGACAGAAAAACTTATCTCTGCTACTTTAAACTATTGGTTGACTACTTGCAAAATTCATGAACTACTTCATGCCTTGTGCAAATTCTGCCGATATATTTCTTGTTTGATTATCAATCCTTTTGTACATCCAATCTCTCGAATTATTATAATTTCCTCACATGTTTGAAGTTTTTTTTTCCTTTCGATTCTACAAATGAGAGAATGAGATAGGACATATATATACAAGATTTTGCCACTACTTTGCCACTAATTTGCGACTACAACAGTGTAGTCGCTTAAAAGTCAACCTAGCATGCACATGTTTTTTATGTTGTCACTTTGCCACCACTTTGTGACTGAAGAGCCACTCCAAATGTAGTCGCAAAGTGGTCGCATATTTAGTGACCAATATGCGACTAACATGTGGTTCTTTCACACGTAGTCGCTAATCAGTTGCAGTTCAGTCGCTTAATGGTTGCGTATTGCGACCAATATACGACTACACGTTTTAGTCACACTTTTGCAACCACTTTGCGACTACATCTCCGTAGTCGCAAATTGGTCGCAAAACCATTGCAAATATGGTCGCAAAATTTGGCAGTTTTCTTGTAGTATTAGTACAACTTCAGTTGGCTGGCTAGATAGTCGTGTACAAATTTCTAAACGACACTTAATCAAATCCGCAAGAGAAACGTAGTTAGCGATACTAATTCTCTGCGAGTTTTTGTGAAGCTATCGTTTTTCATGTTATAGGTTGACATCAATACGAATTCTTGCCATTTAAATTATTTGCTCGTTAAATTCTCATATTTTTATTCTTAGTAACAATTGGTCTTTGTGGATTTGATCCCTCAGTATTACTACGCTTGCCTCTACACTTGCGACAAGTTTCTTTGGGTTAAAATCTTAGAAATCACACATGTAACGAAATTTTTAACATGTTTTATTATTAATTTAATTTTTCATATGTTTAATTTAAATAAAAAGTTTTAAACATATGATTAAAGAAATATAGACTGTAAAAGGAAAAAAATAGAAAGATAACAAAATTGAATTTGAAAATAAACAAATAAAATAAAATTATAGAAAATCAATATTTTTAGTAAAATTTGTAATATTTATAACATATGAAGTTATAATAATAATAATAATAAAAAAATAATAATAATATACATATTTATAATAATAGTAATGTGAATGATAATGTATATGTATATTATTTTTTGATCTTAGTCACTGTTTCACTGTAAATGATTTGTGTAATGTGAATGTTAATCTCTGAGTTTAGCTAAACTGATGATATTATACCGATTATCAATTTCTAAAACTACTTATTTATATCACAATTTTATCTATAATTTACTTGGAATGCTACGGAGATCGTATTCTAATTGTATTTTGTTCTTCAGTATATTTTAATCATGTTTTGATATTATTAGTTAGCTAATTATCTTAGGGTTTTAGGTGATCGTGCTACGTTTCCCTTAATTCATACGATAGTTAAGTTGAAATTAATCTGTAAATATCTTCGAATAAAAAGATTGTGTTTCTTTCACTACAAGAAACAGGTCATTTAGTGATGGCGTGTTTCTTTACTAAACCATCATTACATACGGTTACATCGTCGATATAATCGTCCAATTCAACGTTCATTTGATCAGAGAAAAAATTCGTTGGTAATTCGACGTATGAATGCAAAATAAAATTTTTAATTAACATTGAAAATTAATTTTATTAAATTAATTTTTTTACAAAAAAAAATATAGACTAATTTTCAAAAAAAATACAAACTAATTTTCAAAAAAATACAGACTAATTCAAAAAAATACGGATCATCTATTAATTCTTCGTTAGTTACCTCAACGGAAGCTCGTACGAAATCTGTTACTCCCCTGAATGTTTTGCCGATATGCTTAATTCCCCGGTTTGGTTTTGTCGCCACAACCATTGTGATAACACAGGATTATCCACGGCTATGAGATTAAAAAGATGATCATAACCTTGGATTCGCTGTGTATATCCGTCCAATGTAGCATGAAGATCAGCGATCTTGTTTCCAGCTTGTAGATGGTTCCGCAGCTGAACGGAATCGTCTTGTGGTGGCAGAGGAGCAATGAACTACGCAGCTGTTACATCTCGGAGTGATCCGATACCTAAAGGTCGCCCTTTTTATTCTGGATAATCTACATAAAAATTGTTAAATCTATATTTATTATTTTATATATATATATATATAATTAGCATATTATATATTAATTAAATTTAAACTAATTACAATACATACCTTTTTGAATATTTGGTTAAGTTATGAAGTCGTCAAACCACCAGTCTGTACCAAACTCCCATCCGATGATTGTGAATACTGTTGAGATTGGCGTTTCACGATCTTGGCCATCATTTCATTGTAGATTCTTTCGAAATTAACAATATACAAAAACACCATTGTTTCTCTTGTGGGTCGCCTCAAAAACGCAGTCCGACACAATGCCGAACAATTATCAGCCAGTATAATTGATCTCAGATCAATCTAGTATTGGACCAACCTGTTTCAGACGGTGGTGGATAAGTACGAGGGCTTTGAATCATTGTCCTTCATTTTTCAGGTTTTCTTCTGCTCCGAAACGGTATTAGCTAACCATTTTGTTGTGGCCTTTTCTTTCAAGTCTTTATTAACGCGCTCATGAATTGACATATTCCAATGTCATTTTTGTTACAACAAAATAAATTAATTAATAAATTAAAATAAAAATAAAATTGAAATTAAAATTTAATGAAATAAAATAAATATTACGGTAAAACACTTGAACCAAGTTTTTCGGATATAATATGGAATTTGATTCCAGGTTAGCATGGGACTCGGTGAAATACTTTTTCAGCGTGTTGGACACGCTTCTATTTACTTTGTTGTCCATCCAAACTTAAATTGTTCATAAATTGCATCTTAACAAAAAGAAAGTTTAAGATAAAATCCCATGCACACCAGAGGGATGCTATCCTAGTTTTTACATCAAATTCAATTTTTGTTTGTTTCAAAAGTTTGGTCTATTTTTCAGTTTTAATTCAATTCATGGGAAAATAAGCTCAATAACCATACAAAAGTTATTGCTGTGAATAACTATTAGCAAATCAAATTCTTAGTGTCAAATAAAAAAGTTATTATTGTAAGTTTAGAAGAAATAAAAATTCACAAAAGTTAGATATTTTACTAGGATTTAAAGGTAATGACACAACATGGTTTCAATTTGACGTTAAAACAAAACTTTTTTTAAGATTCATAAAAACTGTTTGCTATTAAAATTTTGAATCGATTATCAAATCAAGTCTCAAATGTTGGTAATCGGTTTCAAAAAGTAAACGAGTCAAATAACTTCAGTTCATTCTGATTAACAAGAATTTATTTTTATATGTATTTTTATTTTACAAACCAACATAATTACATTTATAATGATTTAATATTTATTAATTAATATATAAAATAAAAACTAGTTTACTAAATTCACAAAATAAAAATATAATAAAACATTATATATATATATATATAACTCAGCATATAGGGGAGATATATAACTCAGTAATTATATGTTTCTTTGTCAACCGCAATTTCATACGGCTGGAACAAATTGTTGTTCGTTTAGTTACCGTATCTACTTGCGTCACATGCAGCGGTTAGACGTTGTGTTCTGCGTCGTAATTTTTTTGACCACTGATTAAAACAGCAATGCGATTAAAAATCTGTGATCAACCGCAATTATAACTACCGACGGTAAACAAACAAACAAAATATGTCGTAGCCGCAGCCACAATGTTAATCGCAGCTGCAGCAACAACCATCTATGTTGATCAAATAAATAATATTAATATATTACAAGTAATTGACGGTGGTTGTAATTGTATCCAAAATTACTATATTATAAATAGAACAAAACGTTAAATTTATAGTATAAAAATAAAGATAATTATATAGCAAAATTTTGGATTAACTATTAATACAAAAATATAAAAACCGCTAAAGATTAGGAAGGAAAACAATACATAATGAATATACAGAAAGAAATATGTATCTATGTGATAATGCATGTGAGTCTATACAAAGTATATAGAATAACCAAATTTTACATAAATAGAATAGTATAACATATTAAATAGCATAGTACAACAATTATTCACCATGCTAAAATATTCATATCCGTTTGTCAAAATCCAAATTATGTTAGACGCAAAAAAAATTTTTTAAATAGGATTATGAAATTTAATTAATTGATAATATAAAATTAACCAAATAAAAAATAAAAAAAGAGTAATACCCTTAAAACTTCTAAACTTGTTTTTTCCAAATCTAGCACCGTAAAATTAAAATGGGTAATTCTCTAAAATAGTAATTTTTTAAGTTTTTGTTCCAAAAATAGCATCATTAGTTTAAATTTTTAATAATAGCATCAATTTAAAATTAAAATGTATTAAAACTATATTTTCATAGAAAAATTAAACCCTAAATTAGAAAAAATGAACCTAAATATAATATTTTAAGTGTATGTATAATTTATTTAGAGTAAATAAGTATTTTTAAATAATTATTTGTTCTATTTTGGAATTTTAATTTTAGGATTCTAAATTTGGAAGAAAAAGTTTAAAATATGCTATTTTAAGGTAGGGCAATTGACTAATTTAGCACTAAATAATGTTTTAGTGACTAAATTAGCATCACAAACCTAAATTCCCACAAATAGCATTTTTTAAGTGAAAAATACTAAAATAACCTTATGTATCTTTAACCTAATATTCTGCAAAATTTTGAAATCAACTCAAAGGGGGATCGAACATTGGACCATTATATAAGAGAAGGAGTGTGTAACCACTATGCTACTGTAACTAACTGACATATAAGCATTTTGTTTTGTATATATATATATCTATTTTTAGTTTAAATTAAACTTTTTTAAATCATAAATTTAAATTCCTGTTTAAGTTTTTCACTGATATCTTAAGAAATATTCTAATTTTGGTGATTGCAAAATTATTCTCTTCCAATATCAGGATATTGCTGTGAAAAATCTCATGGATCAAGATTGAGCTCGTTAATGAGTTTTTGAGAGAGATGCAAATATAATTATTTTTTTCTTTTTTTATGACGAAAATCGATGCCAATTGTTCTCTTTTTGTGATCAAAATGATTGAATATCATTCAATGGGAATTGAATATCATTCGATGGTGCATAAGAAGACATAATAACGAAGTTGGCATTTGACATCTTTTATGAGTTTGGTGATAAATCTGAGTTTGGAAATTTTCATTTTGATGTTTTTGTTTATAACTTGTATTTGTGATTGTTGATAAACATTTTTACTGATGTTTTTTGGATAAACATTCTTACTGTTGTTTTTTGGATAAACACTATTGATGAAAACAGTTAGAACAACGTGGTGGATAAACACTGTTACTCATTTAATTTCACGTTTTAGGAAAGAATTCTTAAAACGTAAGAGAGATTTCCTAAATTTGCATATAGCCTTCCTAAATTTTGCATAAAATGTGACTACTAACCTAAATTAAGTAAAGATTTTTTAATATTAAGGAAGCCTTTCCTAAATAAAATAATTAAATGAAATAAAAAAACTAAAAATTGCAATTAGGGGACTCGAACCTTAGACAATTGTGCAAGAGAAAGAGTGTGTAACCAATACGCTGTTATAACTAATTGACATATGATATTTTGTTTAATATATATACACTCCTTGAATTAAAATAGTAAAACCTTTATAATAGGTCTGCAAGGGGATCGAACCTTGGACAATGGTTGTGAGAGAAAAAGTGTGTAACCAATATGATACTATAGCTAATGAACATATTACCTTTTATTTAATATATATACACTCCTTTAATTAAAATTAAGGATATTTTAGTCTTTTTTATTTGTTAAAATGCTATTTGTGTGAATTTTTAAATAGAGTGCTATTATTGACACTAAAACTTCATTTAGTGCTAATCTAGGGTATTTCTCTTTAAGGTATTACTCAATTAAAATCCCAAAACTAACACATATAATTATATAAAAATACTTTTTTGCTCTAAATAATTTATACATAAACTTAAAAAATTATATTTGGATTCATTTTTCTAATTTAGGATTTAATTTTTTCTATTAAAATATAGTTTTAATGCATTTTAATTTAAAATTTGTGTTATTACTAAAAATTTAAACTAATTATAGTATTTTTGAAATAAAAATTTAAAAAGATATTATTTTAGATAATTGTCAAATGAAAAATAAAGTAAATACTTTTTTTACAAAAATCGGTATTAGAAATGCAGATCATAAGGAGAGAGAGGACTAGTGTAGAAGTATGCATTTGTAGGTGCATGTCTTCTTTTTTTTATCACTCCACCACAACGAGCCGGCTCAATACCCCAATATTTTTATACGAAAATTTAACACTTTCATATGAGGGAAGGTGCAGTCGAACTTTATACCTCTGGGATGTACGTAGAACTGGTACAACCAGTACACCACTTACTCCTTCTCTTGCACGGGCATGTCTATGGGACAATATTGTATTCTATATCACATTCTATAAAGTTACATGCGTTCAACGTAGACATGACAAATAAGATTTTATAACTCACCAAATTATAATATGTTCCCTATTGATTAAGATTTTGACATATGTCAATATATTAATACAAATAAAAAAGAAACATTAATACATAAGATTTAACATGTATTAATTTATTAATACCAAAAAAGAAAACTAATATATTTAGATTTTCACATGTGTATCTAATAAAACTGTGAAAATAAATAAGTTAAGAAAAAAAAGTGAAAAAATGAAAAAGTAACAAAACCAACTATAAAACATGAATTTATTAATAAATATAAGACAATTATCTAAAATAGTAAAATTTCAAATTTTTGTTCCAAATATAACATTAATCATTTATATTTTCCAAAATAATATAAATTTAATAATAAAATAATTAAAATCTCATTCTAATAAAAATTGTTAACTTTAAATTGGAAAGAATGAATTCAAAAATTATATTTTAGTTTTATACATAGTTTATTTAAAATAAATAATTATTTTTATATAATAATTTATGCTATTTTAGGAATTTTATTTTTAATTTGCTAAATTTAGAAAATAAATTTTAAAATATGCTATTTTAAAGTATTACTAATAAATATATTTTAAAATTATTTTAATAAAAAAAATTATAATATATTAATTTAGAAAACTATTATACACACAAATATTATATGAAAATAAACATGTTTACATTCAGTGTGAATGTGAGATATATCATAATTACTATCACAAAATTTTAAATAATTTTTATTATTAACTTTTTATCTTTCATGTATTAAAATTTAAATAAAATATTAAAAAAATAATTAAAGTAAGATAAACTATAAAATTGAAAATAGAAAAATAACAAAAATCAATTATAAAATGTGGTAGTAGAAAAGAACTTTTTTTAAAAATCAATATTTTCAGTAAAATATGTAATATTTATTATATATGAAGTTATAACAATAATATATAAACATTTATGTGTATGTTAATTTATTTTCAATAATGTAATAAGAGGAAATTGTTAAAAATGACTTAAAACTTGCAAGTTTTATTGCAAAACTAACCCATGAAAGTAGAGAAATTATAATATAATCCTTTTCACTAAAAAATAATGTACAAATGTCAATTACATTTCAGTCCGTACGTGCTTTTTTGGGATCAAAATAGACTTTTCAAAAAGTATATTTCGATACTCAGAAACAAAGCATACTTCTCAAAAAGTCTGATTTGTAAACAAAAACTCTACCGACTTTTTGAGAAATCTGCTTTGTCAACCAAATACAAAACAGACTTTTTGAGAAGTCTGCTTTGTTTCTACTTACCGAAGCAGACTTTTTGAGAAATCTGTTTTATTTTTGCTTATCGAAGCAGACTTTTTGAAAAATTTGCTTTGTAAATAAATTACCTAAATCAAATAAAAATCGTGAAATATGTAACAAAATTTTAAAAATTGTTATTAACACAATTTATATACATATCAAAAACAAATAAAAGTGACAATAAATTCAAAAATAAAGAGATTGAATTCGATCTAATGGTATCAAATATTTACTAGTTTTTGTTGTTATGTGTTGTGGGTTAATAGTTGATGTTTGTGTATGGAATTCATGTTAGAATTTGAAATATCATGTGCTAAACTTGAAAAATTAGATTTATAAATTTTTAAAGGAAAATTGTTTGAGTTTTGTATGTACTTAGCTATCTTTAACATATTCATCCATTTCTTAACAAAATTTTGGCACATTTAGTGAAAATTATTATTTGGAGTTTAGGGTTACGTAAACTTCTCGAGTTGTTTGTCGTAGATCTAACAAAGCAGACTTCCTAAGAAGTTTGCACAAACCAGAAATGAAATTCAACTAAACCGGTTTTCTTCAATTTAGAGTTTATGATTATGTAAATGAAATACAAAGCAGACTTCTCGAGAAGTCTATTTTGTAAATAAAATACAAAGTAGACTTTCCGAGAAGTCTGCACAAACCAGAAATTAAATTCAACTAAACCAGTTTCCTTCAATTTATAGTTTAGGGTTGTGTCATTAAAATACAAAACAGACTTTGTAAGAAGTATGGTTTGTAAATAAAATACAAAACAAACTTCCTGAGAAGTCTGTACAAACCGGGAATTTTAGCAAACCATGATTTCACAATGATTTGACAGTTTCACCAAACCATAAATAAAATCTCAGGAAGTCTGCTTTGTAAATAAAATACAAAGCATACTTCTTGAGAAGTCTGAACAAACCGGGAAGTTTAGCAAACCTTGATTTCAGAATGATTTGACAGTTTCACCAAACCATAAATAAAATACAAAGCAAACTTCTCTCCATAATTTCATAGTGATTTGACAGTTTCACCAAACCGTAAATAAAATACAAAACAGACTTGTCGAAAAGTCTGCTTTGTAAATAAAATACAAACCGGGAATTTTAGCAAACCGTAATTTGACAGTGATTTAACAGTTTTACCTAACCAATTTTTACCACCACTATATAAGTCAAACCCTAATAATTTACCACTTATTCTCGAGCCCAAAAAAACATGTTTCTCTCTCGCCGCCGCCTAATCTATCGCTGATATTCTTGCCGTCTTTCTCACCGTCGATCTCTCGCCATCTTTCTCGCTCCCACGGTAAGGTTCTCTCACTCTCTCACTGTCATTTTCCATATCTTTCTGTCTCTCTCTCCGTCATATCTTTCTCCCAGGGTAAGATATTTGGCTTTCTCTCGCCGTCATATCTTTCTCTTCTTGCCGTCTCTCTCTCTTACCCCACGGTAAGGTTTTGTCTCTCTCTCTATCTCTCTCTTTCCCCGGCCACAGTATGAGTAGATCTAGGCGTTTTTGACGGTTTTTGTTTTCCATAGATCTACATGTTTTAGTTGATGTTTGATCTATCATTTTTGTTTTGATTTTTTGTTATAGATATCCCGCCGTTTATAGATATCTCGACGTTTTGGAGTCCTCTCCGCCGCAGCACTCGTAGGTAAAAAACACTTTTCGCAGTTTTTGGGGAAAAATGGTTTCTAAATATATTTGAAATTTTGTTTTCGCTGGTTTATTTTTAAAAATGTATTTAAAATTTTGTTTTTTGGTATAGATTTCTCCCGCGACGTCTTTGAGTCCTCACCGCCACCGTCGAAGGTATATGATTTTTGTTAGATTTTCTGAATATTTTGCTAGATCTGTGATTTTCTAAATATTTTGCTATATCTGTGATTTTTAACTGCTTCATATGATTTTTCTGAATATTTTGTATTCATTGTTATTTTGTTGAGATGACGGCTATTTTCTGTGGTTTCTGGGATTGTGTTTGCGTTGACGATTATTTTGTTGCATTTTTTTGTGGTTTTCGGGATTGTGCTTGCGTTGACGGTTATTTTGTTGCATTTTTATGTGGTTTCCGATATTATGGTTGCATTGACTGTTATTTTATTGCATTTTTCTACGGTTTATGGGATTGTGCTTGCTTTCAAAAGAAGTCTGTTTTGAATTTTATTTAGAAAGCAGACTTCTCGTGAAATATGTTTCGTATTTTATTTACAAAGAATACTTATCAAGAAGTCTTGCTTTGAATTTTTTTTACAAAGTAGATTTCTCGAGAAATGTGCTTTGTATTTTATTTATGAAGCAGACTTCTCCAGAACTCTGGTTTGAATTTTATTTACAAAGTAGACTTTGGGAGAAGTGTGCTTTGAATTTTATTTACAAAGCAAACTTCGAGAGAAGTATGATTTGAATTTTATTTTCAAATCAGATTTTTCGAGAAGTTTGTTTCATATTTCATTTACAAAGTAGACTTCGTGTGAAGTATGTTTTGAATTTTATTTACAAAGCAAACTTGTTATATAATATTCTAATTAACTGTTTTTTGTGTGATTGCAATCTTTAAAATGGTGTAAGTTGATTTTCCAATTCGCTTTTTCACAAAAAAACAGGAGCCAATCCTAGAAAAAGCATTGCATATCACTCTTGCGATGTTGAACTAATGTCTGCTCTCGAGGCTACTGTCCCTACTGATGAATGAGGGCTCTTATGCAATTCACCTCTTGTTGTATGCCTGAAATTCTACAAGATGGATTTCGGATGGGCTTCTACGCTAGTGCACCACATGCTGACTTTCCTGCTTCTGTGTGATACCAAATACAAGATTTCTAGTGAGATGGGACCCATCGACCACAACAACTCTTCGGAGATAGTGAAACCCAACAATCGAGGCTCCATATGCGATGAACAAATATTTAAATCTTCTATACTCATCGAGTTCAATAAAAGTAACCGTACCCGGATTGGTTTTCTGAATAGATTGCAAATATGCATGCAATTTGTCATATCCATCTTTGGCTGTTCCCCATACCAATTTTGAGCATATATTAATGAGCTATATGCAGTCGTATAATCCATAAAAATACCAAACATTATCTTCATTGAGTCTTTGATGTGTTTTGGAGTAATTCCATCAATTATTCCAACTCGCTCCACAAACATCTTGGAGTACTTTGTTTATGGTCATTCAACATGTCCGTTACAAAACATGTATGATCTTGCACATATTTCGTCATCCAAAACGTGTTAGATTCACTAGATTTGACCGTAGCTCAAACCTTTCATACGTAATCTTTTACGCAACATATTACCACATACAACTACTTCGACGACTTATAAACCTTGAAAATGAATTGTTGCATAATCGACATCCTACGCAACTGTAATATCAAATCAGCCTTGTAAAGAAAACTTTGGTTCACATATAGGTTTTCAACACATCGCATAATAGAGCTTTGACCTTGCTCGCAACATCCTTTTCTGAGATCCTCAACACTAAAACTGAATTTATTATCATTTTCATCACTATATTAATCTTTCACTTTACCGTAAAGACTGTTATCATCACCTTCCGAGTAAACTTTATTCTCATATTCATTAACAACGAAATCTTCATCATCATCAAACACATCGTCACCCTTAGACGAATTATTTTCACGCTTCACACATTTACAAACACAAAGACATATAACATGATTATTGTATAACTCCACCAAGTTACGAACTTGTTTATCATTTTCACTTTCATAGGAGGAGTATCGCACGACATTTTATCTAACAACGTAGCTGGTAGAACATAACTTAACTCCAACACATCATATTGCCTACCGAATCCATAATAATTTTGTATCATTTCAACAAGTTCTTGATGTTTGCAATCATCCTCAATTACAAACATTTTACCTCCTCTTAAACTATCCATAGAAAAATTTCAAGTCTTTGTCATATTCCATTCCCCAAAGACAACAAAGATTTGTACCATTATCTGCAACACATATCAATGAATTTTATTTACAAAGCATACTTCTCGAGAAGTTTGCTTTAGCCAGAATAAACTTTTTTGTCACTGAAGCATACTTCTCGAGAAGTCTGCTTTATGTTTTATTTACAAAGCAAATTTCTGTAGAAGTCTACTTTGTATTTTATTTCGAAAGCAAACTTCTCAAGAAGTCTGTAGAAGTCTGCTTTGTATTTTATTTACAAAGTAGACTTCTCAAGAAATCCGCTTCATCCGTAATAAACCTTTTTTATCAATGAAGAAGACTTCTCGAGAACTCTGCTTTGTATTTTATTTACAAAGCAGACTTCTCGAGAAGTATGCTTTAGCCACAATAAACGTTTTTGTCACTAAAGGAGAGAAGTCTGGTTTGTATTTTATTTACAAAGCAAACTTATCGAGAAATCTGTTTTGATCGGAATAAATCTCGTAGACTTATCCAGAAGTTTGCTTTGATCGGAATAAATCTTGTAGACTTCCCGAGAAGTCTGTTTTGATCGGAATAAATCTCGCATACTTCTCGAGAAGTCTGCTTTGATCGGAATAAATCTCACAGACTTCTCGAGAAGTCTCATTTGGTGACAAAAAGGTTAGTTTTCTCCAATTGACCATGAATTTTTTCTAAAACAACTTCTCGAGAAGTCTGTTTTGATTGGAATAAATCTCGCAGAATTCTCAAGAAGTCTCCTTTGGTGAAAAAAAAGGTTAGTTTTCTGCAATTGACCATGAATTTTTTTTTCAAAATAGACTTATCGAGAAATATACTTTGATCAGAATAAATCTCGCAGATTTCTCGAGAAGTCTGTTTTGGTGACAAAAAAGGTTAGGTTTTTGCAATTGACCACGGATTTTTTCCAAAGCATACTTCTCGAGAAATCTGCTTTGATCGGAATAAATCTCATAAACTTCTCGAGAAGTTTGCTTTGGTGACAAAAAAGTTACTTTTCTACAGTTGACCATGAATTTTTTGTAAAACAGACTTATCGAGAAGTCTACTTTGGCTGGTATAAATCTTGCAGCCTTCTCAAGAAGTATGTTTTGTCTGGAATAAACCATTTTTGTTATTAAAGCAGACTTCTCGAGAAGCCTGCGAGATTTATTCCGGTCAAAGCAGACTTTTCGAGAAGTCTGCTTTGACCGGAATAAATTCATGGTCAATTGTAGAAAACTAACATTTTTATCCCTAAAGCACACTTTTCGAGAAGTTTGCGAGATTTATTCCGATCAAAATAGACTTGTCGAAGTCTATTTTGGAAAAAATTTGTGGTTAATTGCAGAAAACTAACATTTTTGTCATCAAAACGGTTTTTTTATTGATAAAGTAGATTTTTCGAGAAATTTGCTTTGATAATGAAATACAAAGAAGATTTCTCGAGAAGTCTATGAACTGGATCAAGAAAATCTTAGCCAAAACACGAAAATTAACCTTCGATCTTAATTTTTAAGCTAAGCGACTTTAAGAATGACCGATATAGACTTCCAAAAGCTTGTTTTAAAGGATAATGATGATATTTTGCAAAGTTGGAAGATTTTGAAAATAATGTGAAAAGAGAATGTGAGAGAAAATAAAAGAGGTTGAGATGAATGAGAATTGATGAACAAATAGAGGTAAATGATGGATGTGTCGATGACAATAATAGCTCCCAATAACCATGACAATGGTAGTTGTGTGTAATGAACAAGATGATATTTTCATAATATTTTTTAAAAAAAAAAATTCATAACGGTGTTTTTGTAGTTTAGAAAAAATAATTATAATGTAATGGAAAAGTTGTAAATAAAATTATTGTTAAACGATAAAAAAGAGATAAAAGGATAGTTTTGCAAAAATAAATTTAAAAGGGTTAAACTTGAAATTAGACAAATGTTTTACATCAATTTTGCAAATATCCCATGTAATAATGTGTATACATGTTATGGGGTTCATATTAGTCACTAACTCATTGTGAATGATTTGTACTACAATTATATGTCTAATGTGGAATTTAGTTTAGAGTATAATGCAAATAATTAGTTGTTGAAATTGATAACCCGTATAATATAAATAATTAGTTTTTGAAATTGATAATCTATATAATATAAATAATTAGTTTTTGAAATTGATAATCCATATAAGCTGATCATATTATAGGGGTTATCAATTTCAAAATTAATTATTTTATCGAAATTTTGTCTATAATTTTATTCATGTATTAGGCATATATTATTCTAATTTTACTATGTTATTTTTTATACTTTAATCACTAGGATTTGACTTGTGCTATAGGTGCACTTATATAATTATAATATTTTGTCATAATTTTATTTTAGAAAATTTAATTAAATTGTTTTAGTTTACATTTTTAGTAGATATTAAATGATTATTAATATGTTTATAAATGATGTTTATTTTATATAATAATCGTAGTATAAATAAAAATATGAAATTAATGCAAGTTATTCATTTGTTAGGTGTATTATTTTAGTTAATTTATTTATTTAAGGATAAAAATATTTAATTAGATTAATAAATATCTTAATTTTAAATATTATTTTTTAAAACATTCATAAATGTTTTAATATTTTTATTTATATGGTATTTGTTATTTGATTTATTTATAATTAATATTTTTAAAATTTTAATGTTATCTTCAGACATATATTTTTTAAAAGGATGAGTTAAAAAATTGACTCAAAATTTGAGTTCAAATACAAAACTAACATCCATAAACTCTATTATGTAAAACTAATTTTTTATCTATTTTTATTTCTAAATTTTTTATATATTTACAAATTTGTCATTGTCTTATATTTTTTTATTTTTATTTAACAAAATATGAAAAGATAATTACATACACACGTTTTAAATTATTCCAAAATTTTCATCTTTTTCACTACTACAACCACCATTGTCATGGAGTAGAGTAATGAGCAATACCACCGATACACTACCACAATCATCACTTTATGCAAAAACAAATTTTTTTAAGTAGATATTAGTCATCTTTGAAGTTAGAAAAAGTCGTTCAGTTGAAAAATCAAAATCCAAGATATTTTTTATTTTTTAGCTATGATTTTCTAGTTGCAGATCGCAGAATTCTCAAGAAATATGTTTTGTATTTCATTTTACTAAGCATATTTCTTGTATTTCAGTTTTTTTTTAAAAACAACACATATTTTTTGACAAGTCTGTCAGGCGGTCGTCGGTAAAGTGACGGGGAATCCCATCGAATTCATAACGACGTATCCGTCATCAGGAATATACGATATATTTTCGAAGAATTTCCGACGACTCCACATCCATCAGTATATAGTATACCGTCGGTAATCCGTCGGCAACTCTCGACGACTTTAGTGTCGTCGAAAAATGTTTTGTTTTCTTGTAGTGTATGTATGCCTATGAATATAAATTTTGGTATAAATTAAAAAAAATATTTATTTTATTCATATTGAATTTTTCAAATTAAGTACACTTCAAGAGAAGTTTGTGTTATTTTTTCTGTTTATAAAGCATACTTCATTCTACGAAGTGTGATTTGAATTTTTTTAACAAAGCAAATTTCTCAAAAATATGTTTTGTAAACAAAAAAAATAATGCAAACTTCATCGTTACATTTGCAGATTTTGCTTAACTTAATTGATATTTTTACATTATTTTTATATCATAAGGAAAATTTTGTAATTTCACTATCCTCAAGAGTTATTTTTACAAAATAGTTTTAAAAAAGTTAGTTTTGTATTTTGAATCATTTTTAATAATTTTTCCTTTTAAAATAATAATGTAAAGATAAATAATGTTTAATTTATACAATATTTATAATAATATAAATACAAATGCAAAACTTATTGATCTATATGTATAACATCGTTTGGATTCGATGCAAGATGTGCGTGAAGTTATATATTCATAATATTTCGTTATATTTTTATGTTTTGTGAAATTTAATTAAATAATTTTTTTTAATTTATATATTTTTAATAAATGTTAAATCAATAGTGAATAAATGATAGAGAAATACCCTAGATTAGCACTAAATGAAGTTTTAGTGTCAATAATAGCACTCTATTTAAAAATTCACACAAATAGCATTTTAACAAATAAAAAAGACTAAAATATCCTTAATTTTAATTAAAGGAGTGTATATATATTAAATAAAAGGTAATATGTTCATTAGCTATAGTATCATATTGGTTACACACTTTTTCTCTCACAACCATTGTCCAAGGTTCGATCCCCTTGCAGACCTATTATAAAGGTTTTACTATTTTAATTCAAGGAGTGTATATATATTAAACAAAATATCATATGTCAATTAGTTATAATAGCGTATTGGTTACACACTCTTTCTCTTGCACAATTGTCTAAGGTTCGAGTCCCCTAATTGCAATTTTTAGTTTTTTTATTTCATTTAATTATTTTATTTAGGAAAGACTTCCTTAATATTAAGAAATCTTTACTTAATTTAGGTTAGTAGTCACATTTTATGCAAAATTTAGGAAGACTATATGCAAATTTAGGAAATCTCTCTTACGTTTTAAGAATTTTTTCCTAAAACGTGAAATTAAATGAGTAACAGTGTTTATCCACCACGTTGTTCTAACTGTTTTCATCAATAGTGTTTATCCAAAAAACAACAGTAAGAATGTTTATCCAAAAAACATCAGTAAAAATGTTTATCAACAGTCACAAATACAAGTTATAAACAAAAACATCAAAATGAAAATTTCCAAACTAAGATTTATCACCAAACTCATAAAAGATGTCAAATGCCAACTTCGTTATTATGTCTTCTTATGCACCATCGAATGATATTCAATTCCCATTGAATGATATTCAATCATTTTGATCACAAAAAGAAAACAATTGGCATTGGTTTTCGTCATAAAAAAAAGAAAAAAATAATTATATTTGCATCTCTCTCAAAAACTCATTAACGAGCTCAATCTTGATCCATGAGAATTTTCACAGCAATATCCTGATATTGGAAGAGAATAATTTTGCAATCACCAAAATTAGAATATTTCTTAAGATATCAGTGAAAAACTTAAACAGGAATTTAAATTTATGATTTAAAAAAGTTTAATTTAAACTAAAGATAGATATATATATACAAAATAAAATGCTTATATGTCAGTTAGTTACAATAGCATAGTGGTTACATACTCCTTCTCTTATATAATGGTCCAAGGTTCGATCCCCCCTTTGAGTTGATTTCAAAATTTTGCAGAATATTAGGTTAAAGATACATAAGGTTATTTTAGTATTTTTCACTTAAAAAAATGCTATTTGTAGAAATTTAGGTTTGTGATGCTAATTTAGTCACTAAAACATTATTTAGTGCTAAATTAGTCAATTGCCCTAAATGATATTTATTTTATAAAATATTTGTAATATAAATATCAATGTAAAATTAAATTTTTATAATTTATCAAATTAACATATGTATTATTATAGTTGATTTTTGAATAAAAATTATTTAAATAAACTAGTTATTAAATTTTATAAGATTTATGTATATTTAAATCTTGCTATATATTTGACATTTTAGAAAAATTAATTATTTGTAATGACATTTAAAATAATATTTTATAATTTTAATAATTTTTAAAAAACATTTATCAAATATTAAGGTAAAAATGTTTTGTTAAGTTTCCCTCAATTCATAAGATAGTTAAGTTGAAATTAGATTGTGTTATTTTTTGGAGAATTTGATTTGGTATTAACGCTTTCGTTAATGAAACATATTCAGATAGTAAAACCTTATAAATAAATACAAAAAGCGAGAAGAGAATAATTAATGTTTTCTTGTTTCCATACCAAAGAGAATAATGACCAAAAAAACTCAGGTGCTACAGAAAGTGACTAGAAAACGCTAAAAATCATTCACTTTCTCAGAGATTTTCGCTGCAGAAAAAATGGATTAATTCCCAAAGAGGTGTTTGAATCTCCACGCTTATCTGCCCTAGATTCGCTCTCCGATCGCCGTTATTCAATCCGAATTTCTGCAGATCTTCTCGGAAAAAATCTGATTTTCTTTCGTTTTTTTTTTTTTCATCTTTACTTGATTTAATTTAAACGGTTTCTTCCTATTTTCTTGTTGATTCCTCTCTCTTTTCTCTTCACCACTCTCGCATTCTTATCGAAAATGCATTTTCTGGCTTGTTTCTATGTTTAACTCTTCTCCTGTTTTCGTAATCGATTGTGGTTAGGGTTTCTCAATTGTTTTTCTTCTCTTCAGTTTTCCAATTTTTATAGAGATACGTTTGGTTTAGCAATCACTAGGGTTTTTGTTTTCGTTGGGTTTCTGACATTGTTCGAGATTCAGTGAGGTACGACGGGTTCTGGGTTTTGCCTTGATTGAAATTCTTATAAGAAAAAAAAACTCAAAACCCGAATATAAATTGATGAAGTGGAACACTAATTGTTTAGATAATCTTAGTTCTGATTTTTACAGAGGAGGAAAAGTGTTAGAATGATAAATGAAACACTCACAAGATGCGTAAAGTTCGCCATGATTCTGGATCAGGCGAAGATTTTGAAGTAGAGAGAAGCTTTATCAAAGGTCCGTGGACAACAGCAGAAGACGAACTTCTAATAGCTTATGTTGATAAACATGGTGATGGAAACTGGAATGCTGTTCAAAAGCATTCAGGTCTTTCTCGTTGCGGTAAAAGTTGCCGTCTTCGTTGGGTGAATCACTTGAGGCCAGATTTGAAAAAAGGAGCTTTTACAGAGAAAGAAGAGCAACGTGTCATTGAGCTTCATGCTTCAATGGGAAACAAATGGGCACGCATGGCTGCAGAAGTAAGTATGTTGTTTAGTTCTTGTTTTCTTACAGTTTTGCTATAATCTTGTTTTGTTTCAGCTACCTGGTCGGACAGATAATGAGATCAAGAATTTTTGGAACACGAGGCTTAAGAGACTGCAGCGACTTGGCTTACCTATTTATCCTGATGAAGTTCGGGAGCAAGCTATGAATGCAGCTGCTCAAATTGGTCAAAACACCGATTCGTTTGATGCTCATCATAGTCAGGAATCATTGGAGCCAGATAGTCTCGAGATCCCTGAAGTAGATTTTAAGTACTTACAACTTAATCAATGTTCTTCGTATTACCAGTCGATGCTTCGCAGTGTTCCAATGGGACAGAGACCGTGTTTCTTCCAACCTAATATGTACAACAACTTATTAGCATCTCCTTACATGTCTAACCGAAAACGCTCTAGAGAACCAGATACAGCACTTCCTTTCACAAACGAGCAAAGTGCTCAGCTCTGGAATTATCCATTTGTCGATAGCGTGTCAGAACAGTTCAACGTTCTACCAGACAGCCATTTGCCTGGCAATGTTACCTATCCTTCTCCTTCGAGGCCTCATGTTCACGAGGCTGAGAAGTTGGAGCTCCCTTCATTCCAATGTTTTGACTTTCAAGAAGAGCTTAGCGATTGGGGAACACAACACTCTATCCCAATGCCAGCACTTGAGTCGGACAACACTTTGGTCCAGTCCCCTGTGACAGATGAAACACTATTGGATAGTCCATCGACATTATTTGATGGATTGTTGGAATCAGTTGTGTATGGATCATCAGGGGAAAGACGGGCAACAAATACTGATTCAGACTCCCCGCTGCGTCAGTCCTCTCTACTTGGCTATACCGAGCTACAAGTCGGTGAAAACACAACCGGTAAAATTTGTACTTTAGGCATCACAGTTACTTTCATTTCTTAAGTCTCCTCTTCTCTGAATAAAGCTCACCATCTTAATCTGCAGGACACAATTTCAATATTGACACAGATTTTGATCCAAATTCATCCTTTGAAGGCGATTGGATAAGACACCTTCTGGGTGAGGATAAGGGTATCACCAAGTAGTAGAGGATTTTTCTGTATGGTTAATCTCTGTTTCACTCTGAGTCGAGTAGATTAGTCATGTCTTTACAAATATCATCAGTACTAGCATCTTTGCTTACACGAGATGTGATAAGTAGGAGCTTATGAATCATGCCAAGCTAGTTTTGATAGAATTTCATACAGTAGTATGCTTTGTTTTTAAAGGATCCAACCACTACGGCTTATTTGGATCAGGTAGTTATTCTTTTTATTGTCTTATGATAATATTAAAGATACGATTACAAAAGAAAGATACATAAGTGAATATGAATCTAACTCCTATCCACTTAGTATTGTATCGAAAGAGTGTTAAGTTAGCCTTATAACAACATATCAATGGAAGAATATGATAGAAATCTATTATGGAGGAATGGTTATTTTTATTGAATTTTTTTCTTAAGGAAGATATAAAGTAGTTATTATGATAAAACTGGTAATTGTAAGAGTTCAAGAAAACGTGAATGAAATTTTATGGAGGAATGGTTATTTTTAGCTTAGAAGCTTTTGAATAAAACTCGCATGAACGATTTGTTAAACAAACGATTAAAATGTTCCTCAATAATACTCATATATTAAGAAACTTGATAGAATGCTTAATGGAGTTTCTCCCCTCCTCTATTACAATTTCTCTCTACTTTTTTCAATGATCCTCTCTCATCTCACCCTCTCTCTTTTTAAACGATTATCTCTCCTGCAACTTATTAAGTTATGGTTATTTACTAATTACTCCTACCTTGACAGGCCATGATCGTTGGGTTGTTTCTTCTTCTTAAACGGGCCCACTTGCTGTTTTGGTTCTTCTTTTGTAGGTGTATAAAACCGGTGGCCGAGCTCCCTTTATATCAATATCCCCCCATTAACACTCACCTTGTCCTCAAGGTGGAAGTGTGGGAATTGGCCTTGTCTGACGTTTTTCCATTCCCAAGAACTTTCGTAATCTGGTTGTCCCTTCCACTTGACTAATACATCTTCCTATCCGGAATTCGGGTTAATCCTTGTACCTGTGATCGCCTCCGGTTCTGCTTCTAGGTACCCGTCTGCCGTGAGCTGGCTGGGAATCATCGTGGCCGTCTCTGATTCTCCTATCGCGCGTTTCAGTTGCGAGACTTGGAACGTGGGATGAATTTTCGCCTCTGGTGGAAGTAGCAAGTGATACGCAACTGGACCTACACGCGCTGAAACCTCGAATGGACCGTAGAAGCGAGCTGCGAGCTTCTCGTTGGTGCGCCTAGCAAGGTATCGACGGCAAAAAGGTCGCATTTTAAGGTACACTTTGTCACCTACCTCAAATGTAACCTCGCGACGGTGAACATCTGCCCTTGTTTTCATTCTCTATTGCGCTTTGATGGGATGAGTCTTGAGTAGGGCCAATTATGCATCACGCTCTTTTAGCTTTTGATCCAAGTCGGCTATGTTGGTGGCGCCTGACTCATATTTCATAAGGGTTGGGGGATCACGTCTGTATAATGCTCGGAAAGGCGTGGTGTTAATGGAAGAATGGTGTGAAGTGTTGTAGCAGAGTTCGGCCCACTGTAGGTAATTTGCCGAGGTTTTTTCGGTTTCTCTCCTGCAAAACAGCGGATATATGTCTCCAGCCCTCGATTTGTCACTTCCGTTTGTCCATCGGACTGCGGATGGTAGGCGGTGCTTAGACATAGCTTAGTTCCGGCCAACCAGAACAACTATCTCCAAAAATGGCTCGTAAAAACCTTGTCTCGATCCGACACGATTGTGCGTGGAAACCCGTGGAGGCGCACAATCTCCTTAGCAAAAAGCGAGGCAACCTCGACGGCTGTATACGGATGCTTGAGCCCCAAGAAATGCGCGTATTTGGTAAGTCGATCAACGACGACCAGAATCGAATCTATTCCATTCGAATGTGGTAACCTTTCTACAAAATCCATGGAGATGTCTTCCCAAAACTGATCCGGAAGGGGAAAAGGCTGGAGGAGACCGCTTGGCGCCAGAGTCGAGTATTTATACTGCTGACAAGTCGAACACGCGGCCACAATCAGTCAGCATCCCTAGCCAATAGAATTGATCGACAATTCGTTTCTGAGTCTTGAGAACTCCTCCATGTCCGCCGAGTTTGCCGCTGTGAAATTCAGCCAGGATGACCGGAATGAAACGCGATTGTTTGGAGACTACCAATCTGCCGCGTCTAAGCAATCTCCCATTTACAAGTGCATAATCAAAGTGTTTCTCTTCCTGATCCTTAATTCCCTTGATAATTTCCTGTAGTGCTGGGTCACGGTCTACCTCACTATATATCTCTTCGAGCTGAATTGCCACGGGTATCCAAAGAGAGCACAATTCAGCCATCTCGTATCTCCTGAACAGAGCGTATGCGGCGCGGTTTTCGGACCCTGGTTTATACTGAATATCAAACTCGAAGCCCAACAACTTCGTTAACCATCGCTGATAGTCCAAATTAACTTCCCGTTGCTCTAACAAGAACCAAAGACTTTTCTGGTCGGTGCGTACGATGAAGCGGCGACCCAATAGATAATGGCGCCACTTCTGAACTGCTAGCACGATTGCCATTAACTTCCTCTCGTAAATCGACTTGAGACGTTGTCGGTCAAACAGGGCGTGGCTGAAATACGCAATTGGGTGCTGATGTTGCATTAAAACGGTGCCTAACCCACTGCTCAAGGCGTCTGCTTCGACCACGAATGTGCTCTTTAAATCCGGAAGAGCCAAAACCGGAACCGTTGTCATTGCTTTTTTTTTTAATTTGTTGAAGGCATCGGTGGCTGTGGAACCCCACTGAAACTGCTGCTTGCGAAGTAATTCTGTTAGTGGTTGAGCTATGATGCCGTAATTCCTTACAATCCGGCGGTAATAACCTGTCAATCCCAAAAACCCGCGAAGACCCCTCACACTGGTTGGCAAAGGCCACTCGACCATCGCGCTTACCTTGGTTGGATCGGCTGCCACGCCTTGTTTGGAGATGATGTGACCCAAGTATTCGATGTGTTTACTTCCGAAATGACATTTCTTGCGGTTAGTGAACAGTTGATGCCCTCTTAACAGCTGCAGAACTATCCTCAATTGGCTGTCGTGGTCTTCTTCCCTCTGACTATATACGAGGATATCATCGAAAAAGATTAAGACAAACTTGCGGAGGTATGGTCGGAAGATGTCGTTCATAACGGACTAAAATGTTGCCGGCGCATTAGTGAGCCCAAAGGGCATCACCAAAAATTCATAATGTCCCTCATGCGTCCTAAACGCCGTATTTGGAACGTGTTCTGCTCGGACTCGGATTTGGTGGTATCCCGATCGCAAATCTAGTTTTGAGAAGATCATTGAATCCCGGAGCTCGTCAAGCAGCTGATATATCATCGGAATCGGAAAGCTATCGGGTACAGTCGCCTTATTCAGGGCCCAATAATCCACATAGAATCGCCAGCTACCGTCTTTTTTCTTAACTAGGAGAACAATACTGGAAAATGGACTGCCGCTCTCTTGTATAATTCCCATAGCCATCATCATCGTCACATGCCTTTCGATTTCTGTTTTCTGCACATGGGGGTACTGGAATGGGAGGACATTGATCGGCTTTGTGCGTGGTTTTAAGGTGATGGAGTGCTCTTTGTTGCGGGAGGGTGGCAACCCAGCTGGTTCTTCGAATACGTCCTGAAATTCCGTTAGTAAGGGCTGAAGCTCCCACGATCCCTCTTTTCCTTCTGAAAAATCCTTTGTGTGTATTGCTTTGAGCTCAACCATAATGCATGTTCCTGCTTTTTGCAATGATTTGAGGAGGACCCTCAAAGAAGCAGGCACACTACATAAGTTGGGGTCGCCTTCTAGGTGGATTTGCTTGTTATCATTGCCAAAACTCAGTCGCTGCTCCCTCCATTTCACCCGCATCTCACCCAGCGTTTCGAGCCACTGGATGCCTAAAATCGCATCTATTGAACCCAATTCAAGTGGTAGAAAGCTCGCTCGAACCATGAATCCTTCCAGCTCGATCCGCACATTGTTACAAACTCCCCGGCTCCTCATGGTCATCCCAGTTCCCGTCACCACCTTGTAGCTATCCGTCAGTGAGATAGGAAGTTGCAAACGGCTCACCAGCACCTCCGAGATAAAGTTATGAGTTGCTCCGCTGTCGACCAGGCATACAACTGCTTCTCGCGAAAGGTGACCCTTCAGCTTCAACGTCTTTGGTGACGACAGCCCCACCACCGAGCTGAGCGATAGCTTGGCGAGCTCCATCACCGTCTCTTCTCCGATTTCCTCCGTTAAGACTCCCTCCTCCCGTATTTCCTTGTCGCCTCCTTTGTTTTCAACCAACAACACCCGCAAGTCCTTGGCGCGACATTGATGATTCGCAGTCTAGCGGTCGTCGCATTTGAAGCAAATTCCACGGGCCCACTTGTCACGCAGCTCCGCCTCAAAAAGTCGACGATAAGATGGGCAACGAGTCTCCTCTCCTCGAGTCGGCGCCCCCGCTCCTCCCAGCTGTCGATTAGGGTTGGTAGAATATGCTGCCATTTTGAGTAAGTGTGGGTCTAAATTTTTGGGCCTTTGATTATTGAGCCCAAATCCCCATCCTATTGCTGAATTCGGTTGGGCTCTTTGACCTGGTAGCCCAAATAGAGGTGTCGACCCAGCAGCTGAGAAATGGTCCCCCTTCCCCACGGACTGGAAGAATCTCGCGCCGCCTGCACGTGATATCCTTCCTGCAGCGCCTGGTGTCGATCCCAAGGAAGGTTCTGATACGTATGAAAACAAGCATCCTCCCATCTTATATCAATATTAGAGAAGGGCTAAGAAATGAGAGAGGATGGGCCGAGAAAGGAAAGGAGAAGGAGAGAATCAAGAAGGGAAAAAGCCTGAAACAGGAGAAATATTGGGCCTTACTCAACCAGCGGGAAGTAACCAGAGTCAAATGGAGCAATCCCAAGGTAGTTAGTGTCAGGTGGGAAATCGCAGGTGGGGAAGCAAAAGAATAATTGGAAGATTTGGAAAGAGGGAGAGTATAAAAGGGGAGTTGAGAGCAGCAAGGAGGGGACGCCATTTTTTTGGGAAGAGTGGATAATTAGAGTGGTAAGAGAGAGTGTTTATTTTCTCTTAAACTTGTTACATTTCTGGGATTTGTAGCAGGATATTGGTTTGATCTATTTCTAACCTTATCAACTTGGTATCAGAGCAGTCGATTCTGAAAGAAAACCATGGGTAAGAAGGCTGATGCTGGGAAAGAGGTGGAGAATGCTCTTAAGGAGCAGGTGGATCGGATGCACGAGAAACTGAGCATGATGGATGAACTGGTAAGCAGAGTAGACGGCTTACAGCAGTAGATGGGTAAGCTTGCAGTACTCGATCGTCTGGAAGAACTGTTGAGCCAGGGAGAGCTCAAGTCTACCCTCACGGGAAAAGCACAGATGGGAGACGTGCCAGAGAAGGGCATCGCTGCTACCCATACCGCTTTCCGTGCAGGAGCGACCGAGCTAGGAGAAGGGTCTAGAGCCAGCGAGACGATGATTGCCACTCGTACAGAGCCGGTAAACCGTAAAGTCGAGTTACCTACATTCAACGGCAACAACGTCGACACTTGGTTGTTTCGGCTAGAGCAGTACTTCGAGATGAACGGAATGGGAAGGGAGGAGAAACTCCACGTTGCTGCCATGAGCCTCGACGGGGAAGCGCTGGAATGGTTCCGCTGGGAACGTGAGCGCAATCCGTTCAGAGACTGGGAGCACCTAAAGGAGCGAGTGGTGGAGATTTTTTCTCCGGGAGGAGTAGCAACTCCGGAGGAGAGATTGGTGACGTTGCGACAGGAGGGCAGTGTGTGGGAATACTGCCGTGAATTCAAGATACTCGCGGCGCAGCCGGGTGGGGTGCGAGAATCGATGCTCGAGACGTTGTTTCTCACCGGACTCACGTCGACGCTCCGACTCGGTGTGCGATTGTTTGAGCCAAGAGGGCTCGACAGAATGATGGTGGTGGCACAAAGGATGGATGATTGGGCCCATTCAGGAGGCGGGCCTGATTTCGCAGGAGGGATAAGTCGAGTGGGCCCACGGCCCAGAACTCTTGAGCTCGATGTGAAGCGCAGCCCACAGACCACATGGGTGCGTAACCCTAGTTCGGGAACAACACCTGCACGTCCAGCGCCGCGAGAGGGAAAGCAGGAGACCTACCCGAGGGGAATTCCGGCCAAGACTGACGATCGTCGAGCTCCGTTCCGGAGAATCTCGGAGCTAGAGCTGAAAGAGAGAAAGCGGATGGGATTATGTTTCAAATGTGACGAAAAGTGGAGCTCGGAACATAGATGCCGCTATCGCGAGCTACAGGTGCTCGTGATACAGCCGGATGGATCCGAGAAGGAGATTGGAGAGCAGGAAGACGGGAATCCGGTGGAAGAGGAGTATGAGGTGGCGACGACACACTTGGCAGAGCTCTCACTCAATTCGTTGGTAGGGATTTCCTCACCACGAACAATGAAGATGAGAGGGGCGATACATGAACGTGGGGTCGTGGTGCTAATCGACAGTGGGGCATCCCATAATTTCGTGGTTGAATCGATGATGGAGCAGTTGGGTCGGAAAGCTGATCGGACCCAAGGTTATGGGGTTTTGCTGGCTACGGGAATGTCGATTCAAGGAGGAGGCGTTTTCAGAGGGGTCACATTGGAGATACAGGGAGTGAATATCGTGGCAGATTTTCTACCTATACAACTGGGAAACGCGGACGTAATATTGGGAATGGAATGGTTGGAGTCATTGGGGCGTATGGAGGTCAACTGGAAGTTGCAGGTGATGCAGTTCGAGCTTAATGATCAGAAGGTGACATTGAGAGGGGAACCTGAATTATGCACTACCGCCATTTCTTTAAAAGGAATTCAAAAGGCTCTCCGTCAAAAGGAACCAGTGATGGTAGTGGAATTGGGAGAGGTAGTAATAACAGAAGGGGAAGGAGAAAACAACACGCCGGCAGAGCTGAGAGGGACAATCAATTAGTATCCACGGGTGTTCGAACTGCCATATGGGTTACCGCCCTCGCGTGGGAAAGAGCACGCGATCATGCTACGAGCAGGAGCAGAACCTGTCAAGGTGCGTCCTTTCCGATACCCTCAGGTGCAGAAGGAGGAGATAGAGAAACAGGTTGCAGATATGCTAGCTGTAGGGATAATTCAACCAAGCGAAAGCCCTTTTTCGAGTCCGGTGCTGTTGGTAAGGAAAAAAGATAAAAGCTGGAGGTTTTGCGTAGACTATCGAGCTCTAAACAAGATAACAACCCCCGATAGCTACCCTATACCTATGATAGATCAGCTCCTCGATGAACTCAACGGGGCTACGGTTTTCTCGAAGCTAGATTTGAGGTCCGGATACCACCAGATTCGGGTCAGAGCGGAAGATATACCCAAGACTGCGTTTAGGACACACGATGGGCATTACGAATTCAGAGTAATGCCCTTTGGACTCACTAACGCGCCAGCAACATTCCAATCATTGATGAACGACGTGTTTTGTCCCTTTTTGAGAAGGTTTGTTTTGGTATTCTTTGATGACATTCTGGTATATAGCAGGGATATGGATACACACCGTGAGCATGTGGAACAAGTTCTGAAAGTATTGGAGCAGCAACAGTTATATGCCAATCGAAAAAAATGTCAGTTTGGAAGTCTGAAAATTGAGTATCTAGGGCATGTGATATCGGGTGCCGGAGTAGAGGCGGATGCGGCAAAGATAGAGGCAATGGTTAGGTGGCCCCTTCCTGGTTCAGTCACTGAATTAAGGGGATTTCTAGGGTTAACCGGGTATTATCGTCGGTTTGTGAGGAACTACGGCATCATTGCTAAACCGTTGACTACCCTCCTAAAAAAGGACCATTTCGCGTGGACGGAGGAAGCTCAAAGGCATTTCAGCAGCTGAAACAAGCAATGGTGGAGGTACCAGTTTTACGATTACCTGACTTTCAGGAAACGTTTGTGCTAGAAGCTGATGCGTCCGGACACGGGTTGGGGGCAGTGTTAATGCAACAGCAGCGACCAATAGCGTATTTTAGTCGGGCATTGACAGACAGGGAGAAGCTCAAGGCGATTTACGAAAAAGAATTAATGGCAATCGTCCTAGCAATCCAGAAATGGCGACACTATTTGATTGGTAGGAAATTCGTGG
This sequence comes from Pugionium cornutum, assembly GCA_018901935.1. Lineage (NCBI taxonomy): Eukaryota > Viridiplantae > Streptophyta > Magnoliopsida > Brassicales > Brassicaceae > Pugionium > Pugionium cornutum. Next base: position 5,557,984 of record CM032159.1, read on the forward strand.
TCAGGACAGATCAAAGAAGCTTGAGGTTTCTATTGGAACAATGGGAAGTGGGGTTGGAGTACCAACGATGGTTGATCAAGCTGATGGGCTTTGATTTTGAGATCCAATTTAAACCAGGTAAGGAGAACCGGGTAGCTGACGCGCTGTCCAGATTCAGTAACGTGACTGCCCTCATGGCGATAACGATTCCGACAAGTCTTCAACTCGAGGAAGTGAGTCAAGAGGTCGAACAGGATAGCGGGTTGCAAAAACTCATGGCTGAACTGCAGAAGGATCCTATGACTCATCCAGATTATGCGATAATCCAAGGACGATTGTTAAGGAAGGGTAAATTGGTTATTGCCCTAGGTTCGCCGTTGATCCCCCTAATAATGCAGGAATACCATGGAGGAAAATGCGGAGGTCATTCGGGTTTTCTCAAGACTCAGAAAAAAGTGGCAGAACAATTCTATTGGAAAGGGATGATGACAGATATTAGGCGATTCGTGGCAGAATGTACAGTTTGTCAGCGACAAAAATATTCGACTTTGGCTCCGGGAGGATTGTTACAGCTGTTACCCATACTTATGCAGATTTGGGAGGATGTTAGCATGGACTTCATGGAAGGAATGCCGACATCTCAGGGGAAAAATTCCATATTCGTGGTGGTGGACCGGCTCTCTAAGTACGCACACTTTGTGGGGTGAGACATTCCTATTCAGCTAGTGACGTCGCGGCAATTTTTGTTCAGGAGATCGTACGCCACCATGGGTTCCCTAAAACCATTGTGTCTGACTGGGATAAGGTATTTATGAGTACATTTTGGAAAGAATTATTTCGATTGGCAGGAACTTCTCTCCGTTTCAGCACAGCATACCATCCGCAATCGGACGGGCAAACCGAGGTGGTGAATCGCACTTTGGAAACATATCTGAGGTGTTACGCAGGAGAAAAGCCACGTACGTGGATGACATTCCTGGCCTGGGCAGAATTTTGGTATAATTCCACCCATCACTCGGCAATTCAAATGTCTCCATTTAAGGCAGTATATGGTCGGGATCCTCCAGGGCTGGTCAAATTTGAACAGGGGTCGACAGTCGTCCGAGAGTTTGAGGAGCAGCTGTTAGAGAGAGACACAACACTCGAGCAACTCAAACAGCATCTGGTAAGGGCTCAGCAGGTAATGAAAAAGGCAGCTGATGGACACCGCCGGAATGTTGAGTTTCAGGAAGGTGATTGGGTCTATCTGAAGATACGACCTTATCGACAAAAGTCCTTGGCAAAAAGAATCATGAGAAGTTGGCAGCAAGATATTACGGCCCCTATGAGGTGGAATCCAAGATCGGACATGTAGCATATCGGTTGAGATTACCACCTTCAGCAAAGATTCACAATGTTTTCCATGTATCTTTACTTAAGAAAGCAGTGGGAGATAATGTGAGCAGCTCGCCCCTACCTCGTCACTTAACGGCTGATTATGAATTAGCTATGGAACCGGAGACGATCCTTGGGTCCAGACGCAATTCGTAGACAGGGGAATGGGATATTCTGGTATGATGGAAAGATTCAGCTGCTCAGGAGGATTCATGGGAGTCACTGGCTACCTTCAAGACAGCTTTCCCAAATTTCAATCTTGAGGACAAGATTGATTTGGAGGAGGGGGATGTTGATACGTATGAAAACAAGCATCCTCCCATCTTATATCAATATTAGAGAAGGGCTAAGAAAGGGGAGAGGATGGGCCGAGAAAGGAAAGAAGAAGGAGAGAATCAAGAAGGGAAAAAGCCTGAAGCAGGAGAAATATTGGGTCTTACTCAACCAGCGGGAAGTAACCAGAGTCAAATGGAGCAATCCCAAGGTAGTTAGTGTCAGGTGGGAAATGCAGGTGGGGAAGCAAAGGAATAATTGGAAGATTTGGAAAGAGGGAGAGTATAAAAGGGGAGTTGAGAGCAGCAAGGAGGGGACGCCATTTTTCTGGGAAGAGTGGATAATTATTAGAGTGGTAAGAGAGAGTGTTTATTTTCTCTTAAACTTGTTACATTTCTGGGATTTGTAGCAGGATATTGGTTTGATCTATTTCTGACCTTATCAGGTTCCTCCATTTCTGACCATTCCTCCACACGTCGTGCAAGGCTCATCATCTTCTTCAGTGATTTTGGCTCAAACATTCGCACTCCTGCTCGTGTCTTCGGCTTCAAAACCTACCATAAAGGCCATTTCTAGAACGTTCTCTGAAAGCTCCGATGCATTTGCTGCTAAGGCCATGAAATCTTGACAGTATTGTCTTGCCGTGTCTTCCTGTCGAAAGGTGAGTAGTCGCTCTCCTGGGGAGCAGTCTGGACCCTCCGAAAAACTTTCCAACAGCCTCTGTTTAAGCTGTTCCTAGCTCGAGAAGGGCAATCCGTCTCTCTCCCACCTGTACTAGATTAAGGCTTTGTCAGTAAATCCCATTTTCACCACCCGTAACTTGTCTTCGTCGGAGAAGGAGCTCAGTTCGAAATACTGCTCCATTCTGACGATCCATTGCTCCGCGTTTGTTCCGTCGAACGACGGCATCTCTACCCGTTTAATAAGGGGCTCCTTGACTGTTTCTGTCATGCTGGTTGGATTCGGAGCTGTAGCAGGGCAGGAACGAGAAGAACTAGGGAATAGCCCCAGTTGAGTTTCTTCCCTGAAACTAGCTCCTCCCGAGATCTGAGATTCCTCCCCAGCTTTTTCTGCTCGAACTGTCTGCAGTTCTTGCTGCCGGAATCACGCCTCCATTTTCTCCAAAAAACCCAGTTTGTCTAGCGGCGATTTCATCTCCAAAACCACAGACTCCAGGGAAGAAACCTTCTCGACATCACGTTGAAGCTCAGCTACAGCTTTCTCCAATGAACTATCGTCTTTTTTTTGTGGCATTTTCTCCCTTTGATCTGAACGGCTCTGATACCAAAATGTTAAGCAAACGATTAAAATGTTCCTTTTCTTATTGAATAATACTCATATATTAAGAAACTTGAGAGAATGCTTAATGGAGTCTCTCTCCTCCCCTATTACAATTTCTCTCTACTTTTCTCAATGATCCTCTCTCATCTCACCCTCTCTCTTTTTAAACGATTTTCTCCACTGCAACTTACTAAGTCATGGTTATTTACTAATTACCCCTACCTTGGCAGGCTATGATCCTTCAAATATTGGGTTGTTTCTTCCTCTTAAACCGGCCCACTTGCTGTTTTGGTTCTTCTTTTATAGGTGTATAAAACCGTGGTCGAGCTCTCCTCATATCACAATTCTAAAGTTTAAATCGTGTTGGAAAAATTAGTAAACATGTGAGGTTATGGGAAGAAACTGGGGATTCATTAGTTGGTTGTTAATAAGAAACACGACCTAAATGTGTTTCAAATACTTGTTTGGATCTTAAGTTGATTGTCCAGAAGTTTGGATGTTCAAAATTTCTTATTATATTCGATAAACATTTTTCTAAATTTTTTTTGTTTCTTTTGAATATAAGAAGAGATATTGACTGTGAAGATAGTCATAGTATTCAAATAGTGTTAGGCATAGTATTTTTTTTTTACTGAATAAAACTTTATATACGAGGGGTGATGCTTGTGTTACACAACAATGCCTATCCCACAAAATAACATATCTATGGAGATGCATTATATCTCCAATCAAAATAAACAACACCAAAGAACATAGTAGCATAATGGGATAATCAAACAGAGACAATCAATTTCCCATCAGCAAAAAGCTGTACAGCCAAAACGGAGACCCCCTAACAATGTAAAATATTTAAAAAACTTCTTTTATCATGTGTTTTACAATGAGAAAGGCATCTATCTTTGTTGTCTTAGTAACCACTTCTAACAACCAGTTAGAAATTAGTCCTAATGTAACCCAATAATATTGGAGAGAACATTCCTAACTACATAAGAAAATATAATCGACCTGCCGAAAGATATAATTGAACTCAACTTAAAAACCTTTAGACGTCAGAGAATTCTCATTAATAAAACTTAAAGGCTGGCCACATCATCGGTGGGTCCAAAGCTCCCAAAAAATCTGGTATTTTTGCTACGAAAACCACACAATTAATCCTTAGCTCAACCATACTTTCCATAACCCATAAGAAGCATTGGAATTTTACTCCGTCTAAACTCAGTATCTCAGTAAAAGATCTTCTTCCGTGCATCAATACTGAGCCATAGTGGTTTCGCAAGACCCAAGCACACACCAAAATCCTGTTATGCATTTTCTAAGAGTAACCAATGTCACATTTTACCCAATTTTCCTTTGGAATAGTCTAACACTTTGCCTTTAAAGTAACAACGGCATCCTTAAAATTCAGTGCAGCAAATCAAAGCCGAGTTTCCTCTATGATTTTTTTTAATAATATCCCCACCTAAGAACATAGAATTCTGAAATAGGAAACTGTTTCTGTTTTTTCCATAGATACCAAAGAATCCAAGAGAAAGACATACGAGTCTCAAGAGGAATTCTAACATTTTTACTCATCAGCATAAAGATAATGAATGTTCACAAATATATAGCTCGGGTGGAAACCATTTTCCGGATTTGGGAAATCTAACATCGCCCAAACTTGTCTTGTTGGTTCGCAAGTGAAGACGAGATGGCTTGCATTTTCACTTTCCATCCCATATAATTGACAACTCCTATCTACTTTCACTCCTCTTAAGAGAAGAAAATCACTTACCGGGATTGCATCACATAAAGCTCGCCAACAAAAAGTTTTTAATATTTTGAGAGGTAACGTAGCTGATAAGCTGTGTGTTTCAGCTCGTTTAGAGACGGTTGCATCGAGGGTTCCCTAATGGTGGTGTCTTGGTGTAACGAAGTAGCTAACCAATAAGCCCATTTAGCGGAGAAGCAACCACTTTTGATAAATTCTAGATCCAATATTCATCCTGATCCACGGTTGGTAAATTCTAGATCCAATATTCATCTTGATCCACGGTTGGTTTAGACTTTAAGATAGTGGAGACATCATTTGGAAAGAAAAGATCCTTTAGTTTGCCAATATTCCAGGTCCTACTATGAGTATCAATCATATCTAACCCTTAGATTAATATTGATAAAGATGTTTTTAAACCAAGTAATCCGAATCACATTAGCTTCAATCCAATGATCAATCCAAACTCTGAGAGAATTCCCATTACCCACCATTTTCCAAAATCCTTTTGCTAACAGTTCTCAACCAAAGACAATGCTCCTCTATGCAAAAGAAGAACGATAGACCAAGGAAGCTGATAGGCCCTTGAGAGCTTATTTTGGCAGGAATAAGTCGACAAAGGCACGGGAAGAGGGAGAAGAAGATGCTGAGCTGGAAAAGTGAAGAGATGAGCTGGCGAATTGATTGGTGAGTAATAAGTTTTGTTAATAGTTTGTCAATTCAGTTGTAAACGGTATTGAGTATATAAGAAGATCTTTAAGGGATTTGTTTGGGTAGATTGAATCTGGGAAGTTACGTGTAAAACAGAAGGTTGTTTCTGCTGGGTGATTTATCTCAATCCCGAGATTGAGCTGAATCAAACTCTGTAATTCTAATATTCAATCAATAAAGGTTCTGTTCTTACCAAATTAGTGCGTTTGTGAGCAGTTCGAGCCATCGCATCTCCAATGGTGTTACACAAGCATCTAAAATATTGCATGACTTATAATATCTATTTTTCATTACCCTTAGCAAAGAAACAATCTGGAAAATTTAATAACCTCCATGCTTGCTTTGCCACCCAGCTGATTTTCAAGCACAATTTATCCCAGCTCAACCAATGAATCTTCCTCGTATGGTCTACTGCATTCCACTAGAAGTCTGCCATTGCTTCTTTTAACTTTGAAATTGTTGTCTTTGGGATTCTAGAGCAAGACATAGCAAAAATAGACATAGCAAGAACCACTGCTTTCAACATCACTTGCTTACCACCTTGGGATAGACATAAAGCATAGCAAACATAGGTTGCACTAAAACGGGTACGAGAACTGGAAACGGAAACGGAAACAGGTACGGAAAACGATAAAATCAAAAATTTAAAAAACGGATACGGTATAAATACGACAAAAAATATTCATAAATTAAAATTAAGAAACTATAACATAAAAACTAAAAACATTGAAGTTTAATATCTAATTAATAAAATATAATTTAATCAATGAATAAATCATTTTTAAAATCCGGTTCAACTAGTTAGAGACTTGCAAATTGTAAAAATCTCACATATTCCATAAAATCAAATGTATCTCGACCCACATCCCACATCTTGGTTTTTTCATCTACATATTGATCAGAATTCCTTGATAAAAGACGTAGATTGTTGTGGATGTAAACCAAGTCTTGAGCACAACTTGGATTCAACCTATTTCTTTTTAATGAGTGAATGAATAAGTAAGTACTCCAATTGCGCTTACAACAAGAAGATGAATTAGGTTGCCCAAGAAATTTAAAAGCCAAAAACTGAAGCAGAGCAGTCTGGGCACCAAAGTTAGCCCACCAAATCTTGGGTTCCATAGTAAACATCATTGTAATGCATGTTAGATCTTCAAAAGGACCAATCTTCATCGAGAACAATGCATATTCATTTAAAACTTTACTATGATCGTCATCATTGGGAAACAGTTTTCAAAAAAATTTCATCCTCTCACGAGATATTTCTTCATCCCGATATGTACCAATTCTTGTAGGATTTTCATTTAACCATACATCACTATAATATATGCACCCTACAAAATTATAATTTTTTGGCAAAAAATTAAAAAGAAAAATTAAAACATATAATTTAAAACCATATATCTTTGATTTAAAGAGTGAACTAAACAATGTAAAAGAGTGTTGTTTTTCGTCCAACGAGCCACTAAAATTTGATAAACAACATCATAGAAGATACCAAATTCTTACACTCGGCATTTTTCTTTTCTGTACATCTCAAACTTCACTTTTTCAATCATGAAATTCCACATCTCATCTACCAAGTGAAGATATAGATTATCAGTGTCACAAAACCTAATTATTATACAAATTTTGTGAAATCAATAATATAAGCCATTTCCCCACCAATCATCATTCACAATCTTCTCTTTAACAAAGTTTGCTTTTTTTTTCATGTCATCTTCTTTATAAGAACTCCATTCATCACTTATAACCATGCTTCAAGACCTATTCTTATCAAGTTCAATCTCTTAAACATCACAATGATAGAGGCAAAACGAGTATCAGCCACCAAAAGCAATTTAAGAGGGGAAAACCTATTAAAAATTGCTAATCTCATATTATGGTTCATGATGAAATATTTTATTGCAAGTGCATCGCCATGAATGTCTGTTATCCAGCTAAATTGTTCAAACGGTTCCTTGTTCCCTTCTACATTTTTTTTGCTACACAAATAGTTTTAACGCAAGATTAAGAGTATGAACAACACATGGTCCAATAGATGTGAGAATACATACTCTCAATAAGTTCTCCGGCCCCTTTGCAATTTATTGCATATCAGTGATTATTTGCATAATATTTTGATGACCAACCTCATTGATAAATTATTTTATCATATCCGTAATAAAATATTTATCTTTCACTTGGCCAAAAAAATTTATAGCCTTTAAAAATATGGGACCATTCCAGAAATAGCCACGAAATTAATCAAAAGTTTTCTTGTAGGATCATTCCAACCAACAGACACAATTTTCACTCATTTTTCTTTCCAGGTTAATTTAAGTGGTTTTAATAACTTCTCAACATGGATTTTTTCGTGTTGTAATAAGGTTGTTCGGAGCTTATTATAACCAGGAGATATATAACCATCAATATTGTTTGCACCAACAAATTGATAAGATTTGTGGTAATATAGATTTCTTGCAAAATACGGTAAAACTCCGGTATAAAACATATTTTCCTAAATCTTTAGTGATAGGTGAAAAGTTAGACTTTTTTTTCCTAGAAAAAGAATCAATTTCTATTTAAAATTTATTAAGCAAAGGAACTATAAAAAATAAAAATAAATGAATATTAAAAACGAAAAATTGAATAAAAAAATAAAATTGTGACAGATGGTGGTAACTATTGTGACAGATAGTAAAATTCATCTTCTAAGATAGATCAACCCGTCAAGCCCGTCAAGCGCTCCAGGAGTTGAATGGTATCATCGGCTTTTTCTGCCAAAGAAGATGAATTTTACCATCTGTCACAATAGTTACGATCTATCATAATATTTACCATCTGTCACAATAGCTACTACCATCCATCACAATTTTATTAATTTTTTTATTCAATTTTCGTTTTTAATATTATTTATTTTTATCTCTTTTTTTATAATTTTTACAGTTTGATTTTTTATAATAAAATATGACTTCTCAAAAAGAAATTGATATTAGCTCGGTTGATTCTTTAACTCAAAGTGGAGAAGCTATACTATGGAATTATGTGATAAAATAGAAAAAGTAGGAACCGTAAGAGGAATTTGGAATTTTCGGTGTAATTTTTGTAATAATACTCAAAAAAGATCCTATTCTAAAGTTAGAGCACATCTGCTTGGAATAAAAATTGCTATCATTTCTATTTGGTATGAAAGTAACAAGGAGTGTTAGAATTGAGATGAATCAGTTAGAAGAAGAATTTGAAAAGCAAAAAAAAAGTTTAGACTTAGAGAAGTTCTTTTGCCTAGTGAAACTCAAATAGAAATCGATTTTTTTTCTAGGAAAAAAGTCTAGTATTCTCACCTATCACTAAAGCTTTTGGTATTACAGTGAGAGACCAATTGGATCAAAAATTGCAAGGATGTTTTATACTGAAGGTTTACCATTTTTTGTCACTTTGGATTAACACAACAATCGTTTTCGATTAGAAGATACCATATGTATCTTCAAAGTAATGTGGTATTGAGGTGCTAATATACGAAAATACAAATTTTCTTTTCCTCACTTGTTTTGCTAGTGTGTCGGTGTGAGAATTATTCTCCCTTGCTTCGTAATTAAGGGTGAAATCTGGAAAGTTCATCTGTAACGCTTCAAATTCGTCTATCTCCATTGTAAATCCTGACCACTTCTCTAGTTTTGAGAATATGCTGATTAGGTCAATTGAGTCCATGTAGAATCTGGTGTAGTATCACTACAAATTATGCAAGCTCCTCATTGACCAATGTAGGCCATGAAACTCCATATGTAGTGGAGATAATCCTCTGTGAATGTTCCTCATACCCATCAGATCACTTGTTCCATCATGTAACTTAAGGATCTAGCCCATACCAGATGTGCTCTCCCCTTCTTTCCATGAGCCATCCACAAAACAGGCAAACGGTGTTTGTCCCATGATGTTGGAGTTAGGAGTTGCATTTCCCGATAGCTTTTGTTTTTCCTGATCCTGGGATTCTACCGATGAAAGCCACTGTTTGTTCTCCTGGCGCGCTTTGTCCAGAATATCCATGCTCGTACGATCTATGTTGTTGTATATCTTGTCATTCCGAGCCTTCCATATGAACCATAAGATCCATGGGAAGCTCTGTAAATCAGATGCGGTTGCTGCTACCTCCGGTGACCGCCATAGTAGATAGTCAAAATTTTCAAAGAGGCTATCAAGGGGAAAGGTGGAGGATGCTGATGGGATCATGCCCACATTTGTCGTGCCGGTGGGCAGAGGAAAAAAGTACAGTTAATACATTCTGTACCATAGCCACAAATCTCACATGTCGCTTCATCTCGTATATGACGATAATGGAGGCGCGCATGAGTCGGTAATGCCCCTGAAAGGGATTGCCAGAGGAAATATTGTAATTTCCTCGGAACTCTTTGCTTCCAAACCGCCTCCTTGAGGGGATTGAGAGATGGTCGTTGGTGTAAGAGGTGTATGTGTGCTGACCCCCATCTTTGGAGGGTCTCATAACCCGATTTAACCGTGAAGTCTCCCATCTTCGTGAAGTGCCAGCAGAATTTGCTTCGAATAATCCTGGTAGATATCGTTATGGGAGTAATTAGCCTTACGTCCTCCTGGGTGAAATACCTCTTTAGTTTCGGGATCTTCCGGTATCCACTCTCTGCTTCGACCAGGTCTGATAGTCTGAGTTCAAGGCATCAGGATTTGTAAAGGTTGTTGGGTGCTCTCGGTAAAATTTCAGAGATCCATGGGTCTGACCATATGTTGTCCTCGTTATGTAGGCCCATTATTTTCCTTGCCCCTTTCTCGACCAGGTCTCGGACAGACAAGATGCTTCTCCATCCGTAGGAAGCTCGGTACGGTTTTTTTTCTTGGAGTACATGGGAGTTCTTGAAGTATCATCCCTTTAGAACTCTGGCTATCAACGAATGTGGTTGTTGTTCCAACCGCCAAAGCTGCTTGGCTAATAAAGCTTTGTTGAAATCTTCTATATTTTTGAAACCAATTCCACCCTCTGATTTGGGGAGACAAAGCCTTTCCAACGTGATCCAATGGATACCCGACATAGACCCTCCTCTGGACCACCAGAAGTTACTGATCTTGCAAGAGATCCATATTACCACATGTCTTATCAATTTGCTGTTGCAAACAATATTGATGGTTATATACCTCCTGGTTATAATAAGCTCAGAACTACCTTATTACAACAAGAAAAAATCCACGTCGAGAAATTATTAGACCCACTTAAATTGACATGAAAAGGCAAAGGAGTGACGATTGTGACAAATGGTTGGAGTGATCCTACAAGAAAATCTTTGATTAATTTCATGGCTATTTCTGGAAATGGTCCCATATTTTTAAATTTTGTGAATTGTTTTGGTCCTTTGGCCAAATGAAAGATAAATTTGTTGAAAGAAGTTATCAATGAAGTTGGTCATCAGAATGTTGTGCAAATAATCACTGATAATGCAACAAATTGCAAAGAGGCCGGAGAACTTATCGAGAGTATGTATCCTCACATCTATTGGACCCCATGTGTTGTTCATATTCTTAATCTTGCGTTAAAAAACATTTGTGTAGCAAAAATGTAGAAAAGAACGAGGAAACGTTTGAACAGTCTAGCTGGATAACTGATATTCATGGCGATGCACTTGTAATAAAAATATTTAATCATGAACCATAATATGAGATTAGCAATTTTTAATAGGTTTTTCCCTCATTTTGCCTCCATCATTGTTATGATTAAGAGATTGAAGTTGATAAGAAGAGGTCTTGAAGCCATGGTTATAAGTGATGAATGGATTTCTTATAGAGAAGATGACATGGAGAACAAAAAATTTGTTAAAGAGAAAATTGTGAATGATGATTGGTGGGAAAAAGTGTTTTATATTATTGATTTCTCAAAACCTATATATAAGATGATTAGGTTTTGTGACACCGATAAACCATATCTTCACTTGGTATATGAGATATGGAATTTCATGATTGAGAAAGTGAAGTTTGAGATCTACAAAAAGAAAAACGCCCAGTGTCTTCTTTTATGTTGTTTATCAAATTTTAGTGGCTCGTTTAGCGAAGAACACTCATTTACATTGTTTAACTCACTCTTTAAATGAAATGTATATGGTTTTAAGTTATATGTTTTACTTTTTTCTATTTATTTTTTTTTCCGGAAAATTATGTAATTTTTATAGTGCATATATTATAGTGATGTATGGTTAAATGAAGATCCTGCAAGAATTGGTCCACATCTCGTGAGAGTATGAAATGTTTTTGAAGATTGTTTCCCATTGATGACAATCATAGTAAAGTTTTGAATGAGTATGCATTGTTTTCGATAAAAATTGGTCATTTTGAAGATTTAACAGGCATTAAAATGATGTATACTATAGAACCCAAGATTTGGTGGACTAGTTTTGGTGCCTCTCCTTTAGTATTTGGTTTTTAAATTTCTTGGACAACCTAATTCATTTCTTGTTGTGAGTACAATTGGAATACTTACTCATTTATTTATTCATTGAAAAAAATAATAATTTAAATCCAAATCTTGCTCAAGATTTGGTTCATCCACAATAATCTACGTTTATTAATATGTATTATTGAAATATTATAAAAAAATAAATTAAAAAAAATTATTTACCGCAAACTTGATAACATATTTTTCCTGCCTCTCAGCAGGTACGACGGTCCAACTATAATAGGGGCCGTCAAATTTATTTTTCAAAATTTTTGAAATTTGACGGGTAATAGCTCCGTTATCATGGTCAAACCTAATATTTTTATTATACACAAAAATTTAAATTTTATATTAATATATTAATAAATTTTTAATAATTATTTATAAATAAAAATTAATAAATAAAAAATATAAATACATTACCACGTTGAATTTGGTGCCGGCAGTGGAGACATCACTGTCAAATATTGATCGTATCCTGGAGTTTGTAACAAACTATCAAGAGTGATAGTTTGTTCCTCCGTTCCCGTTTCGCACTTGGGAATATCTTCCTCCTCATGTTCTTCCGATTTCTGAAACCGTGGAGGAGTTTGGGTTTCAGAAACGGAATGAGGGGTAAACGTATATTGGGGAGGGAGGGAGGGGGGGATGCCGCTCTATTAGCGGAGGGTGACGGGTTCGAGGAGACTGAAGAGGTACCACGACCGGAAGACGATGGGATAGATCGTCTTCCACGACCTCTCATCGATCTACCGTTACTTGCCATTTGTTTGATTGGATTGTTTTTATTTGAGAGGGTTTGGGATGCTTAGAGAGGTTATAGGAAAGTGAATTTATGTTTGACGTGTGAAAAATGAGGGAAAACCATCGACTATTTATAGATTTTTTTTTGCGACCACGTATGTGGTCGCAAATCGATGGAAAAATTCGAATTTAATGATGTGGTCGCAAATCAGTCGCAATTTTGCGACTGATTTGTGACCACATGTTAATTTCTTGAATAAATTACACGTGGTTGCAAATCAGTCGCAAATTTACGACTGATTTGCGACTACCATTAAATTCGGTGGAAGTTGAAAATTCGAAAACTTTCAACTCCCACCAAATTAATTGCTGGTCGCAAATCAGTCGCAAATTTGCGACTGATTTGCGACCACGTGTAATTTATTCGAATAAAAGATAACCTATGATCGCAACATGCCAATCTTATCTTTGTTTTTGTATTTCCCCAAAATGTTAGATCTAGTATTAACTTTCAAAACACTGAGCCATGTTTGTTTTGATGATGATTTAGTGTGCGGATAGGGAATATAACAAACTTGATCTGCTCGAGAGACTGATACATCATAAGTAATGAAATATAAATTAGTTATATATTTTTAACAAAATTAATTATGTAGTTAATTATTTACGTATACGTACCGAGAATAAATGGTTCGTATTTGTATTATTTCTCCGATGATAAGACATCAACGATGCCATTTTCCGACTTCCGAGTACCTTTCGAAAGCGTAGGATCGTACCATTCATATTAAAAATGTGATCTTCAAATTTAGGAGGCCGACATACTCAAGTTGAATGATATTTGTTAAAATCCCGTAGAAATCAACTTCATCAGATGCATCTGAGTAATTGTCTCCCTTCACACAAATACCGTAGTTACATGTCTTTCTCCTATGTCCATGTTTCTTCGTGTGGAACATATAACCTCTTGTAAAATAGATCGGCGAAGTTGACGCTTTATTCATCGGCCCTTGAACTAATTCTTGAGCCCATATAGAAAAGACGCGTGAATATGTGGAAGTGCATGAATTGACCTATGATCATATATATATATATATAATTAAAGTTAGTATTTCAAAATTAATAAATTTAATATAATATACATGTCAAATAATTAAACATACATAATCTCTAACCCATATGTGGAACTCTTCCACTCTTTTCGATGAAATGTCATCTTTCGAAAGATATGGATACGTACATCGAATGTGATCTTCAAACATGCTACAAAAGTAAATATGAAAAATTAATATATATTGCTTGATACAATGAATTGAAATATAATAAATGCAATTAATTGTTTTCATATACCTCTCTAGTGGCCGAAAATATTCACAATTCCGTAAAACATATGCATGTGCATATTTATATTCCTTTTTGGAGAGACATATTTCTTTACATTTACCATTTGGACGACCCATGTGCGTAAATATATCCGGTACTCCGGGATCCAGATATACAGGAACGTCACCTTCATCGAATCTGGTAAACCTATATATATATATATATTATATTACACGATATATCAGAACAAAAATTTGCCATTCATAATAAAATAATTAATTAATAAACATAAGAATTAATTTATGGTACCTGTTTTTTTGTGCGTATGTGGGCAGCAAAATAATGTTCCGAGAAGTAAGATATCTCATCATTCACATATGATTCAACAATTGACCTTGCAGCATATCGTTTGTTCTTCGCCTTGCTTTTCAGTTTTTTTAAAAACCTTTCAAATCGATACATCCACCTATATTGCACAGGTCCACCCAGTTCAGCTTTGTATGGTAGATGTACAAGAAGATGCTCCATGACGTCGAAAATTGAAGGCGGAAAGATCTTTTCCAAATTGCACAAAATTATGACTATGTTTTCCTTCAGAATTCAGAAACGGTTTTGTTGTAATGATCTGGAGCATAAATCACGGAAAAATCCTCCAATCCCTATATATATTACCATCGACAATTAATTACTATATGCAATTATTATTAATTTACGTACTTCAAATATAAAATATATTTATTACTATATATACCTGATAATGCTAGATGAACGTTCCGTGGTAAAAGTTATGCAAATATAAAAGGGAGAAGCCTTTCCATAAAAACATGGCAGTCATGACTTTTCATGCCCGAGAACTTTAGTCCATCCATATCCACACAATTTGCTAAATCTGCCGTATAGCCGTCTGGAAATTTGACATCATTTTTGATACATTCCAATAGCCTTTCTTTCGTTTTTTGTGTCACTCGAAATATAGGGAATGGAGCATTACCCCGACCATCCACGTGCAACTCTTTTCGAGAGCAAAACTTTGCAATATCCAACCTTGACTTAACTGTATCTTTTGATTTCTCTTTCACATTCATAACAGTATTAATGATGTTATCAAAGAAATTCTTCTCTATATACATCACATCAAGATTATACCGAAGGTTAAGATCCGTCTAGTACGGCAACTCCCAAAATATGCTTTCTTTGTGCCAATTATGCCAGCTGTCGTAACCTTCTTCTTTACTTTCATGACCGTTTCCTCCGCAGTTAGATGTTCTTAGAGGATTGACAGTTTTTATTCGCTCGTATAAAACGTGTTCGCCTGTCAATGATTGTGGAGGATAGTCATTCGAAGCGTGCTTCTCTTTTAAATTTTTATTTTTATTTTTCTTAACGAGTGACCCTTAGGAAGAAACCTTTTATGACAATCAAACCAACACGTCTTTCTCCCATTTGGTAATTGAAAAGCCTCCGTATCATCCATACAAATTGGACAAGCCAGTCTTCCATGCGTTGTCCATCCTGACAACATTCCATAAGTGGGAAAATCCCTTATCGTCCATAGTAACACGACTTTTAGATTAAAATTTTGGTTCAACGATACATGTATGCATCAACTCCCATAGACCATAATTCTTTCAACTCATCAATCAAAGGTCGGAGGAATATATCCAGAATAGCACGCGAATGATTTGGCCCCGAATTCAGAATTGTTAGAAACAAATACTCTTTCTTCATACACATGTCCGGTGGTAAGTTATATGGAGTGATGATCACCGACCATAATGAATGATTACGAGACATCCCAAATGGATTGAACCCATCAGTACATAAGCCAAGATAAACGTTTCGAGATTCAGCAGCAAATCTAGGATGTAGATATTGAAAATTTTTCCACTTGCAGAATCAGATGGATGACTCATTTCTCCTTCTTATACTTCATGCTCTGCGTGACACCTCATTACCTCTGCGGTTTTCTCGCTTTGATACATTCTTTTAAGTCTATCACCTATAGGTAAATACCACATACGACTGAAAGGTATTCTCGTCCTGTCCTCGCTTGGCTTATATCGGGGGGAATCGCAAAATTTGCATTTTTCCTATTTCTCATCTTCTTTCTAGAAGATCATACAATTGTGAACACACACGTCAATTGCATAAAATGGGAGGCCTAAATTTCACATTAATTTTTTGGTTTCATAATATGAACATGTTGCCTAATTCTCCTCGGGCAAATATTCTGTAAACAGCTCCGCCCAAAAATTCATACATTTTTCTGGTAAATTAAAATCAGTCTTGATATTCATGAACCGACCAGCTAAAGATAACAGTGAATGCCCTTCATGACAACCATCATACAATGGATTTTTCGTAGATTCTAACATGTTGTAATAATTTTGTGCTTCTTCATTAGGCCGGTCTTCTTCATTATAATTATATTCTTCTTCGTTCAGATTATAGTACTGATGATCATTAGTCGTTGTCTCACGAAATACATCTGTCACTATTTCAACATATCTATTACCGGATGTACCAACTGTTTCATCACTAGTACTACCACGCGTACCTCCCTGATTTCTTTGGACATCACTCCGACTAGTACTCGTCCCTAACTGAACATTCAGCTCTTCTCCATGTTTATACCAAATATAATAATTTGGCATAAATCCTCGACTATATAGATGACTCCATATTTTCCGTCCCGGAATAAATTTATCATTTTTGCAATTAATACAAGGACAGAAAAACTTACTTCCGCTACTTTGAGCTATTGGTTGACTACTTACAAAATTCATGAACTGCTCCATGCCTTGTGCAAATTCTGCCGATATATTTCTTGTTTCATTATCAATCCTTTTGTACATCCAATCTCTCGAATTATTATAATTTTCCCACATGTTTTAAGATTTTTTTTCCTTCGATTCTACAAATGAAAGAATGGGATGGGGCATATATATACAATATTTTGCCATTACTTTGCCACTACTTTGCCACTACTTTGCCACTACTTTGCGGCTACAACAGTGCAGTCGCTTAAATTTCGTTATACCTAACACGCACATGTTTTTTTATGTTGGCACTTTGCCACCACTTTGTGACTGAAGAGCCATTCTAGAATGTAGTCGCAAATTGGTCACATTTTTAGAGACCAATGTGCGACTAACAAGTGGTTTTCCACATGTAGTCGCTAATTATTCGCTATTTTGCGACTGATTAGCGACTACATAGATCAGTTGCAAAACAGTCGCAATTCAATCTCTAAATGGTTGCGTATTGCGACCAATATGCGACTACAGGTTTTGGTCACATTTTTGCGACCACTTTGCGACTACTTCTCCGTAGTCGCAAAGTGGTCACAAAATCGTGGCAAATGTGGTCGCAAAATGCAGTCGCATTTTTGCAGTTTTCTTGTAGTGTTAGAGTTTAGGGTTGTGCACATATTTTGAGAAGTCTGCACAAACCAAAAGTTAACCATCCAGTCAAAATAAACCTCCCAAGAAGTCTGTTTTGTAGACAAAATACAAAGCACACTTCAGCGGAAACCTGCTTTGTGAACAAAATACAAAACAGAATACATGAGAAGTCTGTACAAACCAAAATTTAACCAAACCAAAATTTTAATTTAACCGAATCAAAATTACAAAGCAAATTTATCGGAAAGTCTGCTTTGCAAACAAAAAACAAAACAAACTTCTTAGGAAATTTTCTTTGTAACGAAAATACAAAGTAGATTTCTTTAGAAGTGTACTTTGTAACAAAAATACATAACAAATTTCTTGAGAAGTATGATTTCTAACAAAAATACAAAAGCAGACTTCCTCAGAAGTCTGTTTTGGAATTTTGTTTTGGTTAGACTAAAATTTCACCAAACCTAAATTTTAATTTAACCTAACCAATATTACAAAACATAATTTTTGAGAAGTTTCCTTTGTAAAAAACAAAAAAAAGACTTCTTGAAAGTCTGCACAAACCAGAAATTTGAACAAATCGTAACTTAAATTTAACAAAACCAAATTTACAGTTTTTACCTAACCAAATTTTACTCTATATATATAAAGAAGGTAATCCTAAAATTCTACCATAATTTCATCTAAAAAAAGTGAGAGCTTCCATCCTCCAAAAATGATTACAAGGTAAATCTTTTCTTATTCTCTCTCTCTCTCTCTCTCTCTCTCTCTCTCTCTCTCTCTCTCTCTCTCTTTTCTTCTCCTCTTTTCTCTTCTTCTTTTTTTCTCATGTTCTTTCTTATCTTATTGTTTTGTAGATCTCAAAAAAATTTATGAGATATTAAACATGTAAGTTTTTTTGTTTAGAAGGTTTTGTTTTTGTGGTTTTGAATATTTTTATTGTTTAGATGTTTTGTTACTTTCTAATATTCTTTCTCATATTCTATTTTTATAGATCTAGAAACTAAAATAAAGAGGTCTAAAAATGTAAGTTTGTTGATTTTAATAGTTTTTTTAGTTTTTTGTAGTTTTGGAAATTTTTGTTGTTTAGATGTTTTGTTCTTTTCCTAATCTTTTTATCATATTCTTATCTTATTTCTTATCTTCTTGGTGTAGATCTGGTTTAAGATATTTACAAATAGTAAGTTTGTTGTTTTAGTAGTTTGTTTAGCCTTTTAATGGTTTTTAAAAATTTAGATGGTTTTTAAGTTTTTCAATAGTTGTTTTAAGATTTGCGGTGGTTTTGTAGTTTTTGTGCTTGTTTTAAGTTTTTTCGCAGTTTTTGAGTTTTTTCGCAGTTTTTGAGTTTTCCATTGGTTTTTGAATCAATTACATACTTCATTACAAGTTGCAGATTTCAACCACAAACTTTCTTACAAGTTGCAGATTTCATTTGCAAACTTCATTGTTTCTCATTTTCTTTTATTGTAGATTTGGAAATGTAAGTCCAGAGATTTTTTTAAATGTAAATTTATTATTTTTAGCTTTTTGTGGTTTTAAAGATTGTTATTGTATAGATGTTTTGTTGTTTTTCCTAATATTTTTTTCCTTTTTTTTCTTGTCTTCTTATTTTCTCTTTCACCTTCTCTTGTTGTAGATTTAAAAAAAAAGAAAAAAGTTCTAAAAACGTAATTTTTTTGTTTTTACGGGTTTTTTTGGGTAGTTTTACAACTTTTTGTTGGCTGTTTTTGAATTTAACAGCAATTTCGAATTTTACATTGGTTTTTAAAATGATGGTTTTTCAAGTTGCAAACTTCATTCCAAGTTGCAGACTTCATTACAAGTTGCAAACTTTAGCTACCGACTTCATTACAAGTTGCAGAATTCGTGATAAACTGCAAACTTCATTACAAATTGTAGACTTCACTTGCATATTTCATTGTTAATTGCAGACTTTGTTTGCGTTTTTATCACATTTACATCAGCTTTTGTAGATTTCGTTGTAGCCATCAGTATCTTCTATCAATCCACTTTGTCAACCAAGTTTCAATCAGTTCTTACAGACTTGCAATAAACTTTTAGTTGTATGTCAATCATTTTTCAGTCACTTCTATCATATGATGTAGAATTTCAGTCAGTTATTGTAAACTTCAATTAGCTTTATGTAGATTTTAATCAGTTTATGGAGACTTTAATCAACATTGTGCATACTTCAAGAAATTACTTTGTATTTTTAGTAATTTTAAGAATTGAAAACAATACAAATATTTTTTTGTTTTCTATATTTTATTATCTATTTTGATCTTATAATATGTATTTTGTATACTTTATAAAATTAAAAATGACAACCATTGAAAATACAAATATTAGTAGAAAATTTCATAAGTACCTCTATATATACTTAAGATAAGAACTTAGTACATACTTCTTAATGAACATAATATGTATATGACACAAATCAAATTAGAGTTACACCATTCAATCAATTGATTATGGCATAGTTGTTTATATTTTGAGCAAATATATTGTTTACAAACAAAATTAGACTTACATTGTAGCTCGAACTTTCCATGCGCAATCTTTTAGGTGACATATTACTATATACAATGTCTTCGACGACTTATAAACTTTGAACCTAAATTGCTGCATATATAATCGACATCTTATGCAATTGTGATTCCAAGTCAGCCTTGCAAGAAAAACTTTGGTTCACATCATTGTGGTCATCAGCCTTAGCCTCATTATTTTCAGCACCTAATTTGACACTTCTAGGGACACATATGTATATCATGATTTTTGCATAACTCTACTAAGTTACGAACTTGGCTATCATTTGTCACTTTCATAGGAGAAGTATCGTAAGGTATTTGCTGTAGTAACGCATCTAGTCGAAGATAACTTAAGTTCAGCACATGAGATTTCTTATCAAAGTTATAATAATCTTGTATCATGTTAAGATGTTCTTGATGTTTGAAATCATCATCAACTACAAATATTTTTGCTCCTCTTTGATTAACCAGAGAAAAATTCCATGCTTTTGTCATATTCCACTCTCTAGAGACAAAAAATATTTGGACCATTATCGGCAGAACAAATAATAAATTTTATTAGATCATGATAGATAGATTATTTTTTTGTATTCCATTAATAGGGCAAATTTTTCTAGAAGTCTTTTTTGTATTCCATTTAAAAATCAGATTTCTCGGGAAGTTTACTTTGTATTTCATGTACAAAAGTTGATTTCCTAAGAAGAATGCTTTGTATTTTATTTATAAAGCAAATTTCTCAAGAAATCTAATTTGTATTTTATTTTACAAACTTCGTTTGCATTTTTATCACATTTACATTAGCTTTTGTAGATTTCATTGTAGCCATCAATACCTTCCATCACTCCACTTTGTCAACCAAGTTTCAATCAACTCTTACGTACTTATAATCAATTTTTAGTTGTATGTCAATCATCTTTCAGTCACTTCTATCATATGATGTAGAACTTCGTTTAGTTAGTGTAGACTTCAATCAGCTTTATATAGACTTTAATCAATTTTATGCAGATTTTAATCAACATTGTGCACACTTCAAAAATTGCTTTGTATTTTTAGTAATTTTTAAGAATTGAAAACAATACAAATATTGTTGTTTTTTTCTATATTTTATTAACTATTTTGATGATTTTTCTAATCTGTATTTTATATACTTTATAAAATTAAAAAATGACAACAATTGAAAACACAAATATTAGTATAAAATTCCATAAGTACCTTTATATACACTGAACTTAGTACATATTTTTTAATGAACATAATACACATTTTACACAAATTAAATTAGACTTACACCATTCAATCAATTGATTATGCCATATTTGTTTATATTTTGAGCAAATATATTGTTTACAAACAAAAATTAGACTTACACTGTATCTCGAACCTTCCACGTGCAATCTTTTATGTGACATATTACTATATACAACGTCTTCGACGACTTATAAACTTTGAACCTAAATTGTTGCATATATAATCGACATCTTACGCAACTATGATTCCAAGTCATCCTTAAAGAAAAACTTTGGTTCACATCATTGTGGTCATCAGCCTTAGCCTCATTATTTTTACCACCCAATTTGACACTTCTTGAGACACATACGTATAACATGATTTTGCACAACACTACTAAGTTACGAACTTGTCTATCATTTGTCACTTTCATAGGAGGAATATCGCAAGGCATTTACTGTAGTAACGCAGCTGGTCGAAGATAACTTAACTTTAACACATGAGATTTCTTATCAAAGTTATAATAATCTTGTATCATGTTAACATGTTCTTAATGTTTGCAATCATCATCAACTACAAATATTTTACCTCCTCTTTGATTAACCACAGAAAATTTTTATGTTTCTGTAATATTCCACTCTCTAGAAATAAAAAAAATATTTGGACCATTATTGGCAAAACAAATAATGAATTTTATTAGATCATGATAAACACATTATTTTCTTTGCATTCCATTAATAAGGTAAACTTTTCTAGAATTCTTTTTGTATTCCATTTACAAAGTAGATTTCTCGGGAATTCTGCTTTGTATTTCATGTACAAAAATAGATTTCCCAAGAAGACTGCTTTGTATTTTATTTATAAAGCAAGTTTCTCAAGAAATCTGTTTTGTATTTCATTTTACAAAACATACTTCTCGAGAAGTCTGCTTTGGTAAAAAAATATTAGTTTTGGAAATAACCGAAGTTGCATTAACAAAGCAGACTTTTCATACTTCCCGAAAAGTTTGCTTTGTCACCGAAAAAACTCAGCATACTTTTGAGAAGTGTACTTTAGTCACAAAATGGTTAGTTTTTTTTTCGACCAAAGGTGAACTAAAAAAGTAAAATTCTCGAGAAATCTGTTTTGGTCATAAAAAGGTTAGTTTTGCAATTGAGCAAAGGTGAATTAACAAAGCATACTTCTCGAGAAGTCTGTTTTGTCAACAAAAAAATCCACAAACTTCTCAAGAAAGCTGCTTTATCGACAAAAAGATTAGTTTTGCAATTGACCAAAAATTGGAATGACAAAGCACACTTCTCGGGACTTTATAAGAAGTTTGTTTTGTTAATCCACCTTTGGTCATTTGCAAAACTAACCTTATTTGTGACAAAAACATATTTCTTGAGAAGTTTGCATGTTTTTTTGTCGACAAAGCATACTTCTCGAAAAATCTAATTTTTATATTATTTCTTATCAATTGCAAAACTAACTTTTTTGTTAGCAAAATAGGCTTCTCGAAAAGTCAACGGTTTTTTTTGTCGACAAAGCAAACTTCTCAAGAAGTCCGCTTTGTTAATTCACCTTTGGTCAATTACAAAACTAAAACATTTTTGTTACCAAAGCAGGCTCTTTGAAAAGTGTGCGGATTTTTTGGTCGACAAAGCATACGTCGCAGAAAGTCTTAGAAGTGTGCTTTGTTAATACAACTTCGGTCAATTGCAAAACTAATATTTTGTGACGACGTCTACGGGATTTATTGTCAACAAAGGAGGTTTCTCAAGAAGTTTGTTTTGTAAATAAAATACAAATCAGACTTTCCGAGAAGTCTGCGATTTACAACGAGAAAATCATAGCCAAAACACGAAAAGTACCTTGGATGTTGATTTTTAAGCTGAGCGACTTCAAAGATGATCGATATAGACTTCCAAAAGTTTTTTTTCGCAGATAGTGATGATGTTTTCCAAAGTTGCAAGATTTTGAAGATAGTATAAAAAGAAAAATGAGAAGAAATTTTGAGAGAAAGTGAACGAAGTTGGGATGAATGAGATTGTGATGAAGAAATAGAGCTAAATCTGGTGTGGTGATTGTATTTAGAGCTCATTACTTCCAACGAAGATGGTGGTTGTGTGATGAAAAAGATGACATTCCATAATTATTTGAAAAACTGTGTATATAATTATCTTTTTGTATTTTTTTAAAATAGAAACAAAAAGTATAAGATAATGGCAAAACTATAAATATAATTATTTTGAGGGATAAAAAGAGATAAATGGTTAGTTTTGTAAAAAAGAATTTATGGGAGTTAGTTTTGCATTTTAACTCAAATTTTGAGTCAATTTTGCAATTCACAGACTTTTTGACAAGTATTTTTAGTAAAAAATTATACAGCATATTTTTAAAAAATTCTTTAATCTGCGACGAGAAAATCATAGCCAAAAACCAAAATTATCTTGAGTGATTTCTTCTAAATTTAAAAATCACTACATCTAGTTCTACAATCTTTTTGATAAGTATTTATAACTAATAAGTAGTTGATAATGGTAGTTGGAGTAATGAAAATGATGACATTTTTATAAATATTTTAAAACGTGTGTGTAAGTGTTTTTTTTATATTTTTATAAACAAAATATATATAATAATGGTAAAACTGTAAATATAAATTTTTTTTATGGGATATAAAAGAGATAAAGTATTAATTTTGTAAAATAAAGTTTTAGAATATTAATTTTGTATTTGAACTCAAATTGTAAATTATTTTGTAACTCATCCATTAACTTTTTCAAAATTATCTATATTACCAGAAAATATTATAATTTTAAATATATATAGTGGTTTGAGCAAAAAAAAAAAAGCATTGCCGCTTGTCAACAATAAAAACACCACATATTAAAATTTTGCTTGCGCAAAAGTGCGGTTAGGCCTTAGCCATGGAATAAAAACATTATCCAGAAATCTAACATTTTCCACCATTCCTTGGCTTTCTTCACGATCCAAACACACACACAAGAAAATCACCATTTTTTTTTCTGAGAACACACTTTGCCTAAAAAAAATGGTGAGTCTTCTCTCTCCTCGTTCTCCACCTCTGAATCCCAAACCATCATCGCCTCATCATGCCAAACTCACTTCACATTCTTTGTCTTTCTCGAATCTCAATTTCTTCAGACCTAAACACCTTTCAACCCGGTTCGCTAAACCGGAGTCTTGGTTAACAGATGCCAAACAAGGACTAGCTGCTTTAGCTCTATCTCTATCTCTAAGCTTCTCACCTGTTGGCTCTGGCTTAGCCTCTGAGTTCAATATTCTCAACGATGGTCCACCAAAAGAAACATACGTAGTAGACGACGCTGGTGTTCTTAGCCGAGTCACGAGATCAGATCTTAAGAAGCTCTTGTCGGATCTTGAGTACCGAAAGAAACTACGGCTTAATTTCATCACTGTTCGGAAACTTACTGTGAGTTTCGTTATATATAATAAAAAGGATCTTTGTAAATCGATAAGTTAAACCGGAACCGGTTGATTAAATTGCAGAGTAAAGCAGATGCCTTTGAGTATGCAGACCAAGTTTTGGAGAAATGGTATCCTTCGATTGAAGAAGGTAACAATAAAGGTATTGTTGTTTTGATCACAAGCCAGAAGGAAGGAGCCATTACTGGTGGTCCAGCTTTTATTGAAGCTGTTGGTGAAAAGATTCTTGATGCAACCGTCTCTGAAAATCTTCCCGGTATGGTTCTTTTAATTCGATTTTTTGGGTTTATAAATACCAACCAAAATTAAGCCTACTATACTATTGATTAGGTTAAATACTTTCAAATCAAGAAAACATAAGATTTACTTTTAGTTAGGGAAAATGGCCTAAATCAAATTGAACAATTTTCGTCATGCTCATTTGAATCAAATTTAGTAGTAGAGTGCAATACCACACGAACATATACAAAATTTGAATTTCTTACACGAACTTCACTCTATATGTCTTTTTCAACAAATCTGTTAACGATGTTAATAAACCGTCAAAAATGTTGAGTCAACCGATACCGGTGGCAAGTACCAAACAAATCTGCAATACAAAACGACGTCATTTTGCACTTGAAACAAAAGGACGTCGTTTTAAATTAGGATTAAAAAAATTCTTCTTCCTCCTTCCTTTCCTTTTATTTCACCATTCTAGATTCAAATAGCAAAAATTAGTATTTTTCCTTACTATATCAATATATAGTAACCAATTCTCAATTGGGAGCATTAACAATACATTCAACATTCTTTGGGCATACACACAACCATCATCATCACTATTATGTTCCAACAAAATGTGGTCAGAAATTGACGTCAAGGCTTACACACCTATATAACATTTCTCTTGTGTTGACTGTTGATTTGCATGGCCGTGGTAACTTTACTAGTGTTCAAAATGCTATTGATGTGGTCCTAGATTCAAGCTATTCCAAGACTCTTATCATCGTCAATTCAGGTTCTTATAAGTCATCTCCTACACTTTATATAAGTTCTATATAGTTTTTTTCTTCTGTAAAATCATATATATATATATATATTGATGTAGTAAGGTTTGGTACAATGCAAACAAACAGAGAAAAGAGCACGATACTAACTTTTGCCATTCGAATCCAATTTTTAATATAATAAGGAACGATATTAACTTTTGCCATTCGAATCCAACTTTTGATATAGTAAGGAACGATACTAACTTTTGCCATTCGAATTTAGAAGAGTGAACTGAAGGGGAAAAGGGGAGGAATAAGAAAAATTCTTTTTTTAATCCTAACTTAAACGACATTATTTTGTTTTGTACATTTGTTTGGTACTTGTCACGGTGTCGGTTGACTCAAAATTTTTTGACGGTTTAATAACACCATTAACGGATTTGTTGAAAAAAGCACATGAAATACAGTTCGTATATAAAATTTAAATTTTGTATCTGTTCATGTGATATTACGCATTGTTACTAAAATCGGATTCAAATGACGAAAATTGTTCAAGTTAATTTAGACATTTTTCCGTTTTAGTTATGTGGACATATAATATTATATGATTGTTTTTCTATAGCAATATATCGTTCGCCTTTGAATCAAATGTACATATAATATTCAAATAGTTTCTTTTCCCATTTAGCTTTGGTTTGAATTTGAGTGGTTAGATTCAATCATTAATACGTACCAAATTCAAATTAAATATAATAGATATTGTTGTTAGAAACAATTAAATATTTTTCTTGAGATTAAACCTAATAAAGAACATAACCGTCCCCAAGAATCTATATTTCGTATAGGATTTTTTGTGGACACAAACTGCAATAACACATTATAGTTGTGTTTAATTTTTTTAAAAAGATTTTGTATATATTTAAATAAGTTTGTAATTATAAAATGTAGTATATATATACAGTAGATAAATGCAGCTTTGTTTCAAAATCTTAGTGATTCACCGGCACCATGCATTTGCCAAACCAGTCCACCTATCAATTTATTATGAAACCTATACATTAAACATAAAATTTGTTTAAGTTTCTACAAATGTCTATTTAAATATTTTTTTGCGTTTGTATATATGATTTTAGTTTCGATTTACATGGGCTACTGGGGAACTACATTCAAATTTTGTATAGAAATAGAAAACATGTTTTGTTTTTTAAAACAAATTTGAGTTACCAAAACATTCAACTTCAAGAGGTAGTTTCTACGAACATAACTTTCTGCTGTAATGTTAGAGAAATCAACAATGTGAAATTTGTATTTGAATTGATTAGGCTTTTAATGTCTGACGGTGCAGTACTAGCAACAGATGAAAAATACAATGAAGCAATATACAGCAGTGCGAAACGGTTAGTTGCAGCGATAGACGGTCTCCCAGATCCCGGGGGTCCGGAAGTAAAGGATAACAAGAGAGAATCGAATTTCAAAACGAAAGAAGAAACTGAAGAGAAGAGAGGACAATTCAGTCTTGTCGTTGGAGGTTTGCTTGTAATTGCCTTTGTTGTTCCCATGGCACAGTACTATGCTTATGTCTCTCGAAAGTAGTAACTTGGTTCACTCTCTCGTATATAAAACCGGTCATGTCAGGAATTTACTACCAATGTGGTTTCACCTCTGTTTCTTTGGTTATGTTGTAAGACAGTTGTACTTGAGCAACGGGAAAGGGAGAATTCATACCTTGATTATGAGTTGCGGTTACGATGCATACATAAATTATAAGTTGTGTGAATACATACATTAACAAACAAAAAGTTTGAAATTTCATACCCGAACAAACAAAAAGTTTGAAATTTCATACCCGAACAAACAAAAATTGGCTTCAACATACAAGGATTTTAAATTCTTCTAGCCAAACTATTAAATAATAAAGAATTCGATGTTGATGTTAGAATTCGTCCCAATTTATAACAATTTATAAACACTAAATATAAATTAAATTACTAGAATTCATGCAAATATTAAATTAACTATAAATCTTCAGATTTTCAATATATTTGGATATTTTACATCAAAATAAAATTAGATTGAATCAAGATTATTTTTAGCACTCCAAATGCCGTGCCTCTATCGGTATCCACACGCATACGAATTGGATCTAACATGGAATGTTAGTGCCATACAGATTATATCTCAAAAACCTCACGAACTATTCGTCTCTCACATGAGGGTTTTGATCAGTTAGTTTCTCAAGAAGGAAAGAACTTTTCTCCTTTTAGAAAAGATTGTGGTCGTCAAAACATTTGCGATGGTGGACCTTCTCTTTTATTGAGTTTTTGTTAATCCTAATTAGGTGGTATTTATATGAGCTGGACCTTCTCTTTTATTAAGTTTTTGTTAACCCTAATTCGGTGCTAGTTATATGAGCTTAAAGCTAATTGATTTTTTTTTTTTCACTTTTAATTAACACAACAATCGTTCTCTGGTTAGAAGATACCTGTTATATCTTCAAACCAGTGTGGTATCGAGGTGCTAATATACACAATTACAGAGTTCATTTTCCTTGTATGCTTTGCTAGTGCATCAGCGTGAGAATTATTCTCTATTGCTTCATGTTGAAGGCAAAATTCTAGAAAATTCTTCTGCATCGTTTCAAACTCTTCTATCTCTGTTGTAAATCCTGGCCATTTTCCTGGTTCTGAGACTATGCTGATTAGATCAGTTGAGTCTGTGTATAACCTGGTACAATATCATTGCCAATTATGCAAGCTCCTCATTGCCCAACGTAAGCTGTAGAACTTCGTATGTAGTGGAGTTAATCCTTTGTGAGTGTTCTTCATACCCATCAGATCACTTGTTCCAACATGTATGGTTGAGGATCCAACCCATACCTGATGTAATCTTCCCTCTTTCCATGAGCCAACTACGAAGCAAGCAAATGGCGATTGTCTCAGGTTGATAATGTCTGAATTACATTTTCCGATATCTTTGGTTTTTCCTGATCATTTGGTTCTATCAATAATAACCACAATTTGCTCTCTCGACACGCTTTCTCCAGAATGTATATGGCGGTGCGATCTATATTTTTGCATATCTTATCGTTTCGAGCCTTCCATATGAACCATAAGATCCATGGAAAGCTTTGTAGATCGGAGTCCGTGGATGTTACTTCCAGCGAGCGCCAAAGTAGGTAGTCCAGGTTTCCAAAGAGGCTATCGAGGGGGACGATTGAGGGCGCTGAGGGGATATGCGATAATGCCCATGTTTGTCGTGCCGACGTGATGAGGACATCAGATCGTATGTCCGGCCAGGAGACCAGACTGGCCAACCAGGAAGCTTGCCCGAGACAGCCGGGCCATTTGGCACGTCTACCGGCACAAGCGGTACCGCCGGACCCTCGACCAATAGAACCGGACCGATCAGCATTGCCGACGGAGAGGCCCAAACCTCCGGCACAATTGGTGGCAACGTGGATGACACCGCCGGTCCCATTGGCGACGCCGCTGACTTCGGGAATAGGTCCTTTTTCAGTTATGCACTTTTGTATATTTTCCATTTGTGCACTTTTGTAAATTTTCCATTTGTGCACTTTTGTAAATTTTCCATTTGTGCACTTTTGTAAACTTTCCTTTTCTTTCTTTGAGTCGACCCTAGAAGGTCAAGCTGTCGAGCATATTAATAAGGCTCCTTCCAGCATTGTAGTTCGGCAACCTTTTTGATATTAATAAAGTAGAACTTTCTTCCT
The DNA here is from genome assembly GCA_018901935.1 of Pugionium cornutum. Taxonomy (NCBI): domain Eukaryota; kingdom Viridiplantae; phylum Streptophyta; class Magnoliopsida; order Brassicales; family Brassicaceae; genus Pugionium; species Pugionium cornutum. The sequence continues at coordinate 5,587,150 of CM032159.1, forward strand.
ACAAGCTTTCTCTCAAAAGAGACTTGTGCGCTTAGAACCTAGTTGAGACCAGCCCTCCTAGCTCTAAGTTTGTGATTTATCACGAGGTTCATCACCCCTCGTGTGGTTTACTTCACCCTTCCACCCAATACCAACCCAAAAACCCCTATCCCGAAGTCTAAGGTCGAGTTTCTCACCTAACTTTCTCCAAACAGCCCACGCGCATCCAAGCCTTGAGTTTCTCACCTAACCTTCTCCAAATTTCACACATAATCTCGTATGTGACGAAAATGAAGGCGCCCATGAATCAGTAATGCTCCTGATGAGATTGCAAGAGAAAATGTTGCATTTTCCTCGGAATTCTATGCTTTCAAACCGCCTCCTTGAGGGGATTGATAGAAGGTCTCTGGAGTAAGAGCTGTTTTTTTGTTGACCCCATTTCTAGAGGGTCTCATAACCCAATTTAACCGTGAAGTCTCCAATTTTCGTGAAATGCTAGCAGAACTGGTTTCGGTTCATCCGGGTAGATACAGTTATGGGAGTAATTAGCTTTACATCCTCTTGGGTGAAATACCTTCTTAGTTCTTAAAGTTTCCAACGTCCACTCTCCGCATCGACCATGTCTGATATCCTTAGATCAGGACGTCGAGATTGCTTAAGATTGTTAGGCGCTCTCGGAAATATGTCAGGGATCTATGAATCATACCATATGTTTGCCTCATCATTAAATCCCATTATTTTCCATGATCCTTTCTCTATTAAGTCTCGGGCCGACATAATGCTTCTCCTTGAAGTACCTTTCCTTAAGAACTCTGGCCACTAGTGATTGGGGATATATTTCCAACCTCCAAAGCTGTTTTGCTAAGAGAGTTTTGTTCAAGTCGGCGATATTTTTGAAACCAATTCTGCCCTCTAATTTGGGGAGGCATAGCCTTTTCCACATGATCCAATGAATACCCGACATAGAGTATCCTTTGGCCCACCAAAAATTGTTGATTGCACATGTGATCTGTTTGCACATTTATTTTGAAAATAGGAAGCATGACATCACATATGTCGGGATAGCCATTGCCACTGATTTTATCATGATTTCCTTTCCCTCACGTGAGAGTAGTTTTGTCGACCATCCATTTATTCTTCGTTGGATTTGATCTCTCACATATGTGAATATAGATGTTTTTGAGCCTTTGAGGTTATCCGGCATCCCCAAATATTTCCCTATTCTCTCAACTCCTTGAATTCCTAGTTTAGTCTTTATAGATGTTTGGGTGGCAGTCGGTATTTTCTTTCCAAATACTATGGTGGACTTGTCGTAATTGATTTGCTGCCCCAAGGCTTTATAGTATATATGTATCCAATATCTTGGAGATTATGACACATTGATCAATAGAGTCTTCGTAGAAGAACATAATGTCTTATGCGGAGAGAAGATGTGATATTGTTGGGCTTGAGTGCGCCACACGAATTCCTGTAATGTGTTTCATAGATTCTGCCGCTGTCAGGTTAGCGATTAATGCTTCGGTGCATAAGATGAAAAAGTATGGAGAGAAGGAGTCCCCTTGTCGCAGTCCATGGAGAGGGACTATCCTACCTTTCGGGGTCCCATTAATTAGGACACAGTAAGTAACTGTCTTGACACAAGTCATTATCCAATCCGTCCACCTCTTTGAAAGGCTGAGTTTTCCCATCAAAGTTGATAAAAGGTCCACTCTACTCTATCATATGCTTTTTCTCATGTCTGTCTTAATTGCCATATACTTTGATTGGCAATTCTGCTTTGAGCTTAGTGCGTAGAAAACCTCCTGTGCAATGAGAATTGTGTCGGAGATGACTCAGCCAGACACAAATGCCGATTGCGTTTCTGAGATCAGGGTTGGGAAAATTTCCTTCATTCTATTGCACAATACTTTAGAGATGATCTTATAGCAAACGTTACGCAGGGTGATAGGTCCAAACTCAGACATCATTCGAGGTTTTTCTTTCTTTGGGATAAGGCATATGCTTAGTGTTGGATCCAAACTTCCATGGAGCATAAAATCTTCTACCAGTTTCACCAGATGGTTCCCCTGAACGTTCTAGAATTTTTGGTAGAAAAGTGTTGTCATCTCATCTGGCCCTGGAGCCTTCTCCGGATTCATCGAGAAGAGGGCATCTTTGACCTCCTTCTTTTTTACTACGCGCTCAAGGCGGGTATTCATTTCGGGTGATACTCTAGGGGATAGATGGATCAGGGAGGAATCCAGCTCATGGGTTTGCGAGGGAGACAAGAGGTCTTAGAAGTATTCGATTGCTATTGCCTCCACTTTTTAGAATCCTTCTCCACCTAGACCCCATTTTTGTCAACCAAACTTAGGATGCGGTTCCTTGCACGTCGCTGTTTGGTGGCGGCATAGAAGAATTTGGTGTTTTGGTCCCTTTTTTCAGCCATAACGCCCGACTTTTTTGCTGCCAGACGGTTTCTTCCTCGTTGATGGTGCTGTAGAGTTGTTGTTTCAATTCAACCACCTCTTCTACAGACGTTGTATCCGATGATTGTGCCTCCTCAAGCCTTTGCTTCAAGTCATCTATGGTCTTAGATGAGTCAATAATTTCTCTTCTTCTCCATTTGGATATTGATCGTAGACATTTAAAGATACAATCCACAATTGACAGTTCGTGCTCTTCAGATGAACCAATCCAGCCCGTCAGGACTATCGTTTTGAAGTTTGGCTTAGATATCCAGCGCTTATCGAATCGAAAACAGTGGGCCTTCCTTCCCGACTGGGCGGAAATCTGGACCCAGACAGGTCAGTGATCGGATCCATAGAATTTCAAATATTCTATCTTGGTGTGGGAGAAGGCATTGTGCCATTCCTCATTACCCATTGCCCTATCCAGTCTACATCGGATGATCTTTGAACCTCTTCGACTAAACCATGACATATTATTTCCCTTGTAAGGGAAATCAGTCATACCAAAATTCTCGTGCATGAGACGGAAGTCCAAAAAAGTGCTTTCCAGGTGGATTACTCCGCTCGATTTTTCATGATTTCCAATGATTGCATTGAAATCCCCAACCATTAGCCAGGGATCTAATCTGGATAAGCTTATTCTGCTGAGACGTTCCTAGACATTATTTCGGAGTCGTACTACAGAGTCTTCGTAAACAAAAGTTAGAAAACTTTATTACCATCAATAGTAGTCATTACATCGATGATATTTTTATTCGAAAATAAAACATGGAAATCAAATTCCACTAAAGCCATCAGTGCGAGACCCCAGCTAAGACCTGATGGCTCTACCGTAAAAACAAAATCATAACCTAAATGAGCTTGCATATCTTGTATGAAGCTCTTATTTTGCTTAGTCTCCATCAAGAAAAGTATTCCTGGAAATAACGATTTTGGTAATTCCCGTAATCTACGAACTGCCAAGTAGCTCCTTGGCAGTTCCAAGTAAGAAGCATTATGTATCATCCAGTGGTCTCTTCTTGACCATTGGATCCTTTGGTCCATCACTATTCCTCTTGGTTGAAGGGTTTGCCTCTGAGGTAGGCATTGGTGATTCTTTCTCTATTCACTGAGCAGCTTTGCCAAATGTCTTAGCTTCTCCAAAGTACGTAACCGAGTGCTTCTTGATTATGGAGGCTCGATACGTACTTCTCCCAATTTTCTTCTTTGCATGAAGGGCCTTGGAGATCCGAGTATCCAACTTTCTTGTTCCTCTCTTTTTTGACCTTTTGATAACGCCAATAAGGATTTCTCTCATGGGGGAAATGATCTCCTTCAGATTGACATTTTCTTGGCAACCCATCTAAAACTGGGGGAGAACAACATTTTCCGGGAGGGTGATACCTCGGTTGGAGGAGGAACCTCTCATGATTTTCCAGTTTTCTTGTAGTGCTTCCTCTTCTGTCTCCTTGTACCATGATGGCATTTTTGTCTCTTTCTTCTTGTCCGTATCGGTCCTCGCATCCGGATTCTGGATTCTATCCAAAGCTGATTTCTTGGCATGTGGTCCATTCCGAGGGAAGGCTCCACCACGTGGGTTCTCGTCCCTTTTTGGGTCTTCAACCATAGGGCCTTCTTTACCGGAGAGTGGTTAGATGCCCTATTGAATTTAGGGGTCATCAGACCCATCCCTCTTGAGGGTTTTTCTCCATTCCTAGGTCTTCCCCCAAGATATCTTCTGAGTGGGAACACGGACTCCACCCTCAACACGGACTCCACCCTCCTAGGTGGAGGGAGGGGGAGATGCATCAGGTTCTACTCGGGAAGACCCTCACATGTTTGAACAATGCCTTTTATCATATGTTATTCTGTGGCAACGTTCGCAAAATTTAGACAGTTTTTCATAGTCGAACGTCACTATGACTATGTTTCCATTTGCGAATTGCAGGTCCGTTAAAATTAATTGATTAATGGTCCACATATGTATATTCAATCTTAATCCAATTAAAATTTATTTATAATAATAAATATCGTATAAACATTATTATTATTATAGTATTATAAAATTTCTGAAACCCAATATTGGTTTAATATAAATTAAATCCAATTATATTTGAACCAATTTGCTTAGGTGTGCAATCTTATAAAATCATATAATACTAGCAATGAGTTTTTACACCCATAGATTATAAATGGTCTCTAACCAGACATTATAACCATCTAATATTATATGATTGTCAAAACCTCGACAATACAACATTAATTAGAGTAGAGTACAAAATATTTTAATACATTCCAAACAATCTCCCACTTGTACTAGAATCATCTATTCCTACAATCTTTTTGTCTCTATATCTCGATCTAAGCATAAGGCAAGAAAATGTATCATCTTTATCAAGATATATCACTTTTATCGAAATCTAATTAATAATGATAAAAACACGATTGACTTTCACCTCGCTGGAGCGCAACCACGCATTTCTCAGTATCAAATCTTTCATAGATCTAGAGATGTTATATCCCGTTATATAGGCGGAACAAATCTCATCTTGCTCCATCCATGTTCCTTACACAATTCATAATGCGTCCAATCACTGCTTTTATAATCACCTTTTGCGGCTGAAGTTTGACAGAATCAAAACGAACTAATCTATGTATAAGAGAACATAACGAACTCAGGTCAAAAGACTATACTTTATAGTTGTGATAAAATTTTTTTATGACACTCATATAACAATCTGGTAAAGGGTTAGTCCAATAATGTGTTCTTTAACACACATCTATGTAATTGACTTTGATACAACATATCTGTTACGACTAAATCCGATTCTGGAGTTAGTCTTTTGGATCTCGGGATATGTCTGTTAATATGATCCGATTAGATCTACTAAGATTTATCTATGACACAACAAGATTTATCCAGTTCGGGTGCGTTAACAAGCAACCCTACGTCTGGCCGGGATCTTTTGTCTCGGAATCCACTATCTATGAACGATCTTTACAGACTCGAAGAATACAGACTCGTATTCTATTCTTTTCACTGTTATTCGACTCTTGTTACAAACTGAACGAGAATGATCAGAGATGAAAGGGAAACTAACCGTAGGTCTTCGACTTACCTCCAGCTGACCAGATCTACCTTCTCACCTCACAATACGAACACATGCAACATCGCCATCGCCATCGCCGAAAGAACAGCTCAACACTCGAGATCAAGATCGCGAAGAATGAGGACGGCGCCTCCTTTTATACTTAGCATCATGCGAACCCTAAGTCATAACCGGACTTACCCACCGGTTTAAATCAAGTAATCGAATACCGAATTCAATTACATTTCGGTTCAGATGTTGAACCAGACCGAACAATATCAATAGCTCTATCAAACTTAGCCATCAATCACCTTACATATTAATAACCTTGATTAGGACATCAATAATTTAATTCATTTTTCATTCATAGGATTTCATGATCAAGTCATGTACTTGAATGACCAATAAAAATTAGATAAGTTATTTTGAGAATGTTATTTAATTTAATAACCAAATAATACTTAAAACAAATTATATTAATTTGGATTACAATTCAGTGTATGAACTTAAACATCATATCATGAAAGAAAACCTTCCCCTAAAGTTAAGATTACATCTTTATGAATCTAATACCAATCGTAGAAGTATGACTTTCATGCTTAGGCCGGCTTCGGAAGACGTTTTGTAAAAGGATCATCAACATTTGCATATATTGGAACTCTGCTTATCTTCACTTCGCCTCTATCAATAATCTCACGAATAATATGATATCCCCTTTGTGTGTGTTTGGATTTTTGGTGTGATCTAAGTTTTTTCGATTGTGCGATGACACCATTATTATTACAATAAAGATCAATAGAGCCATAAATATCAGGAACCACACCAAGTTCACTAATGAACTTCTAAATCAAAACAATTTCCTTAAATGATTCTGAAGCAGCTATATATTCAGCTTCCGTTGTAAAGTCCGCCATAGTGCTCTATTGGAGCTCTTCCAACTCACTATTCCTCCACTAAGACAAAAAAAAAAATCCAGATTGTGATCCAAAATCATATTTGTCCGTTTGGAAGTTGGCATCAGTATAACCACTCGCAACAAGTTCCTCACTTGCTCCATAGACCAAGAATTTATCCTTAATTCTTCTCAGGTACTTAATAATATTCTTAACTACTATCTAGTGATTTTCATATGGATTAGATTGATATATGCTTGTCATGCTCAAAGCACATGCAATATATGGGCGAGTGCAAAGCATAACATACATGATAGATCCTATAGCAGAGCATAAGGGATCTTACTCATGCGCTCTCGTTCATCATTTGTCCAGGGACACTGAGTCTTGCTAAGAGTAGTTCCATGAGACATTAGTAGAAAACCTTTCTTAGAATCATGCATATTAAACTGATGCAAGACTTTATCTATATAAGATCAACTTTTTTTTTAATATATCTCTATAGATTCTAGTTCCAAGAATATAGGCGGCTTCCCCATGTCTTTCATCAAGAATAGTTCCAAGAACATACAACTTCCAAACCAATACTTAACAGATTGGAGTAAGGGAATGTTATTTCTAAGAAGTAGTATGTCATCTACATACAATATCAAAAATGCAACTACGCTTCCACTAGTCTTATTGTAAACACAAAGTTTTTCTTCGTTTCTAACGAAATCAAATTATTTGATTGCTTCATTAAAACGAAGATTTCAACTTTGAGATGCTTGCTTCAAACCATAAATAGAACAATAAAGCTTGCCACTTTCTTAACAGATTCAGGAACAGTAAAACTTTCGGGTTGTGTCATGTACACATCCTCTTCAAGCTTTCTATTTAGGAAGTGTGGGCACCGTATTTAACCCCAAAATCCGAACCTTCTAACCGGACTAAGATGGACAAAAAATAAATCAAACCGGTTATTTTTAGAGAATAAATTAGGTAACGGTCAAAGGAATTAATTACTTTGTAACGGACAATAATCAATTCTGTAACGTTCAAAAATTAATTATGTTGTAATAGTCAAATATACAACTAATTCTATATCTAGAATTAATTTTGAATTGTAGTATAAAAAGGGGACAATCCTCATGTAAAAGCAGATTCGGAAATAACCAGAGAGAATTTTCATACATTTGTGTGAGACCTAAATAATTAAAAAATTTGGTTCTAACACTTAGCGTCGTATCTGGAGAAAATCCATCCTAACTTTTAAAAAAAAAATGTTAAGCTCTGACAACTATAATCCGAATTCTCAGGAGACACTCGGCAGACTCAGGAACTCGCATACAAATAATTAAAAGGTACAATTTTGTTATCACCGTTAGTACGCAGTCAGGAAGATATATCATGAAATCGTACTTGCCAAAGTTTTCTAAAGCGTTCACAGTCCCGAAAATCATCTCAGACCATAAGAATGTGGTAAACCAAGCAAGCAATTCCTCATTTAAAATACGGATATGTAACCATTAAATAAACGAGAAACACTTTGCGTAAATAAGATAACCAACATAGCTCGGTATAATAATATCATTCCCTAAAGAAATGGATAAACAAAGCAAGAAATTCCTCTTTTAAAACATGGATACATAAACGCTAAATAAACGAGGAATACTTTTGGATAAATAAGAAAACCAACATAGCTCGGTATAATACTATCAAACCCTAAAAAATGGATAAACAAAGCAAGAAATTCCTCGTTTAAAACACGGATACGTAATTGTTAAATAAACGAAGAGTACTTTGCGTAAATAAGATAACCAGCATAGCTCGGTAAAATAATATCAAAATTTAAAAGAAAGGAATAGACGAAGCAAGTAATTTCTCGTTTAAAACATGGATATGTAACCGCTAAATGAACAATAAATACTTCGCGAAATGATAAAAAATGAAACCAGCATAGCTCGGTCTAAAGACAAACATCAGCGAATAAAGCAAAAAAATAGTATTAAACCACCATGACAAGTACAAAATAAAACAACGACAACAGTAGAAATTGTTGAAAATATGATCAAGCATCGGTGATATCAATAAGAGCAAAAACATCGATGTAGGTAATAAATTTTTGAGTAAGCAAAGTTTCACGAATCCACGCTTTAGAAAACTTGGGGGCTTATTATGAGTACTGGATTTAACCCTAAAATTCGAACCCACGAACCGGACCAAGGTAGAAAAAAAAAAGAGTCAAACTGGTTTTTTCAAAGAATAAATTATGTAATGGTCAAAAGAATTAATTACTTTATAACAAACAATAATCAATTCTGTAATGGTCAAGAAAATTACGTTGTAACCGTCAAATCCGTAATTAATTCTATATCTGGAAGTAATTGTGGATTATAGCATAAAAGGGGGGGACAACCTTCATGTAACAGCAGATTCAGAAATAATTAGAGAGAATTTTCATACATTTGTATGAGAGCTAAATAATTATAAAACTCGGTTCTAACAGGAAGGTTGTTTTCACTTCTATTTGCCATATCTCATAATCATAATGAGAAGTTACTGCTAGAAGAATCCGAATGGATTTAAGAATTGCGATTGTATAATAGGTTTCATCATAGTCTATGCCATGAATTTGTTTATAACCTTTAGCCACCAGTCTAGATTTTTATATATGTATATTACATTCCATTTCAATTTTTCTTTTGAAAACCTATTTACACTCAATGGTTTTAACACCATCAAGCAAATAAACCAAAGTCCATACTTTGTTTTGTGACATGGATTCCATTTCAGATTTTGCGGCCCCTAACCATTTATGAAAATCGGGCCCCATCATTATTTCCTCGTATCATGTAGGTTCATCACTTTCTATTACTAAGAGATCACAATAATCCATCACCCAATCCCCAAATCTAATAGGTTCGTGATGGCTCCCTTCGGACCTACGTATCTTTGGTTCCATGGATGTAGATTCCATGAATCTTTGTAGATCTAATCGATGTTCATCTTAAGAAGTTAGAATATCCTCCTGTCTTCGAGAAATATTTTACTCCCACTAGTTCTTTTTGATAGAAACTCGCTTTCCAAAAAGGCACTATTTTGAGCAACAAACACTTTGTTTTCAGTGGGGTAATAAAAGTAATTACTTTTGATCTCTTTCAAATAACCTACGAAGTAACACTTATTAGTTTTGAGTCCAAGATTATAGACCCAAATTTTCATAAAAGATAAAGGAACTTTTGCAATCCTCCGTTATTGTGTTTTAGCTACTAATTTTGATGGACATGTATTTAGCATAAAACACATACATTTCTAGAGCATATCCTCAAAAGGATAATGGAAGATCTGTATGACTCATCATTGATCGAAGCATATCTAATAAAGTTCAATTTATCCTTTCAAACACACCATTTCATTGCGGGGTTCCTAGAGAAGTGAGCTGTGAAAAAGTTCCACATTCTTTGAGATGATCACTAAAACCTTCGCTCAAATATTCTCCTCCACGATCTGATTGAACATCTTTAGTTGTTTTGTCTAGTTGATTTTGTACTTCATTTTGAAATTCTTTGAACTTTTCAAAATATTTTGACTTATGTTTTATAAGATAAGCATAACCATATCTACTAAAGCCATCAGTAAATGTGATGAAGTATTGGTAGTTTTCTCAAGCATTCACACTCATTGGCTCACATACATTTGTATGTTTAAGTTCCAAAAAGTCACTAGCTCTCACTATGTCCAGTAAATGGGGTTCATTCATTTTCCCTAAAAAAAAGATTCACACGTCTCGTAAAATTTATAATCAAATGAGCTCAAAATTCCATCACTATGAAGCTATTGAATGCGTTTCTCATTTATATGGCCCAAACGACAATGCCAAAGAAAAGTTAGATTTAAGTCATTTGACTTAAACATCTTGGTACAAACAGTATAGACTGAGATACTTTGGATTAGAACATAAAGTCCATTCTCCAATGGGGCGCTACCATAAAATACGTCATCACGATGAAATAAACAAAACTTGTTTCTGATCGAAAAGTGAAAAACTTCCATGTCCAAATATGAAATAGAGATGATATTCTTGTTTATAGCAGGGACGTAATAGCAAATATTTTAACTCTAAAACCATGCTTGGAGGTAAAGATAATGAATATGTTCCCACGGATAATTCAACAACCTTTGCTCCATTAACCACATGTAGATCCATTTGTCTTTCTACTAAAGTTGCACTGACACTTAGGCCTTGCATACATAAATGTAACCAACACAGCCGGTATCCAATACCTAAGGAGTAGAACCAGAAGTAGTAACATTTACTTTTATAACATAGATAACCAAAGAAGAAATTTTAAATGTCTTAATCTTTTCCAAATCTTTCAAGTATTGAAAAAAGTTTGATCCATTCAATTTGTATTTCTCAAAGACATATCGCAATGAATATGAACTTTGAGAGTTTGACATAACTGTCGAAAAAAGTAGAAGGTAGTATATATGATGTTTCAAGAAATTTTGTGAATTCTCAACAAATTTTAAGAAGACACACATATACTAAAAAAAATTTTCCTCGAGATGAATATAATGATCCAAGATCTATATTTCACCAGAATCCAAGTGAGTTTTGGCTCCACCCTTAAATATCTAGCTATTTAGAAAGACATCAAAATACTTGATACTAATGAGGAAATATATTTTTTTTTCTAAAATATACTTTATATAAATTTATATCTATTATAATTTATTAAAACATATTTCAGTATCTACATCTCTATATACATATATTTCAGTTATCAAATTAAATAGTTGTACAAAGAATATTCTATATTTATATAATCTTATATTATAATTCTAATATACAATTTGATATATATATATATATATATATCATATGAATATTACATAACCATATCTCATAGTTAATAAATTATTCAAACAAATATAATCAAATTATAATGTTTAAAAATTTCATATTAATAACAATTAAATTAACAAAATTATATATCATATATACTAAAATATGCAAATCTAAATTTTAATATTGTGCATGTAAGCTTTGATACCACAGTTCAAATTCGTACCAATTTAAAACAATTTATAAACACTACCTACGAATTAAATTGTTAGGATTCATGCAAATATTAAATTAAATATAGATCTTAACTTGTTAGTTTCTCACACAAAAATAACGTTACTCCTTTTAGAGAAGATGGTGGTCGTCCAAACATTCACCATGTTGGAACTTTCTTATTATTAGAATTTTCATTAACCATAATTAGGTGGTATTGTATGAACCCAAAGCTAATTGATTAATGGCTCTCACACACACACATATATATATATATATATATATATCCAATCTTAATTTAATTAAAATTTATTTAACAATGAATATCACATAAATATTATTATTATAATATTATAAAAAATTTGAAACTTAATATTGGTTTAATCTAAATTAAATCTAATTATATTTGATGATATTTGCTTAAATGTGTGACTATATAGGATTATATAATATTCGCAATGAGCTTTTACAGCCATTGTTATAAGCCATCTCTAGAAAGACATGGTAACCATCTAATATTATGTCTGCCAGAACTTCCGGAATACACCATTAATTAAAATAAAATATAAAAGATTTCAGGATATTTCCAACAGGTAAATCGGTTTTTGAAATGTTTTAATTCTTTAATAAAAAACAATAATCTTTTGCTTCTTTTAAAAATATATGATGTCTTTTCACATTTCGTGCCTTCGTTGAAGCTTCCACCATTAGCACCACCTTTATTATTAAATGAAGTGAACATACATACGCAATATAAATTTTTCAAATCAACGAGGCAACTGTGGGAGTCATAGTAAGTGTGGAGAAAACATCACAACAAAATTCTGATTTCGAACTAGTAAAGTCAACGCTTATATATTATATTTTGTATAAGTTAATATTTTACAAAGATTATACTTATTACAATTTACACATACCTAAACCTCCTTTTAGGTTGTCACCATACCAAAATATAGCATAAGCCTAATTCTTTTAATCCTAATCACCCTACCGTGATACATACGAGTAATTAACAACACTCACCTTTTCAACTTCTTGTTTCGAGCTTCGAAGTTACAATTCTTCCAATCGGCTCTCAAGAGTGTTAAGCCAATTCTTAATCCTCTTATACCCTTTCATACTACACGAAATTCTCTTAGACTCACAACCCTAGAATTTTTGTGCAATCTCTCATAGGAAAACAAACCTTGCTGCCCAAGTATATTCTTCATAAAAGATCTCATTTAAATATTCTTTCAATATTCTCTTGAGATCCTCTTGCTATATCACTTGATCCCGTTGACACCTCAACCTCCAGCTTCCATGTCAACCCTAGATATTGTGATATTGTAAAACTTTTCCATCTTGTGTCATGTCAGCTCTTTGATGCCATGTCACCAGATAAACAAACTCGTGTCCGCACAACAACAAACGGCTGGCTCTTCAATCTCCCCCTTTTTTAACTTAGTTTGATACTTAAGCACCTTGGTCTTGTGTCATATGCAAAAGCTCGGAGAAACACAAATATCCAGAGACAAAATATATCTAAACAATGGCTAAAGCCACATTAGAAACAAAATCCTGTCTACGCATATTGTTTAGCGGAAGAAACTTCAAACACAGTGACCTGATGACCAGCCAAAGTACAAAGTTTTTCAGAACAAGGAAAAAACACAAAATAAAAACAAAGTCTCACAACTATTTTCAAACTAAAACAACAAAAACCATCTCCCCCACAAATCAAGCTCCCCCATCCTCATTAGAACTTGAGACTTCTTCTTCTTCTCCCCTTGCTTAAGTGCACAACTAAGTTAAAAACAATTAGGTGACAATTATTACAGAAAGGATTATATCACTTACCTGCTTCTAAATCATCTTGTAGGATCTTGATTGCTTTCATCATCGCCTTTTGATAACCACTTGGTTTAGTTCAAGATGATGAAGCATCAGCCTGTTTCGTTTCTTTCTTGACCCCTTTCTTCTTTGACTTTGTCTTAGGAGAATTCTTTGGTATACTCATGTTAACTTGGTGTTAAGCCATCAATAGCTGGTACACTACAAGAAAACTGCCAAAATACGACTGCAATTTGCGATTACATACGTAGTCGCAAAATTTGCGACCACATTTGCTATGATTTTGCAACCACTTCGTGACTACGTCTTAAAACCAAAAGTTGTAGTCGCATATTGGTCGCAAAACGCAACCATTTAGTGACCGAAATGCGACTCTTTACGATTGATCTGTGTAGTCGCTAATCAGTCGCAAAATAGGGACTGATTAGCGACTACATGTGTGAAAATCACTTTGTAGTCGCATATTAGTCTCTAAAAATGCGACCAATTTGCGACTACATTATGTAGTGGTTCTTCAGTCACAAAGTGGTGGCAAAGTGCCACCATAAAAAACATGTGCGTGTTAGGTATAACGACATTTAAGCGACTACACTGTTGTAGTCGTAAAGTAGTGGCACAACGTGGCAAAGTAGTGGCAAAATGTTGTATATATATGCCCCATCCCATTCTTTCATTTGTAGAATCAAAGGAAAAAAATCATAAAACATGTGGGGAAATTATAATAATTCGAGAAATTGGATGTATAGAAGGATTGATAATGAAACAAGAAATATATCGGCGGAATTTGCATAAGACATGAAGTAGTTCATGAATTTTGCAAGTAGTCAACCAATAGCTCAAAGTAGCGGAGATAAGTTTTTTTGTCCTTGTATTAATTGTAAAAATGATAAATTTATTCCGGGATGGAAAATATGTAGTCATCTATATAGTCGATAATTTATGTCAATTATTATATTTGGTATAAACATGGAGAAGAGCTGAATGTTCAGTTAGGGGCGATTACTAGTCGGGGTGATGTCCAAAAGAATCAGAGAGGTACGTGTGGTTGTACTAGTGATGAAACAGTTGGTACATCCGATAATAGATATGTTGAAATGGTGACGGATGCATTTCGTGAGACAACGACTGATGATCATCAGTACTATAATCAGAACGAAGAAGAATATAATTATAATGAAGAAGAACGGCCTAATAAAGAAGAACAAAATTTTTACAATATGTTAGAAGCTGCTAAAAATCAGTTGTATGATGGTTTTCATGAAGGGCACTCACAGTTATCTTTTGCTGCTCGGTTCATGAACATCAAGTCTGATTTTAATTTACCAAAAATATGTATGGATTCTTGGGCAGAACTGTTTACAGAATATTTGCCCGAAGAGAATCAGGCAACGGATTCATATTCTTGGGAAAACATATTTCACGATGTTTATTTGTTTTAGGTAATTTTTTACAAAGCAGATTTTTCGAAATCTCCTTTGTATTTTATTTACAAAGCATAATTCTTGAAGTCTGATTTGTATTTTATTTTTAAAGCAAACTTCTCGCGAAGTCTGTTTTGATCCCAAAAAAACACGCAAAAACTGAAACATAATTGATATTTCTATATTATTTTTTAGTCAAAAGAAGTGTTTAATAATTTTTCTATGTTCATGAGTTAGTTTTACAATAATGTTTTAATGGGGTTAAACTTACATTTATATGCAAGTTTTAGATTATTTTGAGCAATTTCCTTTTTAGTATTTAAATTTGAAATAATGATATTTTATATAATTGCCCTTGCATTATTTAGTAAAAACATATCATTTCGTATTTTTTATCCCTCATGTACCCTTGAATCTATATTACAAAGCCTGGCCACTGATCCACCTTTGGAACATGATAAAGGTCTCTTCTGGTTTATACTCTGCCGTGTGTCCACCTCCCTACATTATATCGTTAAAAAAAAAAAAAGAAATTAAAAAACCACTCTCGATGTGATGAAATGACAAAACAAATGTTAAGTTGAAACAAGAAGACTTGCTTTGATAGTAGCAAATGTCATCTTATTAGCATATGTTCTCGTGTATCTGTGAAGAAAAAAAAGAGAGAGTTTTACGTTAGTTTTTGTAAGCTAGTCATAGGAAGAGTAAATAAATGAACAAGGGGAAACTAAAAACACAATCAATTATATATACCCAGCGACTTGATTATTTATCATCCAAGGTCTCCAGTCATCAGTGATGGAGAAATTGAGAGATCTTATCCATTCTTGAGTTGAAATGAAAGGCACCGACATATCATGATCACCACTGTTCGTCATAAATCCCACAAAATTTACTATGGATAATTTTAAAAAATAAATTTTAAAATTTTTTTGTTTCAGATATATCATTATTAATTTAAAATTTATAATAATATCACAATTTAATTTAAAATCTAAATTGTAAATTAAATATAAAAACTCAAATAGAATATATTTTTAACATAATAATTTAGTAGAAATTGATTCGTGCTATGCGAAGAGTTATTTTGTTATATTTTATTTTTGTGGATTTATTTAAATAGTGTGTAGTTTACAAATTTTTTAGTGCATATCAATGTGTTTTAAAATGATAATTAATTTATAGAATATTATAGATATAATGTGAAATTTTAAATTATTAGATGTAATATTATAGTTAGTTTATTTTTTTATTGGTAAAATAGTTATTCAAATATACTAATAAAGATTTGAGTTTTTAAATATTGAATTTCATAATATTCATGAATATAACCGGTAAAATATGAATGTGCATTAAATGTTATAATTTGTTAATTTATTTATTTTCAGATAAAAATTTATTAACATAGTTAATTTATTTATTTTCAGATAAAAGTTATTCAACTAAATTAAAAAATATCTGATTTTTAAATATTAGATTTTATAATACTAATACCTATTTTAACCTTCTTCTATATTAGTGTTTATACTTTAAATTAATTATTTATAATGGTATATGATGTAGTATTTTACAAATTAAATGTACTTACCAAATAATAAGTAAAAATACTATTTTGGAATTTTCATTTTATCCTGATAGATTTGAAATAAAAATTACAAATTACTATTATAAGATATTAGTATTTTATTATCTCTTGAATATTAATGTGAATTGGAGTGGACAATCCAAGTTCTGAATTGCTTTTTTGGTTTTAGTTTGGGTTTTATAGAAACTAAAAGCAAATAAAAAGTATTTCTAATTTTGTTTGGGTTTACTTCCGTCACCTACACGAATTTATGCGTATAAACCTATTTTTACCCATACTTTTTTGGTCTTTTATTAGTTACATAAACTATGTTTTTCTTGCGTAAACTACATAAACTTCATAAATTATTCCAATTACAAAAATTTCGTTGATGTTTATACGTTAAACTGTTATTAAACCTTGTTTTACTTCGAAAATTTGATTTTAATTTTAAAATAAATCTAAATTAAAACCAAATTTTTGAATTAAAATCAGATTTAATAGTTATTTAATGCGTAAACATTATAATAATTTCTGTAATTATAATAATTTATAAAGTTTGTGTAATTTATTAAAGAAAAATATAGTTTATGTAGTTAAAGAAAAATTTAAAAATACGGGTGAAAATAAGTTTAGTCACATACATTTGTATAGTTGACGCAAGTAAACCTATTTTATTTTGGTTTTTGTTCCTCTTAATTCTATTTTAACTTGGTTTTAGTTAAAAGAATAATTTAAAAAAAAACAATTATTTCATAGAATTTATAATTACATAATTTGGATATATATATACGTATCTTCATTTTCATTAGACATAACTAAAATATATTAAAATTAAATCATGGTTTTTATTTGGGTCAGTTCGGTTTGTATTTAAAGTAAAGTTTATGTGAATCTATTATTTACCATTTTTAAAAGAAAAAGAATCAAAAATCCTAATTAGATTTAAGAAGCCTAACCTAAATAATGAAAATTAGTAAAAAGTTTATTAAAAGAATAAAATATATTTATGTCATTTTTAACTTAGTTTGTATTCTAGTTTATTTAAATTATCATTTTATTTGGAATACTTGATTTTTTATAATTTATATTATATTATTGATTATATAACGAACAAATGAATTCTTAAAAAAAAAAATTTTACTCATACTTGAAGATAAGCGATCTGTAGCCATGAATGCTGTTATTCATATGGTATGGCACACTGCTCTTAATGTTGAAATAGTACGAATTTGAATTATCATGGCATCTTTCCCATTTACCTATACTCTCCTGTGACATTAACATAATTCGTTCTTTACATTTTCTTATATAAATATGTATGTATCATTATATTAATTTTTTAATGATCTTTTAAATAAACTTGCATGTATACCTTTATTGACTCGAAGAGCTTCGCGAACGCTCTCGTCGTTGGCCCAATATTGCAAGAGCGAATACGAATATAACTACAAAAGGCTATCTTGTAATGTTTGTCCATTAACAAATAAAATGTGTTTTTTCGAAATATAATAAAGTTAACAAGATTTAGTTTAAAAAGTATAAAATAAAGTTTTACAAATCTATTCATCCATTTTATTATATCTTTGTTTTCAATACTCCAAAAAATAATACACAAATGTAGATTTCCTCAAAAAAAATCATTTGACCACAAATAATAAAACTTTATTCATCCATTTTATTAATAACTTTGGTTTTATATGCATAAATATCAATATCTTTATTTTTATTATCCTTGGTTCCAAGTGGATATATTTTTAAGTACTCAATTTTCTATAAATAGTATTGATCTAAAGAGTTCACTTCCGTGAGTTATACGAATTGTATGACTAAATCTATTTTTACGGATATTTTTTAGTCTTCATTTAAGTAAATGAACTGTATTTTTTTTGTAAAACTATATAAATTTTATAAATTATTGTAATTATACAAAATTTATAAACTACGTTTTGGAAAGGAAACAAAACTAGAATTTGTATAATTGCAAAAATTTTATAAATTTTGTATAGTTTACGAAAAAAAATACAACTGATGTATCTAAAAAAATCTAAAAATTACGGGTAGAAAATATTTAGTCGTATAAATTCGTATAGATCACATAATTAAAATTTAAAATAAATAAAAGAGAAAATATTAAAATCATATATATTTTCTCTCTTATCAGTAGATGGAGGAAAGTATTTATTACTTACAAAGCAATCAGGAGATGACATATCACAGTCTGGTAATAATATATTGTTTTGATTTATTTTCGTAGTAATCTGTAAATAAACGGAAAAAAATCTGAATTAGTAATAATCATTAAAAAATCAACAATATTCATGAGCCTGTGTACCTTATTATAATTTTCAATGAATTTGAGGCATTCTATGTTTTGTGAATCCACATTTCCATACTTTCCTTTGCAAAATTTCTTCAATGACTGTTAACAAGAACATTTTGAACAGATTAGATGACTTTTTTTTCAATATAACACTATTAGTTTAAATTTTCAAAAATACTACAAATTTAATATTAAAATAGCTTAAGCTTTTTCTTAATAAAGAAAGATTAAATCTTAAATTAAAAAAAAAGAACTCAAATATAATATCTTAATATTTTGTATAATTTATTTATGGTAAATATGTATTTTTACAAAATAATATATGTTATTTTAGAATTTAAAATTTAGAATATTAAATTTAGAATAAAAACTTAAAAACATGATATTTAGGATATTATTCTTTAAAAATGCGAAACTTAAATTCTGGTTTGTTACGGATAAATTAAAAAGATTACGATACAAGGCATATATATATATATATAACTTAATTGGGATAAAATAGAAATTAATCATGACATATGCTTCATACCTCATAGAGTTCATCCGAGATTAGTGCCATTCCATGAGCAAAAGGAATGCGATAGTTAAATTCGAATTCCAAATCTGTTATCGGATTTCCCTGCACATAACCCTATTGTGGAAAGAAAATATATAACTATAAATCATTAATGTTTGAAAAAGTATATACATAACACAATTACAAACAATTAAATATCAGTGACCTGTAGATTTATTGAAGGTTTGCAGCATATATAGTTTCCTGCATCAAGTGTCTATTGTTAAAGAGTGAAAAAAAGATCAAACATGTTTAAAGAAAAGTGTATGGGGTTGGTTAAAAAAATTAGCTAAGCAAAAGAAAACAAACCTTCTGAGATTTCTTGAACGAGGGCTGGAACAACTTTACCGGAATAAGATGATCCGCCAGGGTAAAACGGATTAGAGAGATACTGTGGATGCTTGCTTAGCCACTACACAACAAAAACACACACACACTTAAGATTTTAGAAGACAGTAGAATTAAGAATATCTTTGTATTTTGAATACCCATTAACAAAAGAAAATCATACTAATAAACACAGTCAAGATTTATAAACAAAGACAAGTTCTTGATTATCACCTCTAACTATATCCGAAAGCGTATTTCTATTAAGAGTTGAAGTTTGAAAGTTATGGTTACGAACCATGATATATATAGTGTGAATCTACGACCAAACATAGGTCAAGTTACACTGCCGATTCGACAAAAATCCAATCGAACAGAATTTTCGTGGAGATTCGTAAGTAAGTCTTTAACCTATATGTCTAGAAAATATCTATCCCATCTATCTTTTAGTTTAGAAATTACCGAATTACAGACTTTTTTTGCGCAGGAAGTATATCTAACCAGCTTGTCGGAGTGACGTGTTTGGATAAGCAAATCAATTTAGATCATGTTGAATCTATAGAAAACCTTACTGACACATAGCGATACCTTTCGGACGAAGAAGAACAAATATTATCCACAAGAATATTTAAAAAGTGTTTTCAAAGACAGCACTAATAAGAGATCTATATATTAAGCTTATTAATATGAGATAGATAGGATTTTATAGGATTTTGATGATTTATGTATAAATAGTTTAGTACCTCATTGTAAAACTCTAATCATAAATAATTGGAAATTTCAGGAACTTTCTGATTTTTTCATGGTATCAAATCCACAAAGGTTTGGGATTTAATTGTTGATTTGATAAGATTTGTGAGATGCAGTCTTTTGTTTGTGTGCAAAGAAAGAAAACGTGTTCTACTTCAGAGTTGTTTGGTTCGTTTGATTTGTTTGTGTGTGACGAGGTGAAACAGGTTCTATTGATTTATTCGTCTGATTTGATAATTGTAGTCAAATATGAGATATAACAATCGAGATTTGGTATGTTCTTATTGTTCCAAATATGACCATGATGTTAAATCATGCTATCAAATATTTGGATATCGAGATTGGTGGTTAGAGAAATATAGGCACTTTAGAGGTGTTGATGAGGAATTTATAAATAATGGTCAGATTTTATGCAGTTCTGGAAAACATGGAGTTGCACATGCGAAAAATGTGTCACACACCGATATATCACAAATTGATCAACAAGTTATAACTGGGCTAAAAAAGGATCAATGGAAGAAGTTATACGGTTACTTGAATTAAGATAAGAGAAAACTAATCGTGTGAATGATAGCATCTATACAGATGAGTGGATAATAGATAGTAGTGCATCACACCATATGACTGGTATATTGAATGGTATGTTTGATGTGCATTAAGTCTCACCGTGTTTGGTGGGCTTACCTAATGGGAATGTTGTGATTGTTGATAGAAAAGGGAGCATAGTCTTGATAGAGAAATTGACTTTAACACATGTTCTATTTGTCAAGGAACTTATATGCAATCTAATCTCAGTGTCACAGGTGACTGGTGAGATGAAATGTATTGTATTTTTTTCTAAGCCAATGTGTCTTTTATAGGATCTTACTTTATAGATTCCGATTGGAGTGGGCAAAAGGAAAGAAGGACTATATTTTCTTCAAGGAATTCAAAAGATTTTAACTGTGACGAAAGTAGGTAAGTTGGATTCTTTAGAACTTTGGCATAAAAGGATGGGACATGCTTCTGAGAAGGTTGTTAGGAGACAGAAGTTGATCATAAAAGTGTGGGTGTTTCTGGTTGTGACATTTGTTTTTGAGCCAAACAATGTCGTAGTGAATTTCCGTTGACTATTGACAAAAGCAAAGAGTGTTTTGAGTTGATTCATTGTGATCTATGAGGGCCATATCGAACACAGAGTTTATGTGGAACTAATTACTTTCTCACTATTGTTGATGATTATTCGAGAGCTGTGTGGATATTTCTTCTTACGGATAAAATGCAAGTGCGGAAGACTACTGTGGATTTCTTTGCTCTTATACGGAAACAATTTGACAAAGATGTGAAGATAGTGAGGAGCGATAATGGAAGTGAATTCATACAAATGACTGGTTAATTTCGTACAATAGGTGTGATTAATCAGACTTCTTGCATGGGAACTCCTCAACAAAATGGTAGAGTTGAAAGAAAACATCGTCATATACTTAATGTGGCACACGCATCGATGTTTCAAGCAAATCTTCCGATAGAATTTTGGGGTCATTGTGCTTTAACCATTGCATATCTCATCAATCGCACGCCATCTGAGTTACACAAAGGAAAAAGTCCATATGAAATTATCTTTGAAAAGGCTCCTGAGTATCGTGAGATTCGGGTTTTTGGATGCTTAGCATATGCTCATAACCAGAAATGACAAGAAGATAAATTTGCGAGTAGAAGCCGTAAATGTGTATTTTTGGGATACCCTTACGTGAATAAGGGATGGACTTTATTTGATTTGGACACATGTGAGATATTTGTATCTCGAGATGTATCTTTTCTTGAAGAAAGATTCCCTTATTTGGAGATAAAAGACACACAAGTAGGTGAGCCTTTGAAATATGGTCAAACGAGGTTATTTGTGGGAGATACTGTTGGATATGATGATTCGATGACATATAATTGGGTTGGATCACAAGAAAATGTAGAAATATAAACTTAAAGAGTTAGTGTGTCACAGAATGAATCTGCATTAGTGACATAAACTACCTCAGAGACACAAATTGATATTGTGCAAGAGCTTGCATCGATGACACAACCTACCTAAGTGAAAAAAGTTGAGATTGTGCAAGAACTTGTATTACAAGAACCTTTGGGATGAGACATGCGAAGGAAAGAACCTTCCGTCAATTTCCGAGATTATGTGTGCAATACAATGTTTCCAATTCATTCATCTCGTATGAGTCAAGGGACAAGTAATATGTATGGAGTTGAAAGGTTTGTGAATTGTGACAAGTTTTCTGCGTCACACAGATCGTTTTTGTGTAGCATAACGGCAGGAGTTGTGCCGAAGACTTTTGATGAGGCGATGAAATGTCTAGAATGACGTGAAGCAATGCAGTTGGAGATTGAAGCCCAAGAAAGAAATAAAACATGGTCAATTGAACAATTACCATATGGTAAGCATGTTATTGAATGTGAGTGGGTTTACACGATCAAGTATAATGCAAATGGGACGATTGAGAGATATAAGGCAAAACTTATACCGTGTTGTAATCTTCAAAAAGAAGGGATTGATTATTCAGATACATTTGCTCCAGTGGCAAAAATGCTTTATTGGATTTTGGGTTCACGTAGAATAAGGCTGATTTCTCTCTTTTCTCATTGGTTCATGACAATGTTCACATGGATGTTCTAGTGTATGTTGATGATCTTGTGGTGAAAGGAAATTCTCCAATGGCTATTCAGAAATTTCAGACATACTTGAGTAATAGTTTCATATGAAAGATTTGAGAAAGTTGAAGTATTTTCTTGGTTTAGAAGTTGCGCGAAGCGAGGAAAGTATATATCTACCACAAAGGAAGTATGTTCTTGATATTATATCTGATGTGGGGCTACTCGGTGGTAAACCGATTGAATTTCCCATGGAGCCAAACCATCAATTAGCGAAGTCTAAAGAGAAAGAGCTTGATGATCCAGAGAAGTATCGTAGGCTTGTTGGGCGTTTGATTTACTTGGCTGCCATTAGACCAAACATCACTTATTCAGTTTATATCTTATCACAATTTATGCATGAACCAAAAGAGGATCAGTGGATGGCTGTTTTGAAGGTGGTTCGTTATTTGAAAGGATGTCCTAGACTCGACATTATTTTGAAAGCTAAGTGTAACTTTCATCTTACAGCATGGTGTGATTCTGATTATGCCGGATGCCCGATTACAAGGAGATCTTTGAATGGTTGGTTGATACAGTTGGGGAATTCACCTGTTTCTTGGAAGTCAAAAAAGCAAGATACAGTGTCATGTTCTTCAGCAGAGACAGAGTACAGAGCAATGGTTGCTGCGGGAAAAGAGTTGAAATAGATAAAAAATGTGTTGACATCTATGGGTATCACACATTCAGGTGCAGTGGATTTATATTGTGATAGTAAATATGCACTTCATATCGCTGTGAATCCTGTGTTTCATGAGCGTACAAAACATATCGAGATTGATTGTCATTTCACCTGAGATGATATACAAGCTGGATAGTTTGGACGAAACATGTTTTTACCACAGAACAACTTGCAAATGTTTTCAGTAAAACTTCATGCTCGAACTTGAGGAGGAGGGAGTAATAAGAGATGTATATATTGGACTTATTATGCTTATTAATATGAGATAGATAGGGTTTTATAGGGTTTTAATGATTTATGTATAAATAATTTAGTAGCTCATTGTAAAACACTAATAGAGAATTTCATTGAACTTTCTAATTCTTTCAAACACATCAAATTTTCCTAGTTTCATAAACAATTATGTTGCACCAACTTCAAATGATGTTAAAATTGGAACTTTTTATTTTAAACAAAGTACCAAGTCACATACTCTTAATAAAGAAGATTAAGTTTGTGTTTACCTTTTGAAGAAACTCATGAATCCTCTTAGCTTCACCTTTGTCACTTGGTTTATCAATAAGTGGAATTCTCGAGTATGAGAAGCCAGTTCGCACAGGCTGTTCCAAATAGATTATGTTTGCCATCTGAGAAAACGATTCAAAATTTGAAAGGGTAAATAATAAATCATTGGGTTTGTGATATAGGCATGGATAGAGTTTCTGCTACCTTTGTCCATGAATATGCAGTAGAGACCAAAGAAGGAACGGTACCATTGTAAACTTCTAACTTTAGAGCCAACGGGCCTACATTTTTTGTTCCCAGTAAATAAGCCATTCAAAAGTAATGCTTTTAAAAAAAAAATTACAGATTACCATTCTCAAAAAAAAGTCCAAATAAAGAAGAACATCCAGGTTCTCCATCTAACCACAGAAGAAGAGGATCTTCTTTTGGATTTCTCTCAGACTTAATGAAGTAGTAAAACAATTGTATTTCCTCTTCCTCACCTTGATTCAGAAGAATTTTTAATTACTAAAGCACATTACTGAACTTTAAAAAAAAAAAAAATTTACAAACCCGGTTTCTAGTTCGAAAGGAAGAGGGCCTTCAAAACCAGGAAGAAATTTGACGATAGAGCCAGAATCAGCATGATGATGATTCACAAAAAGTAGAAGCAGCAGCAGAAACTTTAGTGTC
This sequence comes from Pugionium cornutum, assembly GCA_018901935.1. NCBI lineage: Eukaryota > Viridiplantae > Streptophyta > Magnoliopsida > Brassicales > Brassicaceae > Pugionium > Pugionium cornutum. The sequence continues at coordinate 5,611,886 of CM032159.1, forward strand.
AAACTCATTCTTACTTAGTTACTGGAGATTTAATATTGCGTTTCAAAGATAACAATATATCTTTACAAAATTACAACTGACAAAAATGAAAATCGTTGTTTAAAAGGAGTTAGGTAGCGTTGTGCTCCTTGATAGCTCCACGCTGCATGTGTCCTATTCACATATTATTTCGTGTGGACCAACTATGAGTCTTTTTTTTTTGTTCTGACGGACGTCGGTCTCTTTGGTTCATTTTATGATAATAATAAATTTCGTAGTTCCGCATTCAATAAAATGCTTAGTTGGTTACGGAAAAACATATAGAATGTGAATGTTGTGCTTAATTCGCATTACACAACAACACATCTTCTTCGGTTTTTACCTCTCTCCCCGTTACTAAACACATTTCATTATAATTTTATTGATTAATCATAATTTTGAGAATAAGAGATATTTTATATTTTTAAAATTTATATAACTAATTATTTTGAAAGAAAACTCTTTAAAAGTTTCTCTCTTCTTGAGAATTATTAATTCTCACTAAACCTCTTCCTAATCTCTATCTATTTTTGGCTATATTTTTTTATAAATTAATTACGTAGATTGATTTTGGAAACTTATTTGTTAAAAGTAATATGCTTTAAATGTAAATAATTAAATATTTAATGTTATAAGTTGGATATTGTTTGAAATCCGTCGGAAGTTACCGACAGATTACCGACAACATAAACATGATCTCTCGGGAATCCATCGGCTATTTTAGATTACTGACGGATTTTCGACAGATTTTCAATGAATTCTCGACGAAACTCGTTTCTAGTCACGTTGACTAATTACTTGATGTACATACAGAGATTTTCATGTTTCCGACGAATTACCGATGAATATTAAATTTTATGCGGGCTTCCCAAAAATATTAAATTAGCTTACCGATAGATTTCCGACGACTATAGTCCATGTGAAATCTCAATTATAGCCTATATTCCAGTCCTTTCTCTTCAGTTTCCTTCGCCGTTTCGTCCTTTTTCGTCTCTTTTTCTCTCCGTGTGCATGAGTTTTAATCGGAAATCTCTGTGTGAATTTCTCTCCGTGTGCATGACTAAGATATAAGTTTGTTAATTATTTACTTTTTTTTATCACATTGATAGTCATAGACCTTATATATTCAATTAGCTTAAGAAGTTAGAAGTCGATTCATTGTTGTTTCATCTGCACATGGTTTATAATCTCAAGAATTTAGTCAAATATGTAGAAATGATTTGTTTATGAGGTTATTTATTTTGTTTAATATGCGAGGACTAAGTGAAGTGAGAAGATATGTTCTGTCTTACGTAAACAAAGTGATGTGCATAAGATCTGGCAAAAGCAGATAGGATTAGGAATCAACAAAAGAACCGAAATGAAATTACTAAAGCTGTAATGGTGAAACTTCATTCACGGTTTGATTTATAAAAGAATGGTCAGCTTTTGCCTTAGAACTGAGAGAATTGGAAACCCTTCGAAAGCACTCGGAGTTTTGCTTAATTCATCAGTTAATAGAGAATAATGATCAAACATATTTTTTTAACAAAATAAGGTAGACGACGAAACTGGAGATTTTCCTATATTAGTACTTCTATTTCTTGTTAGTTTGATGATGCATCCTATATATTTTTTAACCAATAAATTGAAATGCATTTTATGAAAAAAAACTTTTAACTTTTAAATGAGAAACATAGAAACTAACATGTCAAAAACCCATAAGTTTTTTATATTTTTTTTTCCTTCATTTAACTACTAATATTTTTATTCCCAGACAAAATTCTAATTACTCCATTAATACTATTCTACCCCTAAGTACATTCAGTTTACTTAATCCCAACTATATTCATACCGTTTATAAATTTAGTTTATAACATTTTTAAAGAGGTACTTAGATTTTTTTTTATAAAATACAAAATTTATGTTATTATACAAAGCACATATCCTAAGATTGCTTAGGAATTTAAATAATTTTCTTATAAAGTTTACAATGAAATGATTAGAACCAACCAAATATGGTTGAGTACTCGTGTAATTATGGACACCACCAAAACGTGGTCCATGGCATCTCTTTGTTTAGCCAGCCTTTATCACTTATTTTGCCCAATTACCCGTAGTTTCTATTCTATTTTTTAAAGATAATATATTAAAATAATATATTTAGTGGGACTCCTAGCACATTCAAGATTTATGATAAAAGATATTAGTTTAAGGTCGTATTACTAGTCCAAATACGTTGTGATTCGTTGAGATCGAATTCGAGTATTTTGACGACTCAAGTTCCAAAATTCGAAAACAATGCTTTTCGGCCGATGTCAATGGAACAGGTAGTTCAACAGTCGGGACGAGAATTACTTACCGTGCCCTATCCAAAAAGTTAAGGTAATTCGATATGGTATAATAACATTCATTTAAATGTAAATATATATATATATATTAAAATACATATTTTAATTGTTTTTTAATTAAAATTCGTAGTTTTGATATTTCAAACAATGTGATTAGAAAATCTGTATTAAAGATGTTTCATTCCCTTATCACCATACCATACACAAAATTTAGAGAATTTAGAGATATTTTGTACGAGAAACATCCGATATAGTTCAAATCGTTTGCGATACGTTTAAATTTAGTTAATTTATTTTTAAATATATATATATGGTTTTAAATATATTTTTAGTAATATAGATCTTTAAAATATATTCCGAAGCAACAGTTTATGTGGAATCTCAATAACATAAAGTTGGTGGAGGAAGCATTTGAAAAAGAGGTTGTGTTGCAATTTTCTCGCAACATGAACGAGAAGAAGCAAAAGTAAAAAAGAGAAAACACAAACTAAGAGGGTTTGAGTGAGCCGGTTTGGAGTGAATTTATTCGTTATTGGGAATCTTCCAGCACCAAAGCCATATCAAAAACAAATTCGGGAAACCGGAAGAGTGATCGAGGAGGCAAAAGAATTTACATTCACAATGTTGGATCGACCAGTTTTCTGAAACGAGTCGACCAATTGGTAAGATTTTATTATTATATTGTTTTAAAATTTTTTAATAATAATTTAAAATTTTTTATTTTTAAACGCAAGAATTTGGAGTGCCTCCATATCCCTTCCAACTTCTTGAGGATGTGCATACCAACAAAAAAACATTGGTCTCATCCAAGATGGATTCGTTAATGAGATAATTGAAAAAGTGAAAAAGAAGAAAGGCGACATCTTGTCCCAACAGTTTCAAACTGATCCTCCCCTTTGGTCGAATTGTCTTGATATGAAATTAACCGTTTGGTTTTTGATGTAATTTTATTTATATTTTATTTATTTTTGTATTTAAATTTAGGGAAAATTGCATTTTTAACCTTTAATGTTATACTCACTTACACTTAAATATTGATGTTACTCTCGTGACACTATAATTTATACAATTATTACTACTACTAACATTTTTAACTTTGAAAGTGTCTTATTTTTATGCACCGACAAAACAGTAACTGGTATTACTAACACCATTAATGAACACTGTTAAACTTAAATTAACTAAATCAAAATTAATTAAATAATAAATAAATAAATTAAACTAATAATACAAATTAATTAAATAATAATAATAAATTATTTTATTTTTAAAAATTAAAAATTATTTTATTTTAGTTAAAAAAATATTTAGTATTAAATAATAATTTATATTAAAACGAAATTTTATTTAATATTCAAAAATTTGACTATTATCAAGGTAAGAAATTTTTCTAAGGCATCATGACCAATGTAAACAAGAGCATAATGACTTCAATAATGCACATTATATAATCTTTTTTTTGAAAATTAAATTACGGAAATTTGCATAAATTGCACATTTTTATAATAATTTTTATTTATTAATGTTAAATAATTTATATTATTATTTAAATAATTTATATTATTATTTAAACAGTTTATATTATTATTTAATTAATTTCTATTATTCTTTTAATCATTTTCATTATTATTTAATAAACTTTATGATTATTTAACTAATTTATATTATTCTTTTAATTAATTTATATTATTATTTAATTAATTTATATTATTAGTTAATTAATTTTGATTTAATTAATTAAAAGTTAACTATAATAATTAACAGTGTTAGTAACACCGATTACTATTTTGTGGGCACCTTAAAATAAGTCACTTTCAAGGTTAAAAATGTTAGTAGTAGTAATTACATAAAGTATAGTGTCACTAGAGTAGCACCAATGTTTAATGTGTCACTAAGTGTAATTTTAAAGGTTAAAAATATGATTTTTCCCTTTAAATCTATACATGTTCTAATATTTTTTAAACCTTTTGCACAAAGTACCATTTTCGAATGATCGTCATCCAGAAATCTGTAGAGTTGTGGATCAGTGGTGCAACATCTTTGGCTGGATTGAACATCAATGACGAACTCGTCCAAACTAACGCCAAGCTAAAAGAAAAAATATCGACCATGGAGTTAGAAATAAATACGATAAAATCAATGATGGATTTTATAAAATCTAAATTTTTGGATTGACCAGATGAAATTTCTCCTTCGATGTAATTTTAAACTTTAAAATATTGTATTAAATTTTATATTTAAATTAGATATTATTTTAATTATTTTTTAAAAAAATATTGTATTAAATCTTATATTTAAATGAAATTTTATTTTAATTATTTAATTTTATTAAATTTTATTTAAATTAAATGTTATTTTAATTATTTATTTTAAAAAATATTGTATTAGATTAATATTTAAATTAAATGTTTTTTTTAAAATATATTATTTTAAATTTATTTATAATTCAATACAGAAATTTGGTATATGTAGTTAATATTAAAATTAAACAAATTTGTTTAAATTATATAATTTTCGTCGGAAATCCTTTGGAAAACACCAATGGAAGGCGTCCTCGGGAATCCATCGGTCCATTTTCAGATAGCACAAACCGTCTGGAGATCGTCGGAAAGTTCCAACGACCTTCCGACAATCCATATTTTTTGATAGAGTAAGTCATCTAGAGGTCGTCAAAAGTTTCTGACGACTTTTTGATGCCCTCACACCGATGGAATCATCGCAAATCCATCAAGAATTCTCGATGACAATGGTTATCGAGAATCCATTGGGAATTCCCAATGGAACAACATCATCGCAAATCCGTCAGGAATTCCCGATGGTCTGTTGTCATCGTATTTCTGTCGAGAATTCCTGACGGCCATAAGCCATCGATGATCCATCGGGAATGCCCGACCAATTGCCGAAGGATTGTTTCTGACAAAATAGGCCCGATGGACGTATTTTATCGGAAATTCTACGGAAATATGTGTTTTCGATATATTCCAAACAAATTTTGCCGTCAGGAATTCACTGTTTTCTTGTAGTTAAAAGTCTTTCTTGCATTGATCTCATGAGGTGATAGCATCATGTGGCAGATTCGTTTCCCACTTGTCAGCTTTATCTCCTAGAGAAAATGAAAACAATTGTAGCTTCAAAGTATCTTTTGAGATCCCATTGATCTTAATATTTCCACAGAGCATATCAAATTGGTCCAAGTGATATAGGGGATCTTCCATTGGCATACTATGGAACTTGCTGCCTTGCACCATATTTATCAAGTTCGCCTTGATTTTGAAGTTGTTGTTTTTAACAGGTAGTGGACGAAGTCTTATTTGGTATCTATAGAAATTTGGTTCATCAAAAGTGCCGATGACTCTAGGAGATCATTGAGGGTGTATCGGACCTCTTCCTCTCCATGCATTTTGATTTTCCATGCCCACTCCTTGAGCTTCGTTCTCATCATCTTGTGGGGGATATTGTGCTTGGTGTTCCATTTCTAAATTCTGCCTTAGATGATCCATCCGCTCTCTCCTCTTGAAGCTTATGCAAGGGGATATTGTGCTTGGTGTTCCATTTCCAAATTCTACCTTAGATGATCCATATGCTCTCTCCTCTTGAAGCTTCTTTTTTTAGCTACAAAATATCGATGTCATTAGGTTGCAAGTTTATGTGTTTGCGGCTTCTTGTATTTATGCACCTGCAATACCCAAGTAAATGTAGTCCAAGATAGTAAAAAGAAATTAAATACTTAGTCTCTAGGTGAATCAAAATCATAATAACTATTGCTAATTTATCTGGGAACGGCGCCACAAACTTAATGGGGTTTAAGTTTTAATCCCTAATACGATTCCAAGTGTATAGCAATCGAAATAATAGTTGGGTATCGAATCCACATGGAAGGAAGATTAACACACTATGGATGCATGAAACACCTAATTCTTGGTAGATTCAAATTGGGGTGTTAGTCGATTTTCCTAGTTATCTAGTTGCAGAAAAAGTAAAACTATAAGTTTAATTCGATAAATAAAATATATGGACCATGGTAAAGCATTCGACTCGGGATAAATTTATATTGACCTATGATGTTACAAGTTCGATCAGATTATTCCCTAAGAAATAGAATATTTTCTACTAGGCTAATCCACTCTCGTGGCAATAGCCTATTTACTAGCGTATAAATTAATCAAATCTTTTGAACAGTAATTTTTCAACTAGAACTCCTTAAGTTCAAGTCTATCTTAGTCCACCTATTACCCTAGACATCAAACTCTCGTTGGCTAAGATGTGATAGGCATGTTTAGGCTTTACGTACACATTCTGTTTACATCTGTCGGGAGCAAAATATCATAATTCTAGAGATTGATTAGCTACTTCAATCCTAGTATTAAGCACATCCTAAACATCAGGGATTATTTATCTAGTCAACATCAAATTCTCCTAATCTACCTTACCCACAATCTATAAGTCAAACTACTCACACATATTCATATCAATCGCCAAGACAATGAAATAAGAGTAGATAAACATAAAACAAGAGATAGAGAATACGAATTCTTTACTAGAATTGCATGTAGCAAGAACAAAATAGAAGTGCAAAATCTCCTCCAAAAATCGGCCAAGGAGAATAGAAGTAGAATAAAAATTAGGTTAAAATGTAACCTGGAGGGGTTAATATAGTATCTCTAATACACTTGGTTTAACCCGGAACAAACCGGTTACCTTAAAAGTAAGTAAAATCTCACATAGGCGCGGAAGTGGCCATGATCAGCCGGGTGCGATCGGCCGGATGGGCAGGATGCAAAGTATGTGTGCGATCGGTTGGATGTAATCGGCGGGATGACCGATCGCTGGAACGACAGTGGGCAGGTGTTGAGTCGGTGATACAAACCTTGAATCAAGGTCGTAACACACTTGGACCGGTTGGAGAAGATTAGGCGAGATACTCGACTTTAGGCTTTTGTAATAGGGTTTTCGGGTGGGTATTGGGTGGTGGGGTGAAGTGAACCACACGAAGGATGGAAAAACTCGTGATAAATCACAACTTAGAAGCTAGGAGGGCTGGTCTCAACTAGGGTTCTAAGAGATTAGAGTTTTTAGGAGAAAACTCGTAAGAAAAAAATGCTCTCTTTATTAATATCAAAAAACTTATCGAACTACAATGCTGAAAGGAGCCTTATTAATATGCTCAGCAGCTTTGACCTTCTAGGGTCGATCCAAAAAGAAAAGGAAAAAATACAAAAGTGTATAAAGGAAATATTACAAAAGGGAATAATCGAAAAAGGACATCTACTTAAATGTTCTTGACTCAATAAATAGAAAACTACTAATTCCTACCCTGCAAAATAGAAAAGGCAAGTATATAATTGAAAACTTACCTACTTACCATTCGGCCAAGAAATGGAAGGTGGCCGACCTTTGTTACATGCGCTTTACTCTTCAATTTTGAGTAGGTTTATGAAGTGTTGGGCCTTGACCTCTTTTGCCATGAGAGCCCAAGTCTCTGGAGCCCTTTGAGTTGTTGAGAAGCCCTTGGATTAATCCTTGTACTCTTGGCCCAATGCTCCTTGTCGTTGGTATTCTAGGAGCTTGTCTACCCACAAGCTGAAGTTGTGGAAGAGTGTCCTTGTTCTTCTCCTTGTCATGGCTCCTGGTGGCACCATTGGTGTAAAGACTTCATCTAGGTTCATGCCTTGAAGTTGGTAGCTGATTTAATCCGAGTTTCCTTGTGTAGAGGTCGAAATGGTGGTGTGATCGCTTGAGCCGGCTGGACCATATGTAGAGCTGGCCGAGTTGAGATCGGAGCCGGCCAGATCGATTTGTGGGCCGGCGATGATACAAGCTTTGAATCAAGGCCGTAACACGTGTGGGCTGCTTGGAGAAGATTAGGCGAGAAACTTGGCCTTAGGCTTCTGGATGGGGGGTTTTCTAGTGGGTATTGGATGGAGAGGTGAAGTGAACCACACCAGGGGTGATGAACCTCGTGATAAATCACAACTTAGAAGCTAGGAGGGTTGGTCTGGACTAGGGTTCTAAGCGCAAAATTTTTGGGAGAAAACTCGCAGGAAGAAAGTTATATCTTTATTAATATCAAAAAATTGTCAAACTACAATGTTGAAGGAGCCTTATTAATATGCTCGGCAGCTTGACCTTCTAGGGTCGACTCAAAAGAAAAATGGAAAAGTTACAAAAGTGCACAAGGAAAATTACAAAAAGGAAATAACCGAAAAAGAACTACTAGCTAAATTGTTCTTGACTCAAAAATGTAAAACTTCTAATTCCTACCCTACAAAACAGAAAAGGCAAGTATATAAATGAAAACTTACCATTCTTACCTATCTGCCAAGAAATGGAAGGTGGCCGACCTTGTGGCATGCACACGCCTAACTCCTAGTCTTCGACTTGGAGTAGGGTTACGAATTATTGGGCCCTGACCTCTTTTGCCACGAAAACCCAAGTCTCTGGAGTCCTTTGTAATGTTGAGAAGCCTTTGAACTCTTCCTTGTACTCTTGGCCCAATGCTCCTTGTCGATGATCTTCTAGGAGCTTGTCTACCCACAAACTGAACTTGTGAAGAGTGCCCTTGTTCTGCTCCTTGTCATGGCTCCTGGTGGCACTATTGGTGTAGAGACTTCATCCAGTTTCATGCCTTGAAGCTGGTAGCTAAGCTGATCCGAGTCTCCTTGTGTAGATGTGGAAATGGTGGTGCAATCGGCTGGATTGTGCGAGGAGCTGGCCGAGTTGTCATTGGAGTCGGCCATATTGATTCCTGAGCCGGCGGTGTCACTAGTTGGGCCGGTGGTGTCATTCACGTTACCGCCAGTTGGGCCGGAGGTTTGAGCCTCTTCGCCGGAAAAGTTGGCCGGCCCGGCCCGGCTGATCATAGGGCCGGCGGTACTGCTTGGGCTGGCAGACGCGCCAAATGGCCCGACTATCTCGGGCAAGCATTCTGGTTGGCCATTCTGGTCTTCTAGCTGGCCAGAAAATCTGATGTCCTCATCATCCTCTCCCCCTTCAGTAGGTTTTGACCTCAAAACTGGCTCATCTGCAAGGAAAGGAGCTAAATCAGTTACATTGAATGTGTTAGACACATTGAACTCACCTGGAAGCTCGATCCGGTAGGCATTGTTGTTGATCCTCTCCAGCACTCTGAATGGTCTATCTCCTCTTGGGGCCAGCTTGGAACTCCTTAGGTTGGGGAACCTCTCTTGCCGTAGGTGTAACCACACCCAATCGCCTAGTTGAAAAATCATCTCTCTTTTCCCCTTGTTGGCGTGAGTCACGTACTGCCCGGTCCTCTTCTCCAGGTTCTCTGCTACCTTCTGGTGTATCTTCTTAATGAATTCTGCCTGGGATGCTCCATTGAGGTTGGTCATTTCTGCTGGTGGCAGTGGTGTTTGCTCCAAGGGCGTTTGAGGGTTGAAACCGTAGACCACTTCAAAAGGGGTCTTCTTCTTGGCTGAATGCACTGCTCGGTTGTACGCAAATTCTATGAATGGAAGGCAATCCACCCATATCTTGAGGTTCTTTCCTAGTGTGGTCCTGAGAAGAGTCGACAATGTCCGGTTGACTACTTCAGTTTGGCCATCGTTTGAGGATGGTAGGTGGTAAAGAAGAGCAAGTTCGTGCCTAACTTCTTCCAGAGGGACCTCCAGAAGTGGCTGAGAAATTTGGTGTCTCTGTCTGACACGATCGTCCTTGGAACTCCATGAAGCCGTACTATCTCCCTGAAGAAAAGCTCGACTGTTTGCGTGGCATCATTAACATTGGCACATGGGATGAAATGTGCCATCTTGGAGAATCGGTCCACCACTACAAAGATAGCATCTTTGTGGTTAATCTTGGGCAGACCTAGAACGAAGTCCATGGAAATGTCCACCCATGGATGTGTAAGTATGGGCAGAGGGAGATACAACCCGTGAGGGTGCACTCGGGACTTCGCTTTCTTGCAAGTGATGCACCCTGCACAATGGGCTTCTACTGACCTCTTGATGAGTGGCCAGTAGAAGTGCTCCTTGACCACTGCTAGTATTTTATCAACACCAAAGTGGCCCATAAGACCTCCTCCATGAGCTTCTCGGGTGATAAGCTCTCGTAGAGATCCTTGTGGTATGCACAACCTTCTTTCTCGGAACAAGAACCCATCATGGATGTAGAACTTGCCATGACTCCCTGTGCCACACTCCTTGTAGCTCTCAGAAAAGTCAGGATCATCCTTATACAGGTCCTTGATGTGCTCGAATCCTCAGACCTTTGCTTCCATGGTAGATATCAAAGCAAACCGTCTTGATAGTGCATCGGCTACCACATTATCCTTGCCTTTCTTGTACTTGATGACGTAAGGGAAGGTTTCTATAAACTCCATCCACCTAGCATGTCTCTTCTTGAGATTGGTTGGCCCTCTGAGGTGTTTGAGAGTCTCGTGATCAGTGTGGATCACAAACTCCTTGGAAAACAAGTAATGTTGCCAAGTCTCCAAGGCTCGGACTAGGGCATAGAGCTCCTTGTCGTAGGTGGGGTAATTCAGTGAGGCCTCACCTAACTTCTCACTGAAATATGCCACTGGCCTTCCCCCTTGGGTTAGCATTGCTCCTATGCCTAGTCCATAGGCATCACACTCCACTTCAAACGTCTTGTTGAAGTCGGGCAGGACTAGCACTGGTGCATGCGTGAGATTGTCCTTCAAGGTCTGGAATACCTTCTCTTGAGCTTCTTTGATGAGGATATGAGGTCGTACATCCAGCCAGGAGACCAGGCTGGCCGACCAGGAAGCTTGCCCGAGATAGCTAGGCCATCTGGCACGTCTGCCTGCCCAAGCGGTACCGCCGGACCTTCGACCAATAGAACTAGACCGACCAGCATTGTCGGCGGAGAGACCCAAGCTTCTGGCACACTTGGTGGCGACGTGGATGACACCACCGGTCCCCTTGGTGAAGCTACCAACTCTGGGATCAACTTGGCCGGTCCTGAAGACATTCCGTTTAGTACCTCGCACAGTCCAGCCGGTATAGCCGGTACAGCCGATCCAGCCGAGTGCACGAGCATTTCTACTTCTACACAAGGGAACTCGGACCAGATCAGCTACCAGCTTCAGGACATGCATCTAGAGGAAGTCTCCACACCATTAGTGCCACCAGGAGCAATGACAAGAAGCAGATCAAGAGCACTCTTCCACAAGTTCAGCTTATGGGTCGCAAGCTCCTAGAGGAAGATCAAATAAGGACAATGGGCCAGAAGTGCAAAGTAGATTCCAAAGGCTTCTCAACAACACAAGGAACATCAGAGACTTGGGCTTTAGTGGCAAGAGAGGTCAGGGCCCAAAGATTTTTAACCCTACTCCAAGTCGAAGACTAGGAGCAAGGCGCGTGCATGCCACAAGGACAGCCACCTTCCATTTCTTGGCCGTGAGGTAAGTTAAGGTAAGTTTCAATTCGAATATATGCCTCTTTCTGTTTTGCAGGGTAGGATCTAGATGATTTACATTTTTGAGTCAAGAACATTTTAGGAATAGGTCTTTTTTTCGATTATACACTTTTGTATCTTTTCCTTTGTGCACTTTTGTAAGATTTCATTTTCTTTATTTGAGTCGACCCTAGAAGGTCAAGCTGTCGAGCATATTAATAAGGCTCCTTCCAGCATTGTAGTTCGACAACCTTTTTGATATTAATAAAGATAGAACTTTTTCCCCAACAAGTTATTCTCTCGAGAGACTTGTGTCCTTAGAACCTAGTTGAGACCAGCCCTCCTAGCTCTAAGTTTGTGATTTATCACGAGGTTCATCACCCCTTGTGTGGTTCACTTCACCTTTCCATCGAATACCAACCCAAAAACCCCTATCCAAGAAGTCTAAGGTCGAATTTCTCACCTAACCTTCTCCAAACAGGCTACACACATATAAGACTTGAATCGAGGCTTGTATCATTTTGGTATCAGAGGTTAAAGCTCCTAAACCAGGTTGTTTCTATCCTTTAGCTTGTCTTGTTTCTTGTTCTTGCATTAGTTTAAGTTTCATTCCAGAAAATCAAAAAAATAACATATAAGTTCATACCGAGTGCATCTAGTTCCTACATGCATCACTAGGTTCTAGAATCATTCTTGCATTGCTATATTCGACTTTCCTTTTTGTTAGAATCATATTTTATTATTTTTAAGTTAAATTAAAAGAAAAGAAAAAGAAAAGAAAAGAAAATAGGAAAAAACCAAAAGATTTCGAATTGGACAGCTAGCAATAGTTGTCAAGAAAATTTCCTTTTATTTAAATATCCATATATTCGAATTTTCCATTCCTTAGAATTTTCCTTTTTGCATTTTTTTCGAATCCCTTATAAAAAGAAAACCCTCCTAACAAATTTAGGAATAGCATAAATTGTCTTCTATCTTTGTAGTACGCAATGGCAGAAGAAAACAGAGAAGCAACCGAAGCCATGATGGCCATATTCACCACTCTCCAAACACAACTCGCATCAATAGGTGAGAGGTTGGAGCGCGTGGAAAGACCGGTGAGATTCCAGGCCATAAGGCACGTGAAAGCTGAGCAAGACCGTGCTGAGGGTCCTGAGCACCTTAGGACACGGCACGAACAAGAGGAGCCCCATCAAGATGGAGATGAGGACACACAACCTCATAACTATCACCATAGGCTAAGAGGACCTCCACGGCAACCAGAGGCAGAGGATGATGGCTGCGAACCATATGGTCTTCACCAGAGACCAAGGATGCCTCCTAGACATCATGAGGATGGAGATGAACATGCCTACAACCGGGTAACCCATCCTGATGTTAAGCTAACTCCTCCAAGTTTTGCAGGAAAAGTAGACCCTGAGGCTTACCTAGATTGGGAGAGAAGAATGGATCATATCTTTGATCATTACAACCAACCAGGGCCTAGGAGAGTCTCAATAGCAGTAGAACAACTCACGGACAATGCCCTCATCTGGTGGGAACATGAGGTATCTGAGAGAAGGAGGAAAAGAATGAGGCCCCTAGACTCATGGGTCGACATGAAGGATGTCATGCGACAAAGGTTTGTTCCACCTTACTTTCATAGAGACTTGCAACGTCGTTTTCGTACTCTTAAGCAGGGTACCAGATCAGTAGAAGAATACTATGAAGAGTTCGAGAAGCTAAGGAACAGATTGGAGCTCAATGATGATGAAGAAGCATTGATGGCACAATTCTTGGATGGACTCCAAGAAAGGATCAGCCGCAAGGTAGAAAGGCAAATCTACAATGACTTCAAGGACTTGTTCCACCTATCTGTCCAGGCTGAGCAGCACATCAAACGTAAGAGCCAAGACATCCGCAGCAAGCCTAAGACGCCTTGGGCACCAAGCAACATTCCCAAGCCCGTAGACAAAGGCAAGAGCATAGAGATCGAGTAAAGGTTCAAGAGCAAGCCTCATGAACCCACCCGTGACCAGAGAGAGCCTAGTAAGTCTTCTAACCCTCAAAGATCATGTGACATCACTTGTTTCAAGTGTAGGGGTCGTGGACACATTTCAAGGGAGTGCCCAAACAACCGGGTCATACTGATTACGGAGGCTGGGGAATATGAGTCCCAAGATGAAGAGGACTATAAACCAGAAGAGGAATATGGTGACATTGAGTACCTTGATGTGGGGGAAATGCTGGTCACTAGACGCATCCTCAGTGCAATGGTGGATCCTTCAGAGACCATCCAGAAGGAGAACATCTTCCACAGCCGTTGCACCATCAAGGGCAAGGTATGTAACCTCATCATAGATGGTGGTTCTTGCACTAACGTTGCTAGTGCATATATGGTTGATAAGCTAGGTTTAGAGAAGACAAGGCATCCTCGACCATATAGACTGAGATGGCTCGATGACAAAGTGGAGCTCAAGATCCATGAGCAAGTCACCGTGCCATTCAATGTGGGCAAGTACCAAGACCAAGTCGTGTGCGACGTGGTGCCCATGCAAGCTGGCCATCTTCTGCTAGGAAGACCATGGCAGTTTGAAAAAGAGACCAGGCATGATGGCCGAACCAATCTCTACACTTTTGTGCATGACAAAAGAAAGGTCAACTTGGCTCCTCTTACACCTGCCCGGGTACACGAGCTACAACTCCAAATGAGTAAGGAAAAGAAACTCATCAAGTCTAATTTTCTTATTCAACCAAGTCATGTTCGGAGAGCTTTAGCCTCGAAGGATTTAATGTTACTAATGGTCTTCAAAGAAATCTTGAGTATAGAACAGGAACAGGTAGAGCTGCCTCCTGAAGTAGCAAATCTCCTCAACAAATTCCAGGATGTGTTTCCAGAGGAGATACCAGCAGGCTTGCCTCCTTTACGTGGCATAGAACACCAGATCGATCTAGTGCCCGGAGCAGCCCTGCCCAACCGGCCAGCCTACCGGATGAGTCCAGAGGAGTCCAAGGAGCTTGAGAAGCAAGTCAAGGAGCTCCTGGAGAAAGGCTATGTTCGAGAGAGCCTCAGTCCATGTGCCGTACTAGTGCTACTAGTGCCCAAGAAGGATGGAACTTGGCGAATGTGCGTGGACTGCCGAGCAATCAACAACATCACTGTCAAGTACTGGCATCCAATACCACGGCTGGATGACATGCTAGATGAGCTGAGTGGAGCCACGGTCTTCTCTAAGATAGACCTCAAGAGTGGATACCACCAGGTCAGGATGAAGGAAGGTGATGAATGGAAGTATGCTTTCAAGACAAAGCAAGGGCTATACGAGTGGACAGTCATGCCATTCGGCTTGACTAATGCCCCAAGCACCTTCATGTGCCTTATGAACCAAGTTCTTAGGGCGTACATCAGTAAGTTTGTAGTGGTTTACTTTGATGACATATTGGTTTATAGTAAGTGCCTACGGGAACACCTCACACATCTTGAGATGGTACTTAAAACCCTTCGACAAGAAGAGCTTTATGCCAATCTCAAGAAGTGCACCTTTTGTACTAATAAACTTGTCTTTTTAGGTTTTGTTGTAAGTTCACAGGGCCTACAGGTTGATGAAGAGAAGATTCGAGCCATACAAGAATGGCCAACACCAGGCAACATCAGCCAAGTAAGGAGCTTCCACAGACTGGCCAGCTTCTATAGGAGATTCGTGCCCAACTTCAGCAGTATTGCCTCACCATTGACAGCAGTAGTAAAGAAGAACGTGGAATTCAGCTGGGGAGAAGCTCAGAAGAAGGCATTCCAGGCCTTGAAGGACAGCCTTGCACATGCACCAGTGCTAGTCCTGCCCGCCTTCAACAAGACGTTTGAAGTGGAGTGTGATGCCTCTGGAATAGGCATAGGAGCAGTGCTAACCCAAAGAGGGAGACCAGTGGCATACTTCAGTGAGAAGCTAGGTGGTGCCTCACTGAACTACCCCAATTATGACAAGGAGCTTTATGCCCTTGTCCGAGCATTGGAGACTTGGCAGCATTACTTGCTGTCCAAGGAGTTTGTGATCCACACTGGTCACGAGACTCTCAAACACCACAGAGGGCAAACCAATCTCAAGAGGAGACATGCCAGGTGGATGGAGTTCATAGAGACCTTCCCGTACGTCATCAAGTACAAGAAGGGCAAAGATAATATGGTAGCCGATGCACTATCAATGAGGTTTGCCTTGATATCCACCATGGAGGCAAATGTCCTAGGGTTCGAGCACGTCAAGGACCTATACAAGGATGATCCTGACTTTGCTGAGAGCTACAAGGAGTGTGGCACAGGGAGTCATGGCAAGTTCTACATCCATGAGAGATTCTTGTTCCGAGAAAAAAGGTTGTGCATACCACAATGATCATTAAGGGAGCTTATCATCCGAGAAGCTCATGGAGGAGGACTCATGGGCCACTTTGGTGTCGACAAGACTCTAGCAGTGGTCAAGGAGCACTTCTACTGGCCACACATCAAGAGGACAGTAGAAGCTCATTGTGCATCACTTGCAAGAAGGCAGAGTCCCGAGTGCACCTCACGGGTTGTATCTCCCACTGCCCATACCTACACATCCATGGGTGGACAAATCAATGGACTTCATCCTAGGCCTGCCCAAGATCAACCACAAAGATGCAATCTTTGTAGTGGTGGACAGATTCTCCAAGATGGCATACTTCATTCCGTGTGTCAATGTCAATGATGCCACGCAAACAGCTGAGCTGTTCTTCAGGGAGATAGTACGGCTTCATGGAGTGCCAAGGACCATCGTATCAGACAGGGACACCAAGTTCCTCAGCCATTTCTGGAGGACCCTTTGGAGGAAGCTAGACACGAAGCTACTCTTCTCTACCACCTGCCATCCTCAAACCGATGGCCAAACTGAAGTTGTCAACAGGACACTATCAACTCTTCTCAGGACTACACTAGGGAAGAACCTCAAGACTTGGGTGGAGTGCCTGCCATTCATAGAGTTCGCTTACAACCGAGCCGTGCACTCAGCAACCAAGAAGACACCATTTGAAGTAGTATACGGCTTCAACCCTCTCACCCCATTGGAGCAAACACCACTACCACCAGCAGAGATGACCAACCTCAACGGAGCATCCATGACAGAGTTCATAAGGAAGTTACACCAGAAGGTAGCAGAAAACTTGGAGAAAAGGATGGGGCAGTACGTGACTCATGCCAACAAGGGAAGAAAGGAGGTGATCTTTCAACAAGGCGATTGGGTGTGGCTACACCTACGGCATGAGAGGTTCCCGAACCTCAGGAGTTCTAAGCTAGCACCAAGAGGAGATGGACCATTCAGAGTGCTGGAGAGGATCAACAACAACGCCTACGGAATCAAGCTCCCTGGTGAGTTTAACGTGTCCAACACGTTCAACGTAACTGACTTAGCCCCTTTCCATACAGATGAACCAGTTTTGAGGTCAAAATCTACTGAAGAGGGAGGGGATGATGAGGAAATCATACAAAGTAAAATAGTTATAGAGATTTTTCACAAGATTCAGTTTTCCAACATACATTTCTGGGACCTAGTGTAGAAAAAAAATCCACTAGAACAAGAAAACAATTACAATTGCATATGGTACAACATAAACAAGCCCACCATTCTTTTCTACGTGATCTGTAGAAACAGTATCAGACAAAACTTGTCTAACTACCACCCAGCTGCAGTGGTGTATCACCATTTTCAATGGCTATAGATTTCACAAAAAGACCATCAACAAAACTAACAAATTTATCATCTTGTTAGTCCGGCTGATAGGACGACGTCAAACACATGTCTGCACCTTTCATCAATACACTCGGCAGCCATAAATCTTCATGAGATAGCTCCTTAGTATATATAACACTCCTCTAACCCTAGCACATAAGATCCTCACGAGATTTTGATATATACAACTTGATTTATAAGTTTATGTATTTGCCAAATCTATTTCGGAGATATTTGATTTTTCATATTCGTGAGATACAACTTGTCCTTTAAGCTTATCTACCTGCCAATCTGTTGCAGAGAATATATGATTTTCCTACAACCTCATAACAACTCAAGAAGTCAGTTTCCATATTCGATATATACAACTTGTCGTTTAAATTCATCTACCTGCCAAATTCGTTGCAGAGAATATATGTTTTTCTACAACCTCATAACAGCTCAACAAACCACTTGTCACGTTAACAATTGTGCCACATCAAGTACTTGCTTCCTTTTATGTTCTCTAATACATCATCTGATGCCATCAAGTATATGCCTAGTATGTTGTATTAGATATTTAAAATCCCAACAACTTTGTTCAGCTCAATAAACCCCTTGACACGTCAGCAATTACGCCACATCAAATCTTTACTTCCTGATATGTCGTTTAATATATTCTTTGATGCATCAGATCTCAATACCTTGTCTGATGTATTCTCTGTTGTATCCAACCAGAAACTCTGCACTTTGAGAGACTTCTCTTATACACCATGTGCTTTAAGTCGATAATGATCCCACTGGAATCATCTATCATATTCTTGTTCTATGTTGATGATTGTATCAACTACTTCATCAACTACTGCATCAGCTTTGTTGTATCAACACTTAGATAACATATTGTATCTCATCTGTCCAATGTTTGGATCAGTTCTATTATTGATACTGCATTATGTCTTGATAACTTTGTAACAACCACTGCATCAAGCATTTCTCAATCTCTGTTGTATCAACAGTTGCATATCATACTCCATATCATATGTCCAATATCTGAGTCATAATATGTTATGCTTTGTTCCGACAGCTCCACACATCAGTCATCATAACACTAACAATCTCCCCCTTGATGATTGATCAAGCTCACAATCAATATCACAACACATGTTTACATCAAGTGTTTGTGGTTGTGACACGATAGATATAACACATCATGATGTAGAAGTTATATCATATCTTTGTGTAATAGTTTCTGAACTAAGTCAGCAATACACTAACAATTTTTCCTTTGATAACTGAATTGTAGAACTCTACCACACAACAACAACTACAAATCTTCAAACTCAACTTTTATATACCACAATCACCAACACACTAACAGATCTAAGTTGGCCACTTACACATGAAATGTTGAAGTTGTTATTTGTGGCATGGTTCTCAGTAAATTCTTTGGTTTGAACTTGAATTTTCAAACTTTAGGATACCTCTTTGGTTTCCGTCTATGTTTCACTCGTGGAGACATTTTAGCGACACTTTGTATCCATTGTTCTGGCTATGGACATTTATTGATCTAAAAGATAGGTCAGCCAGTTCTTTCACAGGAAAATTTGTAATCGAGCCACTTCATGAAGCAACCCTTCAAAGTCATGACCAAAATCGAAATCCATCCAATTGTAGAGCAGAATGAGCAGAATGTGATTGTAATTCATTATTCTTCAATATCGTATATGGCAATTCTTCAATAATATGCAGAGACTCATTTCAAAAAAAAAAGTCGTTGCCTTCTCCAACGACTCTGTTGCATTACTCGTAACAACTCTTTTGCAAAATCGTATCAATTGTTTCTGTTTTACCAATTACTTTTGTCTCTGAATCCGTCTTTGTACTTGAGTCAATTTCTCCTTTCTTACTAATTTCATGCTCTTAAATTAATTCAATTCCCTTTAGAACTTGTTCTGCTTTGTTCCCAAAACACTGCTCCAAGAATCGTTTATTATTATCTCGCAATTAAAACTTTTTCAGATCATCGTCGTCACCAAACCTCAACAATAAAGCATTCTTTAAAGAATCCCAAATGTGAAAAGGCAATATTGAATATAATCGATGAACATATGCTTTTGCTTCCCCATCGCTAAAATTATTTTCGAAAACATAATCCTTTTCTCCATCCAATCGATCCAGAACCACAATTCACCAACAACATTGCGATTGCTTCTATCCGAATGTCACAACCCACCAATTTGTTAAGTTCCTAACACCGATACTCTTTTTTATATAGTTTTCAGAAATAATTACAAAGAACAGAACATAGATCAAGATCTCATATCCATCTCTATATGAAACTCTCTCTCTACAATCTTATATCTATGGTACCCCAAAAAGACTCATCACGTCTCAACACGCAACAACCATATTCAGCATGAAAAACAACTAAAAGAGTCACTCACTTATTTATACTCAAAAGAACTATTAACTGCGAACATTCAAACTGAAAGAGAAGCTTCACTTCATTGTTTCTTTCTACAATTAAATGTCCACGAAAGCTCACACTAAGATTCTCCCATGCATTCTTCTTCTTCTTCCCTTGTCTTACACGCTTATCACATTGTCCTGAGTTAAAGTGCTCCAAAAGTAAGATGTAAGTGATTGATGGTGGAACAAGCGTGAATCAATTTCTGTATAATCCTTTATGAGTGCCTATAGCTTCTATGATGCTCTCAACCCACCTGTAAAATACACCACAAACCCATACAGAGAGGTGACGATGGCACTCAATTCACTCGGTTATGTGACAAGAGGACTCAAATCAGAGCATATGTGAGATCAAAATTTACCCATTAAGTCCTGGTTGCTCCGGGTAGTACACGTTTTTGAATCCTAGTCGTCTTGCAGCTGAAGCAGTTGTCTCTCCAATGCAGGCAACATAATTGCTCCATTGCTCCACGTTTGGAATAAGATTCATCCAAGCCCTGTTGAATACAATAAAAATGATGGACCAAAACCCGTTTCGACAATAATAGAGAATGACTGATAACAGCATTTCTCCCATTACTGCTGCTGCACTAGCGACTATTACTGGCGCCTACCGGATTGCAGAAGGTGAGGCTACAGAGACAACAGGGGCAGATAATGCCTGTTGCAGAAGCATCACATCAACACTCTGCACAGGAACCTAGCAAAATAACAGAAATATAATGACAGTTACAGATATAGATGTTTTCAAAGCAAGTACCCATTTATAAAATGCTTAGCTTTGTAACCCAAGTAATGAATTACTTTTTAATAGTGTTTGTCTACTAAGTGCAAAGACGGCTTACTGTTGTGTATGTATTCAACCTTAGAACTTCAAATCCACGTCTTGACAACCCTTCCTCTAAGATTCATATATCGAATAGAGTTGGTCAGTCATGGAATTCCACATCTGCGAAACAATATAAAGTGCACACATCCAAATGCAAAAGGACACCGCAGAGTGCAGAATATGCAACTTTTGGAATACTATATCACCATACACTAAATCCAAAGTAAAAATAATCATTCAGTAATCAATTTTTTTCTGATATAGATACAATTGCATCATAGCTCCATCAAAGATTTTACATAATTTGGTAGACATTATCTTTTGTATTTTCAATATTCTGTTCTACGAATAATGTCATATATCAATTGGGAAAACCTAACCACCCACCAATGTCATTGCCTGCTTTTAGAGAAGCCGGGTATAAGACAGAGGACTTTTTGCCAACATTTCCTGGAAGCTCCGAAGCCAAAACTTTACCAGTTGCTGAAAGAATGAATTTAAAGATAATGAGCCAACCAACAGCGTAACCACTGTACATTCAACCAATCGTTCGTAACCTATTAATATTTATGTTGCCTTGATAGATGGAATCTCCATTAAAACATAAACATGGATGAGAGGCATGCCATGGAGAATAAATATAGCTTGGGTTATTAAAAATTCGTCACCCCAGAAGGCTAAATATGTTTTTTGATGCTCTCTGATTCATCGAAACAAACTATGACAATGGTATATGTCACATCTTCCATAGTCATATAACACAATGAAATTGTACGTTACTACAACATTAAATGCTTGAAGTTGAAGATGCACCGATTGCAGATAAAAAAAGTACAATGAGTGAATAAGAAAATGTATGCTGGAATAGAATTTTATGGAACCTTTTGATGGTGTAAAAGAAACATGAAGCGATCCTTCTGCCGATTGTACCACCTCTTCAAATATTCTGGCTGTTCCAGCTCCCACTACACCTAGTTTCACTTTCGGGAAGCTAGCTCCCCTAAGGAATTGAGACCATTGAGGTTTAAAGCGATGGAAGAAAGATAGTGAGGAAAAAAGTGTAAAACTTATAAAGATGATACAAAATGCTTGAATTCTTATGTAAACCTTGTCATTTAAAGAGTCTTCGCAGTTATATGCTTACATCTATATCTGGAAACCTAAATAAAAACCTAGACTAGTCTCATTGCCTAACAATAACAACCCAAGGAATGCACTCACTACTCACTAGTCACTGGATATTAACAAAAAAATTTAATTGTAGCTTCGGTCTCCAGAAACTCTTAAGATTTAGAAAACCTATTACATATTCTGACAAGATGACAACACATTACTTACTGAAACAGTGTAAACACACATAGAAAAAGAGTGATTAGAGCAAATACAAGGGCTTACTTCCACGCCTCGAGAAACACAGAACCTGCTTCTGGAGATGTTATAATGATCCAGTCAAAGCTCTTTTCTAGAATAAGA
Organism: Pugionium cornutum; assembly: GCA_018901935.1. Taxonomy (NCBI): domain Eukaryota; kingdom Viridiplantae; phylum Streptophyta; class Magnoliopsida; order Brassicales; family Brassicaceae; genus Pugionium; species Pugionium cornutum. The sequence goes on from CM032159.1 coordinate 5,634,079, forward strand.
TGAAACAAGTCAGAAAACATATTAGAACGCCAAAATCTCCACGGCTTAGATTTCTTGAAGCTTTTTCTTAATCGTAATAGCAACCGTGCAGTTAGAGTAAACCTAGGGATTGAAAAATGCATTGTCAAAGCAATAAGATGATACCAGAGTTTCTCCATTATTCTGAATATGCAATGAACAAATCTTTGACAGAATATTTCTAAATAAACAGCCAAATCAATCGAGCAAGAAGTCACTAAGTCAGCTACATCAAAAATCACCACTTAAAACACAAGCCAGCCGATGGAAATCAGGTCCCGGCGCATGTTGAATTAATGGTAGCTCTAAAGATGATATCCCATGTTTCTCCTGCATTTTGAAACTCTTTCAGCTAGCTTAAAACATAAATTCAAAGTTACGTATTCAATACAAATATCCACAAATCCAGTGTCCAAATCTTCATGATCCTGAAACTAAAATACATAAGAAGTTTCAAAATGTCAATTTGGCAGTCAGCATATTTTCTCCAACGAACATTCATAGGACACCAAACTCAATTACGTATCTCAACAAGAGCAGCGACCAATGTAGAATTCATCAAAATAGCTTAGAACTGCAATATATCTGTTAAATCTAACCAAAGCTTCGAGATATTCAAAAAGTAAATGAGACTACTATATTGCGAGAAGTATGTCGAGGAAAGTAAAATACATACCAAGGCTTTAATAATTTGTTTGTTCTTGCCTCGTTCTCGGGTTACGACCACTTGCGGATTCAAATTGGAGGTACAGGACAATGAAACCGAGGAAGAAGACGAAGAGGCATAAGGCGACAATCCTTTTCTCAGAGACTGGACTAGCGAAGAACGAAAAGAAGAAGAAAATGGTGGCTGAGGAGATAGGAGAGAGGAAGGAAACAGGAGCAACGCCATTAAAAATTTCTGGGAACAAATTTTGGAAGGAAGAATTTCGATATTAAATCTTTAATTTATCGTAATTTGCATCATTATAACACAACTTGTTTTTCTCCTTTTTATAGTCCTCTCAAGCGGGTTAGACATGCCCCGCATCATTCGCCCCGCGATGTATTGATGATTTTTTTTTTATAAATCTTTTTTATCCATAAAATCCATGAATTGTTTTTTTTAAAACCCACTTTCGCCTCACATTAATCGAGCGGATTTGCGGGTGACCCGCGACCCGTTTCGTTTTCTAGATTTTTTTAAAAATATTTAATTAAAATAAATCTAAATAGTAATAAATCTAATATTAATAAATTAAATATATCGAAATTCAATTTTTAAAATATCAAATTACACAAATTTTGAAATATTTTACTGCAGTTGTAACATTTGATTCACCTATTAATAAACAAGTTAATTTTCCATTACACATTAAAATTATGAACTAAATAAAATAATTTTAAATATATAAAAAATGTAGTATTTAGAACTTACGAAGTTGAAACAAAAGATATCAATGAAGGCAAATTATCATTTCACCATATGATTCAGCAATCTCTGAATCTGCTCAATAAAATATTAAAATTAGTAATTTAAATATACAATCATAAACGAAATCATAACAATCTTCATAATGTGGATTTTATCTTTTCTATCCGTGTTGTTCACAACAATCTTCTCACTAGGTAAATTATCTTGAGTTAGATATGTTAAAGAAATACGAGATTTTGAACTGTAGGATTTTTTTTAACGGGTAATTCCCTTTTTGCAACTTAAATTTGCTTTTATCTTGCCGTATTCATTAGCTGAAAAATGATTGCAATCATAGTTTGATGGAGTTTTATTGCCGTGTAAAAGTAATTAGAAAGATCGACAAAAATGATTTGGGCTCAACGGAAACAACAAAGCATCAAAATAATCAACGGTCAATTACACAAAGTTGTGATCAGTAGCAGGTTACAAAGGATGAGACTATGATCCTCTGATTCATTAAAATCCACATTTTCTTGCAATTAAAAATCATGTACCCTAATTATCCATGATTGAAATCGTAGTAGAAAAAATCGAAGTCTACCTTAAATCTACAAAAGAAATCCAAAAAAAACACTAACCACGATGAGATGGTTCGCTCTTATTTTTATCTAACAAATCATAGAAACTCTCTATTAGAGAGAGATCTACAGAGACAGAGAGAGATCTAGAGAGATAGAGAGAGAGATCTAGAGAGATAGAGAGAGAGATCGAAAGAGAGTTTGAGAGAGAGAGTTTGAGAGTTTGAGAGAGAGAGAGAGAAAATGAGGATAGAAAACCAGAGAGAAAATGAGGATAGAAAACCAGAGAGAAAGAAAATAAGAGAAAGAAATCGAGAGATAGAGAGTGAGAGAGAGAGACGCTCACCTTAGGGTAGGAGGTCGCCGAAAAATGGCTGGAGATCGCCAGAAATGGCTGGAGATTGCCGGAAATGGCTAGAGATCGCCGGAAATAGCTAGAGATTTTCTCGGAAAATTTTTCTGTGCGGCGTGAATGTAGGATTAGGAATAAGAAAAATTAGGTCATTTACTTTTGTAGTGTTGGTTTGGTTAAACTAGGTTTGGTATTAAATTGGTTTACAATTAAATTGATTTAAGATTAAATTGGTTTATGATTAAATTGGTTTAAATTTTGGTTAATTAATTTTGACCCAAAATTTGCGAGTACCCGCTAACCCACAAAATAATAAAACAAAACCCGCACCCGCTCCGCTATACCAAAACTTCAACCCGCACCCGTCCCGCATATGAATTTTTTTTTCTTCGACCCGCACCCCCCCTGCAGCGGGTCAAACGGGGCGGGACCCGTGGGTAATGAACCATAATGACAGGAGACAAAAAGAGAAAATGGGAAAATCCCAAAAAAAATCTTGAAATTGGCATTTACTGACACTTTAAACCTTGAAAACTTATCACTTATTGAATAAACATGTAAAGTTAACATTTTATCATTTTTAACAGTGAAATTTACACCCGATTATTATCCGTTAAATAAAAGTAACAAAACTTAAGTTGTTGTTAAGAAAAATTTAACCTCTGTTAATAGAGATTTAACCTCGTTTATTTTAAATAAGCATGTGGGATTTATTTATTTTAAATAAAGTTATGGGGTTAGGATCTTCGTTTGTATTAGGGTTTGTGAGAAATGGGAAAAAATTTGGTTGATCGAGTTCAAATGAAGGAAGTAAGAGTTAAATCGAGATTTGAGATACCATATAGAAGTCGATCAAGATAAGAATGGTGAAAACGATTTGATTTGGTCCGAATTTGATTGCGATTTTATGGAGTTGGGGTGGTTTTCGATTGGGCTTTTTATTTTATGGATTTCGGGTTTGCTTGTCTAGGATGTATATTGAATTCGGGATGATGGTGTTTGTCAAAATTGTGTATATTTCGAGTTAGGGTTTGTTGTTGTTTGTTGAATTCAGGATTTGGGATGATGTTGAATTCGGGGTGATGGGGTTTGCCAAAATGTTGTATAAACCTTTAGATCCGATGTTGAATTCGGGATTTTTTTGTTTGTAGTGGATATTTATGGTGTTTATTTGACAATGATATATTGATTTTTTTGTGTGAAGATGTTTCATAGTGAAAGTTCTTCAACAATAAAATACAAAAGTGGAAGTATTGTGTTGTGTAATTGCAATCGACTAGCAAAAATTTTGAAAACTTGGACTAATGACAATCCCAAAATAAGGTTTTACACTTGTAGAAAGCGTAAAATTGGTCAAGGTTACGAGTCTTGCAATTTTTTGTATTCGTATAATTTAGAGAAACCGCATCGATGACAACACATTGCGCTGTTGGAGGTAAGAGATGTCACGACTGAACAAAGAGAGGAGATAAAAAATTTAAGAGACACGGTAAAAACGCTAAGTAGTGATCTTGAAATAAAATGGTTATGCCGAGTTCAATAATGGATGAATTGAAACACATAAGTTTAGATTGTGAAGCACTCAAGCGAGAAGTGTTGATAATAATCGAAAGGAGTCGGGTGTTGCGGAATGTTTTGATTTATTCGACTGTTGTATTTACTATCGTGTTTGTAGCTGTGTTGGGAATTGTAGGAGTGTACTATCGTATTTAAGTAATATTCTTTTTTAGTTGTAATGGGAATGATGAAAGTTGACATTCTTGTTTAGTTGTAATGGGAATGATGAAAATTGTAACATTGCGGATTGTGTTTTTAATGGGAATCAAAGTTGTAACATTTTCTTAATTCAGCAACACCATATCATTACACAAAAGTACTACTACATTGTCGAAATGTCATGATTGACCTAAAGCAGTTCATGCAATAATATGAATAAAAGTAGTACAAACGATGCAGTAAGCATAAATCACCGTGGAGGTGAAGGTTGTGCTGGTTTTGCAGTCCTATCATAAGCTCGGCCAGGAAATACATCAAACACTCGATCTATAAAAGGACTCTAAAATGTTTAAACACCTGTACGTATATTTTCAGGCCTAGTTATCTTCAATGGACGTCCACGCTTAGCTCTCTTTGGTTGGTTGGTTGAGCTTGACGGTTCTGGAGCACTAGACACAATAGGGTAAGCAGAGCTTGATGACCACCTACTCGTGAAGGTTAAGAAGCAAAAAATTCTGAGGGGGTCCTTTGTTTCTGTCTCGGAATTGTTGGTCGAGATGGTGCCTACGCAAAAGAAACCAAAATCATCACCAGCATTTGAATGTTTGACTTTTATTCGTAACAAGGCTCGATTCAAGGCTGTACGCGTGTGGGCTGTGTGGAGAAGATTATGTGAGAAACTCAACCTTAGGCTTCTGGATGGGGGTTTTCTGTTTGGTAATGGATGCAAGGGTGAAGTGAACCACACGAGGGGTGATGAACCTCGTGATAAATCACAAACTTAGAGCTAGGAGAACAGGTCTCGACTAGGTTATAAGCGCACAAGTCTCTTGAAAGAAAAACTTGTAGAAAGAAATTTTGATATTTATTAATATCAAAAAGGTTGTCGAACTACAATGCTGGAAGGAGCCTTATTAATATGCTCGACAGCTTGACCTTCTAGGGCCGACTCAAAGAAAAATGGAAAACTTACAAAAGTGCACAAATGGAAAAACTACAAAAGTGAATAACCAAAAAAAGACTTCTACCTAAATTGTCTTTGACTCAAAATATAAACATTCTAAATCCTACCTTGCAAAACAGAAAGAGACAAGTATATAATTTGAAAACTTACCTTTCTTACCTATCGGCCAAGAAATGGAAGGTGGCCGACCTTGTGGCATGCACGCGCCTTGCTCCTAGTCTTCGACTTGGAGTAGGGTTAGGAATCTTTGGTCCCTAAACTCTCTTGCCACTAAAGCCCAAGTCTCTGAAGTCCCTTGCATTGTTGAGAAGCCTTTGGACTCTTCTTTGCACTCTTTGCCCAATGTTCTTTGTCGATCATCCTTTAGGAGCTTGTCGACCCACAAGGTGAACTTGTGGAAGAGCGTCCTTGATCTGCTCCTTGTCATTGCTCCTGGTGGCACCACTGGTGTAGAAACTTCATCTAGATGCATTTCTTGAAGCTGGTAGCTCATCTGGTCCGAGTCTGATACAAGCCTTGATTCAAGGATGTATGCGCGTGGGCTGTTTGGAGAAGTTTAGGTGAGAAACTCGACCTTAGACTTTTTGTGATGAGGACATCAGGTCGTACATCCAACCAGGATACCAGACTGGCCGACCAGGAAGCTTGCCCGAGACAGCAGGACCATCTGGCACGTCTACCGGACCAGGCAGTACCGCCGGACCCTCGACCTATAGGACCAGACCGGTCAGCATCGCCGGTGGAGAGGCCCAAGCTTCCGGCACACTTGGTGGGGATGTGGATGACACCGCCGGTCCCTCTGGTGATGCCGCCAACTCCGAGATCAACTTGGCCGGTCCTGAAGGCATCCCGGCCAGTACCGCGCACAATCCAGCCGGTACAGCCGATCCAGCCGAGTACACTCGCATTTCCACTTCCACACAAGAGGACTCGGACCAAATGAGCTACCAGCTCTAGGACATGCACCTAGAAGAAGTATCTACACCAGTGGTACCTCAAGGAGCAATGACAAGAAGCAGATCAAGGGCACTCTTCCACAAATTCAGCTTATGGGTCGACAAGCTTCTAGAGGAAGATCAGCTAAGGACAATGGGCCAGAAGAGCAAATTAGAGTCCAAAGGCTTCTCAACAACACAAGGAACAATAGAGACTTGGGCTTTAGTGGCAAGAGAGGTTAGGGCCCAAAGATTTTTAACCCTATTCCAAGTCGAAGACTAGGAGCAAGGCGCGTGCATGCATCAAGGACGGCCACCTTCCATTTCTTGGCCATGAGGTAAGTTAAGGTAAGTTTCAATTCAAATATATGCCTCTTTCTGTTTTGCAGGGTAGGATCTAGATGCTTTACATTTTTGAGTCAAGAACATTTTAGGAATAGGTCCTTTTTCGGTTATACACTTTTGTATCTTTTCCTTTGTGCACTTTTGTAAGTTTTCCTTTTCTTATTTGAGTCGACCCTAGAAGGTCAAGCTGTTGAGCATATTAATAAGGCTCCTTCCAGCATTGTAGTTCGACAACCTTTTTGATATTAATAAAGATAGAACTTTTTCCCCAACAAGTTTTCTCTCAAGAATCTTGTGCGCTTAGAATCTAGTTGAGACCAGCCCTCCTAGCTCTAAGTTTGTGATTTATCACGAGGTTCATCACCCCTCGTGTGGTTCACTTCACCCTTCCATCTTTTACCAACCAGAAAACCCCCATCCAGAAGCCTAAGGTTGAGTTTTTCACCTAATCTTCTACAAACAGCCCACGCGCATATATCCTTGAATCAAGGCTTGTATCATTTTGGTATCAGAGCTTAAAGCTCCTAAACCAGGTTGTTTCTATCCTTTTGCTTTTTTTGTTTTTAGTTCTTGCATTAGTTTAATTCGCATTCAAGAAAAAATCAAAAAAATAACCTCAAACTCCAAACCGAGTGCATCTAGCCTTCTACGTGTATCACTAGGGTTTAGATTCACTTTTGCATTGCCATTCACGTTTTCCTTTTTGTTTAATTCATATTTCCATTAATTTTAAGTTAAATTAAAAAGAAAACAAAAAGAAAAGAAAGAAAATAGGAAAATACCCAAAAGATTTCGAATTGGACAGCTAGCACAAGTTGTCTAGGAAGTTTCCTTTTTCCTTTTATTCGAATTTCCTTTCCTTAGGATTTTTCCTTTTTGCATTTTTTTGAACCCCTTATAAAAAGAAAACCCTCCTAACAATTTAGGAGCATCCTAACTTGTCTTCTTTCTTTGTAGAACGCCATGGGAGAAGAAAACAGAGAAGCAACCAAAGCCATGATGGCCATGTTCACCACACTCCAAACACAATTCGCATCCATAGGCGAGAGGTTGGAGCGCGTGGAAAGACCGGTGAGATTCCAGGCCATAAGGCACGTGAGAGCTGAGCAAGACCGTCCTGAGGGTCCTGAGCACCTTATGACACGACACGAACAGGAGGAACCCCAGCCAGATGGAGATGAGGACACACAACCTCATAACTATCACCATAGGCCGAGAGGACCTCCACGGCAACCAGAGCAGAAGATGATGGCTTTGAGCCATATGGTCTTCACCAGAGACCAAGAATGCCTCCAAGACATCATGAGGATGGAGATGAACGCACCTACAACCGGGTAATTCATCCTGATGTTAAACTAACTCCTCCAAATTTTGCAGGAAAAGTAGACCCCGAGGCTTACCTAGATTGGGAGAGGAGAATGGATCATATCTTTGATCACTACAACCAACCAGGACCTAGGAGAGTCTCAATGGCAGTAGCACAACTCACGGACAATGCCCTCATCTGGTGGGATCGTGAGGTATCTGACAGAAGGAGGAAGAGAATGAGACCCGTAGACTCATGGGTCGACATGAAAGACCTCATGCGACAAAGGTTTGTTCCACCTTACTTTCATAGAGATTTGCAACGTCGTTTTCGTACTCTTAAGCAGGGTACCAGATCAGTAGAGGAGTACTATGAAGAGTTCGAGAAGTTAAGGAACAGATTGGAGCTTAATGATGATGAAGAAGCATTGATGGCACAATTCTTGGATGGACTCCAAGAAAGGATCAGCTGCAAGGTGGAAAGGCAAATCTACAACGACTTCAAAGACTTGTTCCACCTATCTGTGCAAGCTGAGCAGCACATCAAGCGTAAGAGCCAAGACATCCGCAGCAAGCCTAAGACACCTTGGGCACCAAGCAACATGCCCAAGACCGTAGACAAAGGCAAGAGCATAGAGATCGAGTCAAGGTTCAAGAGCAAGCCTCCTGAACCCACCCGTGACCAGAGAGAGCCTGTTTAGTCTTCTAACCCTCAAAGATCACATGACATAACTTTTTTCAAGTGCAGGGGACGTGGACACATCTCAAGGGAGTGCCCAAACAACCGAGTCATGCTGATTACGGAGGCAGGAGAGTATGAGTCCCAAGATGAAGAGGACTATGAGCCAGAAGGAGAGTATGGTGACATTGAGTACCCTGATGTGGGGGAAGTGCTGGTCACTAGACGTATCCTCAGTGCAATGGTGGATCCTTTAGAGACCATCCAAAAAGAGAACATCTTCCACAGCCGTTGCACCATCAAGGGCAAGGTATGTAACCTCATCATAGATGGTGGTTCTTGCACTAACGTTGCTAGTGCGTATATGGTTGATAAGCTAGGTCTAGAGAGGACACGGCATCCTCGACCATATAGACTGAGATGGCTCGATGACAAAGTGGAGCTAAAGATCCATGAACAAGTCATTGTACCATTCAGTGTGGGCAAGTACCAGGATCAAGTCGTGTGCGACGTTCAAGTCGTGTGCGACGTGGTGCCCATGCAAGCTGGCCATCTTCTACTAGGAAGACCATGGCAGTTTGACAAAGAGACCAGGCATGATGGCCGAACCAATCTCTACACCTTCGTGCATGACAAGAGAAAGGTCAGCCTAGCTCCTCTTACACCTGCTCAGGTACACGAGCTACAACTCCAAATGAGTAAGGAAAAGAAACTTATCAAGTCTAATTTTCTTATTCAACCAAGCCATGTCCGGAGAGCTTTAGCCTCGAAGGATTTAATGTTACTAATGGTCTTCAAAGAAGTTTTGAGTGTAGAACAGGGACAGGTAGAGCTACCTCCTGAAGCAGCAACTCTCCTCAACAAATTCCAGGATGTATTTCCAGAGGAGATACCAGCAGGCTTGCCTCCTTTACGTGGCATAGAACACCAGATTGATCTAGTGCCCAGAGTAGCCCTGCCCAACCGGCCAGCCTACCGGATGAGTCCAGAGGAGTCCAAGGAGCTTGAGAAGCAAGTCAAAGAGCTCCTGGAGAAAGGATATGTTCGAGAGAGCCTCAGTCCATGTGCCGTACCAGTGCTACTAGTGCCCAAGAAGGATGGGACTTGGCGTATGTGCTTGGACTGCCGAGCAATCAACAACATCAAAGTCAAGTACAGGCATCCAATACCACAACTGGATGACATGCTAGATGAGCTGAGTGGAGCCACGGTCTTCTCCAAGATAGACCTCAAAAGTGGATACCACCAGGTAAGAATGAAGAAAGGTGATGAGTGGAAGACTGCTTTCAAGACAAAGCAAGGGCTCTACGAGTGGACAGTCATGCCATTTGGCTTGACTAATGCCCCAAGCACCTTCATACGCCTTATGAACCAAGTTCTTAGGGCATACATCAGTAAGTTTATAGTAGTTTACTTTGATGACATCTTGGTTTATAGTAAGTGCCTACGGGAACACCTCACACATCTTGAGATGGTACTTAAAACCCTTCGACAAGAAGAGCTTTATGCCAATCTCAAGAAGTGCATCTTTTGTACTGATAAACTTGTCTTTTTAGGTTTTGTTGTAAGTTCACAGGACCTACAGGTTGATGAAGAGAAGATTTGAGCCATACAAGAATGGCCAACACCAAGCAACATCAGCCAAGTGAGGAGCTTCCACAGACTGGCCAGCTTCTATAGGAGATTCGTGCCCAACTTCAGCAGTATTGCCTCACCCTTGACAGTAGTAGTGAAGAAGAACATGGGATTCAGCTGGGGAGAAGCTCAGGAGAAGGCATTCCAGGCCTTGAAGGACAGCCTTACACATGCACCAGTGCTAGTCCTGCCCGACTTCAACAAGGCGTTTGAAGTGGAGTGTGATGCCTCTGGAATAGGCATAGGAGCAGTGCTAACCCAAGGAGGGAGACCAGTGGCATACTTCAGTGAGAAGCTAGGTGGTGCCTCACTGAACTACCCCACTTATGACAAGGAGCTCTATGCCCTTGTCCGAGCATTGGAGACTTGGCAGCATTACTTGTTGTCCAAGGAGTTTGTGATCCACACTGATCACGAGACTCTCAAACACCTCAAAGGGCAAACCAATCTCAAGAGGAGACATGCCAGGTGGATGGAGTTCATAGAGACCTTCCCGTACATCATCAAGTACAAGAAGGGCAAAGATAATGTGGTAGCCGATGCACTATCAAGGAGGTTTGCCTTGATATCAACCATGGAGGCAAAGGTCCTAGGATTCGAGCACATTAAGGATCTGTACAAGGATGATCCTGACTTTGCTGAGAGCTACAAGGAGTGTGGCACAGGGAGTCATTGCAAATTCTACATCCATGAGGGATTCTTGTTCCGAGAAAGAAGGCTGTGCATACCACAAGGATAATTAAGGGAGATTATCATCAGAGAAGCTCATGGAGGAGGACTCATGGGCCACTTTGGTGTCGACAAGACTCTAGCAGTGGTCAAGGAGCACTTCTACTGGCCACACATCAAGAGGACAGTAGAAGCTCATTGTGCAAGATGCATCACTTGCAAGAAGGCAAAGTCCCGAGTGCAACCTCACGGGTTTTATCTCCCACTGCCCATACCCACACATCCATGGGTGGACATCTCAATGGACTTTGTTCTAGGTCTGCCCAAGATCAACCACAAAGATGCAATCTTTGTAGTGGTGGACAGATTCTCCAAGATGGCACACTTCATTCCATGTGCCAATGTCAATGATGCCACACAAACAGCTGAGCTGTTCTTCAGGGAGATAGTACGGCTTCATGGAGTGCCAAGGACAATCGTATCAGACAGGGACACCAAGTTCCTCAGCCATTTATGGAGGACCCTTTGGAGAAATCTAGGCACGAAGCTACTCTTCTCTACCACCTTCCATCCTCAAACCGATGGCCAAACCGAAGTTGTCAACAGGACACTATCAACTCTTCTCAGAACTACACTAGGGAAAAACCTAAAGACTTGGGTGGAGTGCCTGCCATTCATAGAGTTCGCTTACAACCGAGCCGTGCACTCAGCAACCAAGAAGACACCATTTGAAGTGGTATATGGCTTCAACCCTCTCACCCCATTGGAGCAAACACCACTACCACCAGCTGAGATGACCAACCTCAACGGAGCATCCAAGGCAGAGTTCATAAGGAGATTACACCAGAAGGTAGCAGAAAACTTGGAGAAGAGGACCGGACAGTACGTGACTCATGCCAACAAGGGAAGAAAGGAGGTGATCTTTCAACCAGGCGATTGGGTGTGGCTGCACCTACGGTAGGAGAGGTTCCCAAACCTAAGGAGTTCCAAGCTAGCACCAAGAGGAGATGGACCATTCAGAGTGCTCGAGAGGATCAACAACAACGCCTACCGGATCGAGCTGCCAGGTGAGTTTAATGTGTCCAATACGTTCAATGTTACTGACTTAGCCCCTTTGCATGTAGATGAACAAGTTTTGAGGACAAAACCTACTAAAGAGGGAGGGAATGATGAGGACATCAGGTCGTACATCCAACCAGGATACCAGACTGGCCGACCAGGAAGCTTGCCCGAGACAGCAGGACCATCTGGCACGTCTGCCGGACCAGGCAGTTCCGCCGGACCCTCGACCTATAGGACCAGACCGGTCAGCATCGCCGGCGGAGAGGCCGAAGCTTCCAGAACACTTGGTGGGGACGTGGATGACACCGCCGGTCCCTCTGGTGATGCCGCCAACTCCGGGATCAACTTGGCCGGTCCTGAAGGCATCCCGGCCAGTACCGCGCACAATCTAGCCGGTACAGCCGATCCAGCCGAGTACACTCGCATTTCCACTTCCACACAAGAGGACACGGACCAAATGAGCTACCAGCTCCAGGACATGCACCTAGAAGAAGTATCTACACCAGTGGTACCTCAAGGAGCAATGACAAGAAGCAGATCAAGGGCACTCTTCCACAAATTCAGCTTATGGGTCGATAAGCTTCTAGAGGAAGATCAGCTAAGGGCAATGGGCCAGAAGAGCAAATTAGAGTCCAAAGGCTTCTAAAAAACACAAGGAACAACAGAGACTTGGGCTTTACTGGCAAGAGAGGTCAGGGCCCAAAGATTTTTAACCCTACTCCAAGTCGAAGACTAGGAGCAAGGCGCGTGCATGCCACAAGGACGGCCACCTTCCATTTCTTGGCCATGAGGTAAGTTAAGGTAAGTTTCAATTCAAATATATGCCTCTTTCTGTTTTGCAGGGTAGGATCTAGATGCTTTACATTTTTGAGTCAAGAACATTTTAGGAATAGGTCCTTTTTCGGTTATGCACTTTTGTATCTTTTCCTTTTGTGCACTTTTGTAAACTTTCCTTTTCTTTGTTTGAGTCGACCCTAGAAGGTCAAGCTGTCGAGCATATTAATAAGGCTCCTTCCAGCATTGTAGTTCGACAACCTTTTTGATATTAATAAAGATAGAACTTTTTCCCCAACAAGTTTTCTCTCAAGAATCTTGTGCGCTTAGAATCTAGTTGAGACCAGCCCTCCTAGCTCTAAGTTTGTGATTTATCACGAGGTTCATCACCCCTCGTGTGGTTCACTTCACCCTTCCATCTTTTACCAACCAGAAAACCCCCATCCAGAAGCCTAAGGTTGAGTTTTTCACCTAATCTTCTACAAACAGCCCACGCGCATATATCCTTGAATCAAGGCTTGTATCATTTTGGTATCAGAGCTTAAAGCTCCTAAACCAAGTTGTTTCTATCCTTTTGCTTTTTTTGTTTTTAGTTCTTGCATTAGTTTAATTCGCATTCAAGAAAAATCAAAAAAATAACCTCAAACTCCAAACCGAGTGCATCTAGCCTTCTACGTGTATCACTAGGGTTTAGATTCACTTTTGCATTGCCATTCACGTTTTCCTTTTTGTTTAATTCATATTTCCATTAATTTTAAGTTAAATTAAAAAGAAAAAAAAAAGAAAAGAAAAGAAAATAGGAAAATACCCAAAAGATTTCGAATTGGACATCTAGCACAAGTTGTCTAGGAAGTTTCCTTTTTCCTTTTATTCGAATTTCCTTTCCTTAGACTTTTTGGATAGGGGTTTTTGGGTTGGTATTCGATGGAAAGGTGAAGTGAACCACACGAGGGGTGATGAACCTCGTGATAAATCACAAACTTAGAGCTAGGAGGGCTGGTCTCAACTAGATTCTAAGCGCACAAGATTCTTGAGAGAAAACTTGTTGGGGAAAAAGTTCTATCTTTATTAATATCAAAAAGGTTGTCGAACTACAATGCTGGAAGGAGCCTTATTATTATGCTCGACAGCTTGACCTTCTAGGGTCGACTCAAATAAAGAAAAGGAAAGTTTACAAAAGTGCACAAATGGAAAAGATACAAAAGTGTATAACCGAAAAAGGACCTATTCCTAAAATGTTCTTGACTCAAAAATGTAAAGAATCTAGATCCTACCCTGCAAAACAGAAAGAGGCATATATTTGAATTGAAACTTACCTGAACTTACCTCACGGCCAAGAAATGGAAGGTGGCCGTCCTTGTGGCATGCACGCGCCTTGCTCCTAGTCTTCGACTTGGACTAGGGTTAAGAATCTTTGGGCCCTGAACTCTCTTGCCGCTAAAGCCCAAGTCTCTAATGTCCCTTGTGTTGTTGAGAAGCCTTTGGACTCTTCCTTGCACTTCTGGCCCATTGTCCTTAGTCGATCTTCTTCTAGGAGCTTGTCGACCCATATGCTGAATTTGTGGAAGAGTGCGCTTGATCTGCTTCTTGTCATTGCTCCTTGAGGTACCACTGGTGTAGAGGCTTCCTCTAGGTGCATGTCCTGGAGCTGGTAGCTCATTTGATCCGAGTCTTCTTGTGTAGAAGTGAAAATGCGCGTGTACTCGGCTAGATCGGCTGTACCGGCTGGACTGTGCGAGGTACTGGTCGGGATGCCTTCAAGACCGGCCAAGTTGATCCCGGAGTTGGTGGCATCACCAAGGGTACCGGCGGTGTCATCCACGTCGCCACCAAGTGTGCCGGAAGCTTGGGCCTCTCCGCCGGCAATGCTGTCTGGTCTGGTCCTATTGGTCGAGGGTCCGGCGGTACTGCTTGGTCCGGTAGACGTGCCAGATGGTCCGGCTATCTCGGGAAAGCTTCCTGGTCGGCCAATCCGGTCTCCTGGCTGGATGTTCAACCTGATGTCCTCATCATCCCCTCCCTCTTTAGTAGGTTTTGTCCTCAAAACTGGTTCATCTGCATGGAAAGGGGCTAAGTCAGTAACGTTGAACGTATTGGACACATTAAACTCACCTAGGAGCTCGATCCGGTAGGCGTTGTTGTTGATCCTCTCGAGCACTCTGAATGGTCTATCTCCTCTTGGTGCTAGCTTGGAACTCCTTAGGTTTGGGAACCTCTCATGTCGTAGGTGTAGCCACACCCAATCGCTTGGTTGAAATATCACCTCCTTTCTTCCCTTGTTGGCATGAGTCACGTACTGTCCGGTCCTCTTCTCCAAGTTCTCTGCTACTTTCTGGTGTAACTTCCTTATGAACTCTGCCTTGGATGCTCTGTTGAGGTTGGTCATCTCAGCTGGTGGTAGTGGCGTTTGCTCCAATGGGGTGAGAGGGTTGAAACCATATACTACTTCAAATGGTGTCTTCTTGGTTGCTGAGTGCACGGCTCGGTTGTAAGCGAGCTTTATGAATGGCAGGCACTCCACCCAAGTCTTTAGGTTCTTCCCTAGTGTAGTCCTGAGAAGAGTTGATAGTGTCCTGTTGACAACTTCAGTTTGGCCATCGGTTTGAGGATGGCAGGTGGTAGAGAAGAGTAGCTTCGTGCCTAGCTTCCTCCAAAGGGTCCTCCAGAAATGGCTGAGGAATTTGGTATCCCTGTCTGACACGATGGTCCTTGGCACTCCATGAAGCCGTACTATCTCCCTGAAGAACAGCTCAGCTGTTTGCGTGGCATCATTGACATTGGCACACGGAATGAAGAGTGCCATCTTGGAGAATCTGTCCACCACTACAAAGATTGCATCTTTGTGGTTGATCTTGGGCAGACCTAGAACAAAGTCCATTGAGATGTCCACCCATGGATGTGTAGGTATGGGCAGTGGGAGATACAACCCGTGAGGTTGCACTCGGGACTTTGCCTTCTTGCAAGTGATGCATCTTGCACAATGAGCTTCTACTGTCCTCTTGATGTGTGGTCAGTAGAAGTGCTCCTTGACCACTGCTAGAGTCTTGTCGACACCAAAGTGGCCCATGAGTCCTCCTCCATGAGCTTCTCGGATGATAAGCTCTCGTAGTGATCCTTGTGGTATGCACAGCCTTCTCTCTCGGAACAAGAATCCTTCATGGATGTAAAATTTGCCATGACTCCCTGTGCCACACTCCTTGTAGCTCTCAGCAAAGTCAGGATCATCCTTGTATAGGTCCTTGATGTGCTCGAATCCTAGGACCTTTGCCTCCATGGTTGATATCAAGGCAAACCTCCTTGGTAGTGCATCGGCTACCACATTGTCTTTACCCTTCTTGTACTTGATGACGTACGGGAAGGTTTCTATGAATTCCATCCACCTGGCATGCCTCCTCTTGAGATTGGTTTGTCCTCTGAGGTGTTTGAGAGTCTCATGATTAGTGTGGATCACAAACTCCTTGGACAGCAAGTAATGCTACCAAGGCTCCAATGCTCGGACAAGGGCATAGAGCTCCTTGTCATAAGTGGGGTAGTTCAGTGAGGCACCACCTAGCTTCTCACTGAAGTATGCCACTGGTCTTCCTCCTTGGGTTAGCACTGCTCTTATGCCTATTCCAGAGGCATCACACTCCACTTCAATTGTCTTGTTGAAGTTGGGCAGGACTAGCACTGGTGCATGTGTAAGGCTGTCATTCAAGGCTTGGAATGCCTTCTCCTGAGCTTCTCCCCAGCTGAATCCCACGTTCTTCTTCTCTACTGCCGTCAATGGTGAGGCAATACTGCTGAAGTTGGGCACGAATCTCCTATAGAAGCTGGCCAATCCGTGGAAGCTCCTTACTTGGCTGATGTTGCATGGTGTTGGCCATTCTTGTATGGCTCGAATCTTCTCTTCATCAATTTTTAGGCCGTGTGAACTTACAACAAAACCTAAAAAGACAAGTTTGTAAGTACAAAAGATGCACTTCTTGAGATTGGCATAAAGCTCTTCTTGTCGAAGGGTTTTAAGTACCATCTCAAGATGTGTGAGGTGTTCCCGTAGGCACTTACTATAAACTAGTATATAATCAAAGTAAACTACTACAAACTTACTGATGTACGCCCTAAGAACTTGGTTCATAAGACGCATGAAGGTGCTTGGGGCATTAGTCAAGCCGAATGACATGACTGTCCACTCGTAGAGCCCTTGCTTTGTTTTGAAAGCAGTCTTCCACTCATCACCTTCCTTCATCCTTACCTGGTGGTATCCACTCTTGAGGTCTATCTTGGAGAAAACCGTGGCTCCACTCAGCTCATCTAGCATGTTACCCAGCCGTGGTATTGGATGTCGGTACTTGATTGTGATGTTGTTGATTGCTCGGCAGTCCACGCACATGCGCCAAGTCCCATCCTTCTTGGGCACTAGTAGCACTGGTACGACATATGGACTGAGGCTCTCTCGAACATAGCCTTTCTCCAGGAGCTCCTTGACTTGCTTCTCAAGCTCCTTGGACTCCTTTGGGCTCATCCGGTAGGCTGGCCGGTTGGGCAGGGCTGCTCCGGGCACTAGATCAATCTGGTGTTCTATGCCACGTAAAGCAGGCAAGCCTGCTGGTATCTCCTCTGGAAACACATCTTGGAACTTGTTGAGGAGAGTTGCTACTTCAGGAGGTAGCTCTATCTGTTCCTGTTCTATACTCAAAATTTCTTTGAAGACCATTAGTAACATTAAATCCTTTGAGGCTAAAGCTCTCCGGACATCGCTTGGTTGAATAAGAAAATTAGACTTGATAAGTTTCTTTTCCTTACTCATTTGGAGTTGTAGCTCGTGTACCTAGGCAGGTGTAAGAGGAGCCAAGCTAACCTTTCTTTTGTCATGCACAAAAGTGTAGAGATTGGTTCGGCCATCATGCCTGGTCTCTTTGTCAAACTGCCATGGTCTTCTTAGCAGAAGATGGCCAGCTTGCATGGGCACCACGTCGCACACGACTTGGTCTTGGTACTTTCCCACACTGAATGGCATGGTGACTTGCTCATGGATCTTGAGCTCCACTGTGCCATCGAGCCATCTCAGTCTATTTGGTCGAGGATGCCTTGTCTTCTCTAGACCTAACTTATCAACCATATATGCACTAGCAACGTTAGTGCAAGAACCACCATCTATGATGAGGTTACATACCTTGCCCTTGATGGTGCAACGGCTGTGGAAGATGTTCTCCCTTTGGATGGTCTCTGAAGGGTCCACCATTGCACTGAGGATGAGTCTAGTGACCAGCACTTCCCCTACATCAGGGTACTCAATGTCACCATATTCTTCATCTGGCTCATAGTCCTCTTCATCTTAGGACTCATATTCTCCAACCTCCGTAATCAGCATGACCCGGTTGTTTGGGCATTCCCTTGAGATGTGTCCATGACCCCTACACTTGAAACAAGTGATGTCACGTGATCTTTGAGGGTTAGAAGACTTACCAGGCTCTCTCTGGTCACGGGTGGGTTCAGGAGGCTTGCTCTTGAACCTTGACTCGATCTCTATGCTCTTGCTTGAGAATGTTGCTTTGTCTTAGGCTTGCTGCGGGCTCTTACTTGTGGCATGTGATACAAGCCTTGATTCAAGGATGTATGCGCGTGGGCTGTTTGTAGAAGATTAGGTGAGAAACTCAACCTTAGGCTTCTGGATAGGGGTTTTCTGGTTGGTAAACAATGGAAGGGTGAAGTGAACCACACGAGGGGTGATGAACCTCATGATAAATCACAAACTTAGAGCTAGGAGGGCTGGACTCAACTAGGTTCTAAGCACACAAGATTCTTAGAGAGAAAACTTGTAGGGAAAAAGTTCTACTTTATTAATAATCAAAAGGTTGTCGAACTACAATGCTGGAAGGAGCCTTATTAATATGCTCGACAGCTTGACCTACTAGGGTCGACTCAAATAAGAAAAAGGAAAGTTTACAAAAGTGCACAAAAGGAAAAAATACAAAAGTGTATAACCGAAAAAGGACCTATTCCTAAAATGTTCTTTACTCAAAAATGTAAAGCAACTAGATCCTACCCTGCAAAACAGAAAGAGGCATATATTCAAATGTAAACTTACCTTAACTCACCTCACGGCCAAGAAATGGAAGGTGGCCGTCCTTGTGGCATGCACGCGCCTTGCTCCTAGTCTTCGACTT